>FN649728.1:2546429-2559884 GCA_000310025.1 Ectocarpus siliculosus | reverse complement strand
GGGGGGGGGGGTACTCATAGTCGTGCATGCCGTAGTCGTTAGACCATTGACCTCGCATCCCTACGAAGCCGGGACGGAGCACGCCGGGTTCTCACCGGACCAGGCTCTCACATCACCAAGCGCGAAGCGCCGTGAGGTATTCGGCGAGTCGCATGAAGGGTGCGCTGCATCCTGCTAACGGTGTTCGGCATCTTGTGTTTACTTCCTTGCGTACGAATGACAGCTGCGTATGAATTAATTTATTTTCTGGTGCTTTCACTTCCAGAGACAGTTATAAGCACGGTGGAACTGCCTCGAGGATGCTTGACCATTTTAACATAACGTGGTGCGACCATCCTCCTTGCGCGGAGTGAGGGTTCTCGACCCCGCACAACATGATCTACTTGACCACCATTCATGGTTACCGCAAAACAAAACAGAGTTAAAAACACGTGGTAACCTGGTTGTCGAGTTCACGAAGTGACTTAGCAGTTTTACAACGTCGTTGCCAAGCGACGAAAACCCAACCCCGATGGCAAAACACCGGGGGGGACGGCTTGTTTTACAACGTCGTTGCCAAGCGACGAAAACCCGACCCCGATGGCAAACACCGCTGGGGGGGGGGGGGGAGATTAGTCAAGCAAGAGGTTCATTTCGGCACGGTGTTTCGCGCCACTCGGTTCGCCTCTTCGCCGTCTCGTCCGTCTGCTGTACCCCTCCTACCCCCGTGGTTGTTGCCGTGTCCGTGTTGTTGTCGGGCTTCTTGTTTCGTTTGAGCGCTCGTTGTCGGCTAGCCTCCTCTTCCTTCTTATGCCAGGAGGCCATGAACCTCTTAGCTCCCTGCAGTACCCCTGTATGCCACGGTACCCCCCGGTCCACCTTCGCTGCTTACATCCAAGTTGTTTCCGGGACTCCGAAGAAGAATTGCTCAGCATCCGTAGATCCGTGCTCTGCCTTGAACATCTTGAGGTCGTCCTTCAGGCACATCTGCCAGTTTTGCTCCGGTTTTCCCCTGCCTGGGCCCTCCCCCCCCACCAGTTCGCCAAGCATCACCCGTTTCGGGAGTCGTCCGCCTGGCTGCCTTACCAGCGCTCCCGCGAACAGCAGGCGCCGTTGCCGGATAGTGGTTTGCACGCTCTTGGCACCCTACCCTCTTCAGAGTCTGGGCGTAGGAAAGCTGCCGGTAAGTGCCCTTCTTGCGTTGGTAACCGATAACTCGCAGGAGCAGTCGGTGGTGTATCGTCCGCAACGTCCGGTATTGGTCTTGACGTGGGCCCGTGTCATGCAGCCATACAGCAGTGCCTCCATCGCCTCGGCCTGGAGCAGGCGAGTCTTCAGTAGGAACGGTGCTTTCGGCGTGTCGAAGAGCTCCTGGCCATATCTCCTGACGCATGCCCACGTCGTTCTGCTCCGGTTATTGATCTCACGGGTGAGGTCGCCATAATCGTTGACGAGGCCACCTAGGTACCGGAATTCAGGCGTCTGGGCATACCTCTGCCCTGCTGCCTGGATGATCAGCGGTGGCGGCGGGGGGGGCGGTGGTGTTGTTGTGTGCTATTCCTTTGCGCGCATCAGGAGCGTCTCCGTCTTCTTCTCCGATACCGTCGGCCCGAACTCCCCGAACACCTCCACGATGACGGTTATCATTCTCGCCAGTTCTTCGGCAGACCTCGATACGCCGCCGGCGTCATCGGCATACAGCATCCCCCATACCGCCCTCCGCACTCGGTCAAGTGGTGTCCTCGCCCCCGCTCCCGTCTCCTCCTCCAGGTACACGAGGTTCTCCAGAATAACATCATCCCGCTGAATCGAATGGCAACGACCTCGATGACTGAAGAAGATATTGAACAGCAGTAGGGACAGCACACACCCTTGTCGTAGGCCTTGTGTGACCAAAACCAGGCCGAAAACTCTCCGTCGTCCATGCGCACCCGCGCCCGCATTCCGTCGTGGAATTGGCGGATGAAGGCGATCATTTCATCAGGAATCCCGGCCCTGGCCAGGACCTTCCACAGCAGCTCTCGGTCCACCGAATCATACGCCTTTGTCAGGTCGACGAAACACATATAGAGTGGCATTTTCCTTCCCCGCCCCAACTCCTGGAGTCGGCGCACGACGAACAGCATGTCGATGGTGGATCGCCCGGGTCGGAACCCGCATTGTTCCTCCAGGAGGATGTTGTTGGTTTCGCAGAAGGCGCTCAGGCGGTTGGTGATGATCTTGATGGTGACCTTGCCTACGTGAGATAGGAGCGAGATCCCCCTGAAGTTGTTGCAGTTGGACCGGTCACCTTTCTTGTACAACACCTTGATGGTTGCGTCCTTCCACTCTTGGGGGATCTCTCCTCCGTTCCACACCTCAACGAGGATGTCACGGAGGTGCTCCAAGACGATAGGTTTCTCGTCGTCGACGTCGATCTTGAGCAATTCTGCAGGAAGGGAGTCATTGCCGGGTGCCTTTCAGTTCTGCAGGGCGTTCGTTGCCCGTTCCACTTCCTCGAGGTCTGGCACCGCTCCCAAGCGTCGAGTGGCACGTGTCGCCGGTCGCTGCGTCACTTGTTCGATGATGTCTGGGTTCAGGGTGGGGGACTTGGTGTTGAGGAGGGTGCCGAAGAATCTCGCCCATCGCTGGAGGATGTCGTTCTTTCTCCGGAGCAACACGCCATTCTCGTCCGCAACGGGCTGCTGTCCTCCCGCTTGTCTCCCACTGAGCCCCACTGATCTCTTGAGGTGTTGGTAGAGGCCTCGCATATCGCGGTCCTTGTAGATCGCTTCGAGTCCCGTCACATATCTGTCCAGGTGGGCATATATGCCCGTTTCGACTGCTGCGGCCACTCCCTTACACGCTGCTTTGAGGGCCCTCCACGATGTTGTGTTCAACATGTCCTTCATCGCTCGGCGCGCTTCCCGCCGTTTGGTGAGGGCCTCCTCCAATGCTGCTCTTGTCTCAGGGGTCTCACACCATTCCTGCGTGCGTCGTCTCCGCGGTTCCTCGGGGAAGTATCGCCCTCGCCGCTTCGAGGAGAACATTGGTGAACTCGGTCGCCTTCTCCGGGGTGGTGGTCGCTCGTTCGCCCTGCTGTTGGTAGAGGTTGAGGAGGAACCGCGTAGTCACGTCCCATCGCGTTGCTTCGACCTGCAGTTCAAGCCGGTCGAACTGCTTATTTTTCGGTTTGGTCCGGACTGCTCGGTTGTGGGCAAGCCTGCCACCGAGGTTGACGGTGGCTATCACCATGTTGTGATCTGAGTCCGCCTTGACTGGGTATACCGGCTGGGGGATGACAACCATGTTAGACACTCGGCCGCGGTGTGTCTGCCGCGTTAGAATGTAGTCGAGGCGACAGCGGTCGGTCCCTGACGCACCGTTGTAGGTGTGCCATATTCCACCCTCTTGCGTGTCTCGAAGAACGTGTTCCCGAGTGCTAGCTTGTTTTCCGCTGCGAAGGTCAGCAGTAGTCTACCATTCTCGTTTAGCTCATCACGCCCGTGTATCCCTATGGCGCCCTCGTCTTCCCCATCCATCCTCTCTCCCGTCCGAGCATTGGCGTCCATCAGGATATACACGCACTCTTTGGAGGGAATCCTCCGCACGAGACTGTCAAGTTTTGAGACTGCTGTGGGTAAATTCCTGGGAAACACACTTTTCATGTTGGCGCAGGCCAAAACAGTGAGTTTAGAGCCGGAGACTATAGGAGTAATGCAGACACCTCCTATCTAAAACATCTCCGATCCTCTCGCATCACGAACTTCACCCTCGCCTTTTACTAGGATGAACCGTGCGGAGAGGATCCTGAAGGAGTTTCACTGATTTTTGACCCCACTCGTGGGGTAACCCGACCTCATCATGCACACATCCCAACCCAGCAACACAACATAAAAACCAAAACACAAACAACAACACATGAACGCACGACAGCAGGTCTTCTGTCAACCACGACCCGACAGATAGCCACCACCGACCCCCGGCGTGATACGTGACATACAAATCAAACACAGCACGAAGTTACCACCCTTTTTCTTTCTCAACATCATCATCACATTTAGCAAGCACACACACGATGACAGAAGGCCATATCATCATCACCCATGACCTCAAGATTTCTAGACAGCCACGGACCCATACGTGAAATACAGCAAAACACCGTAGAAGAAGCGACCAACCAACCCCACGCCGTGGGATACATGCATGCTCTATGCTGAGCACAGGCACACACACCGCCGGCGATTGATTGAGACGAGAGACGATGATTGATGTGGCGATGCACGAAGAAAGAGGAACGAAAAAGGAGGAACGTGATTTTGTGTCGGAAAAGTTCCGATTGGCGCAGCCCAAAAGGGTGAGTTTAGAGTTTGGTGACCAGACAGGACTATATAAGGCCGGTCGCGATCACACACAAGAGCGTACCTTCTCGGCCTTTTGGCTAAGATCATGTGTAGTATCTGTTCTAATCAGTGTGAAAACTTGTTGACGCTCAATGAGTGTCATTTTCACACCTGTTTTTGAAATCGCCGGGTTCGCGCTGCTTGCAGTGTTCCGGCAGGATTTCCTCGGCATTCCACTACCGCCTTGTGAGGTCCGTCCCCTCGGGGACACAACACAAACAAAACCCAACAAAACCCAAACCCAAACCCAACACACCCAACGACCCACACGCACCGATCATCGTGGACAACCAAGACAGGAAAAACACATATATGTATGTCCCCCTCATGTTCGCCACACTTGAGAAACACAACTAACAGCATACATGACACACGCGTGCACCGCGACACAGCCACCGCCACCAAAAGCTCTCTCACCACCCTGAAGAAAATGCCTATCATATTGTAGGATGAGACGGTTCGTTATTATTAGGATGTTTGTTTGTTTGGATCGTCTTGGCGCAGACCAAGTTGGTGAGTTTCTCGACCCAGGTGTGCTTGATTGATTGAGTTGAGGTCCGTCGTCCAGTCCTGTCCACAGCAGCAACAACCAAAACAAAACGAACACACCCAACCACCACACGCACACGCACCGATCGCGGACGGACACGAGGAACAACACCAGTGTCCCCTCCTCATCTTTGTACACATCAAACAACTGCTGTTGTACGCCGTGCCCTCTAACTGCTGCGTGTGTTTGTTGTCTGCGCGCGCGACAGCAAAACACGCACATTTTCACGAAAAAATTCAATTCACCAAGATGAGGGTTTTTGATCATGTTGGCGCAGACCAAAGTGGTGAGTTTTGAACCCTACACTATATAAGCAATCATCATATCCGTTCGATCTAGCATACTTACCTGGCGGGGGCTTGCCAGTGGTCAGGATGACTGGTGACCCCAGGGGGAGCAGGCTCTTGCACTGGGCTAGACCCTGGAGTGCTGTAATCCCTGGAGAATATTCCTTCGGGGGTATCTCTACCGCATAATTTTTTTCCGGGGAGGTGTTCGCTTGCGACCCTCCCACCAAACAAAACAAAACAACCACATACACACACAACAACACACAACAATACACAACAGAATAACAACACAGAACAGAATCGTTCTCACCATCATACTGCTGTTGTATGCATACAGTATACATACCGCTGTACGCGAGGACTCTGATGGAAAAAAGAAAATAGTGAGCATAGCTATATATACGTAGGGTGTCGCGGTCTTTACTTTTCTTTTTTTTTTTTGTTGTGTGGTGGTGGCTGGGTGTTTGTGTTACCCCACAAGGGGGATCAGAAATTGGTGGTGACCGTTAGATCTACCACACGGGATTGGAGTAGTTTTCAACTAGCAATAATCACGGATCAGCAGAGCTTCACTTCCAATGATATAGCCCTAGGAGCAGAGATGCTGGTGAGGTGGGGCGGGGAAGCTCTTTATATAACCTAGCGATCGCTAACGGGTTATTTGGTCTGCGCCAATTGCTTCCTAGGAACGTTTTTTTACGCTCTTCCCATATGGCCGGTTTTTACACGACACAGGCGTTCGTCCGCCCACGCTCATTGTCACGTGCACGCGACGAGCAAACCCCAAGTCTCTAGCAACTAGCACTCACCCTGTTGTTCACGAGTGCTGACAATTCACGGGCCGAGGTTGATATCTTATCTCTCTGTCTTGTGTCTCTTGAGCTGGTGTCTTGAGACGGGGCTGGCGATCTGGCCACCTTGGTTTGAAAGATGATACACAACAATAATAATGGGTCTCGATCTAATTTATTTATTTGGTTCTTATGGCACTACACGGCACTGATGGCATTGATGATAAAAGCAACAAGGGGGACTAGTGAGCGGTTGATACGTTCACGGTGGACAGGCTTCACTTTCTTCCTCGAGGAGATATTTTTTCTCAAAACTGGGCGTTAGGTAGACCACCGTCGTGACGAGTTGATGACGCAAGTTGATGATGAGTTGATCAGCCGTCACTGCTGTTGTTGTTGTTGTTGTTGTTGTTGTTGTTGTTGTTGCCTCTTCGGCGAATGAATGCAGGCTAGAAGACCACTGACGCTTCGACACCCGTCGGCCGACGCGCATCCGACTGGATCCGTGTTCCACGTTGGGGTGTATGTTCCTCATGTTATAGAGCCCTAGTGGAATGTGGCGACCAGTACGGAATGTCATGTGCTCCGCACGATCACGAGCACAGCAGTTAGTTATTAGTTGCATTATTTGAAGTTTGATATTATTATTATGCATGAATCCGCTCACTCACACACACGCGAAACAGCGAAAAAACAATAATATATATATCATCACTGCAATATATCCACGCACTAAATGCACTTCGTGTACATCCAAGTACGTCCGCAAAAGCTTGGACGTGCGTCTGGTTCGTTCATTATGTTCTCAAGGCACTCGTATACACAAAAACGTTGGGACTTGAGTGACTTCTCTAACCACCCACACACACCACAAACAAACATTGCCCCAACGCCATCGAAGCACTACTACTTGACACACGATTCGGCGGTAGAAGCACAACAACAACTAATCTAATCTAGAGAGTGTCTATACTACCTACCGTAGATAGTCTCTTACATCCAGTACACCAGGTAGGTCTACATGTTACGTGCATATTTATTTATACACCTGTCAGTCGTAGTAGTCACTTCTTTACCTTTCTTCCCTCTGAAAAAAAAAAGAGAGAACGGCAGCAACAAACACCCTGGCGATGTGGGCAGCGCGTTCATTCCATGCACATTCATTCACCACGTGCTCAACAACAAATGATGATAATCTGTTGTTGAGCACGTACTTGTGAATGTGAATCAGGCGGCCACGTCCCATACAGCAAGTCCTTCCTCCAAAATGGTTCCCCAGGTGGGGCGTGATTTTACTCATCTCTCCTTCGGTTTGATTTCGGTTTAAAATTATCATCGCCGGGTTGCGTTCGGCGGCGGGGGACGGCATTGCGTAACATGGAACCACACAGCGCCCACCAGGGGTCGCAAGGGTGACGTGATGAGACCATATTATTGTGTCCATTTAGTTAGGCCCACATGAAGTGGAAGTTCATGCAACACAGAAATCTCAGGTGATTCTGTACACACCCGCTCCGCGTGTGATGTGCTGGTGCGCGACTCGGTTTCAGAGAGGAGGACCGTCTCAAAATTCTTACAGCCGATTGGCCGCGCAACAGAAAACATTAACCGAAACGCCGAAGGCGTTACACAGGATGGTGACATGATTTCATGTGAACCGGCTGCATCTACTTTGTGAGTTTGTTCTGTGGACGAACAAGCGCTAACTTTTGGGGGGGACGTCCCAAACCATGGGGGCGACCTACAGTGTTTGTCTGCCAAACACACCTCTCCTTGTACGAAACACCGGCCGTGCAATGGAAACAAACCCCCCACCATCCAATGGGGTACCGCCGCAAGGAAAAAAATGCGAAGACGTACGCGCCCACAAAATGTTTGTGTTCAATCCTACTGTGTGTACATGATGGTGCGTACACAAAAACCCGTTCGAACTCGACACTTGCGTCCGTACCTACGCCGCATGTGCTTGTTGGTACGAAAGTCAAGCGCAACCATAGTTTTCTGTCGACACACTGACTGCTCGACATGCATGCTTGCTATCAAATATCATCGTGCGCCTCAACGGGGTTCTGCATTTACATCAAGACCGCCTTCGCGATGATACCACTATTCGTAACCCCAATGACCCTAACCCCCAACCTCCAACCAACCCAAACTCGTACCCCCTACTAAAAAATTAACCTTTGCATCCTCGAGAAGGTTACTGGCATTCAACCTGTTGTACACGGAGAAGCCGCTACGACTTTTGCTGTAGGCCCTCTGCCGTTGAAGGCAAATCCGTGAAAAATCAACTTCGTTCTTCAATTCGTTGAAGAAAACCAGTGGCAGGTGAGACTTCGGCGGTACTCCACAAGGAAGGACAACAAGTAGCCGAACCACTCCCACCTGGCTCAGAACCGTGATCAAGGGTATCACGCCGCCACAACAATCGTGCCCTACACCATGCAAGAGGAGTCCCGACGCGAGCAACAAGAGCTTTGCGCCCCGTCCTACATAGTACCCCCCAAAGAACTCAAGGCAACAACATCAGCACCCATTCCGAACAGTTAGCTCAAACGGAGCGGGTTCGGAATGAATGGTGGAGACACCATGCTGCTGCAAAATATCGGCTGACCATGTCGTGGATCATATTCCGCGTCGCTATGGCGGTGAATACCACGATTTTCTCCAAGACACACACTGCAGCTTCTCCAAAACTCTTTACTACTCCCGGCTCAGAAAATGGTTTTTCAGATCAAATCAGGAAAAGAGAGAATAACAAAGGAAAAGGGTGGTTCAGAAAATGCTCATGAGAAAAAATCAGGAAAGCGAGAACAAATAATGGAAACGGGTACCGCAATCCCCCTCCCACTCCACCTCGACAAGCAGGTCTAAAACCCTGGTCACCTGATGTAACCACTACATACAAGCAGCACAACACAAAGCTCTTCCGTATCACACGGCCGAACATGCGCGTCAAAACTGAAGCCCTTTTCAACACGCATCAACCCAAGCACGCTGAAACAATCGGGGACATGAAACAGAATATACACACGCGAAGAGGCTCTGTGCCCTCCATTCCATGCAACCCCACGCCACAACTTGCGGACGCGGTGTCTACGCGCGAAGGTTACACACGCACACTTCGCATGCATGCGTCGGGGACACACGTCCCGTCATCTACGTAGTGCTGAACCGCTCGACGTTCAGCAGCAGCAGCTGACGAACACCCAACCCAACTTACATACCCAAGAAAGCTGGCCCACGCTGGATTTTTTTCAGGATCTTCCATCTATGGCCGGTTATCCCAAACAGGTGTACGCAAATAGTCAGGAGGGGGGGGGGCGTGGGTCACATCACCTCCACGTTGTAAAAATCGACAGCATGCTGTGTTGTCTTGCTCCGGGTACGCCTTCAAGAGCCGCCGCCCGCTTCACAAATATCCCTTTTGTTCCAAAGTGCCTTCTCTCCCCCGAGAGAGCAGGCTGCAGCCATCCCAGCTTCAACCTCACCCCGTGCCGAAGCTCGCCAAGCCTGGAGCCATGGATACACGCATGTTTTACTGGCCACCGAAACGATCGTCGTCGTCGTCGGTCCCGTCCACGTTTACCTCGTAGACGGAGGTGAAGATCGACCACACAAGCCCGAGCATGATAGCGAGGATCGCGGCCTTCTTGGCCATATGCGACGCGCTGTTCGCTCCCTGTTGGTCGCGGGACAACAAGGTCGTTCTCGTTGTTACGTTCCGTTATATGCTCTCAAAATGGACACACGAACCCGGTTTTGGTCGGGCATCCGAGTGGCAGCAGCCCTTGCGTTTGCGTGGTGTGCTTCTTTTTTTTTTTTGGGGGGGGGGGGGGCGATGAGCGCGAGCACGATGGAGGATGTTTGTTTTCGTCGTGAAACCGAGAGGATGTATCAGCTGCTGGAGCAGGCTCGTTCATTTGCCTCAGGGCGAAACCGCGGCGAGGCGGGTGTGGGGCCACCACGCCCGGGGGTCGGCAGTGGGCATGGATGGGCAAGCGTAAAATTTAGCTCATGCACACCGCACGTCTTAACGCTACTGAACAACGCCCCCCCTCTAAGGACGGAAGCGCCATTCTCAGCTCCGCTAGGGGAACGGTACGCATAGCACCGTTGGTTCTCTCGCATATGCCGGTTTGGGTGTGCCGTGCAGGCTGATGGTACAACAATTTGCGAGGAGGACTTAGAAACCCAATCACCACGACCACAAAGCTGCTGGGATATTTAAACGTGGGCACAGAGCTAAGGATCGTTCCCACGATGCCAGGTGTACCACGACCACAGCGAGGCGGCGAAAATAAAACGCATAGATCCAAAGACTACACCGTGCATTCTTCGGCACCCCCCCGTTGTCGAGAAACCGATCGGGAGTGGGAAGCATGGTTGTGCTCTCTTCGAGTAACCAGCAGCAACATCGTCAAGATTTCTGAGCTTTCGTCACGTAGAGGGGGGCGCATGCATACATGTGCGTGCGTCGGAGGGGAGGGGGGGGGGGGGGGTACTCATAGTCGTGCATGCCGTAGTCGTTAGACCATTGACCTCGCATCCCTACGAAGCCGGGACGGAGCACGCCGGGTTCTCACCGGACCAGGCTCTCACATCACCAAGCGCGAAGTGCCGTGAGGTATTCGGTGAGTCGCATGAAGGGTGCGCTGCATCCTGCTAAGGGTGATCGGCATCTTGTGCTTACTTCCTTGCGTACGGGTGACAGCTACGAATGACTTTTATTTTCTGGTGCTTTCACTTCCACTGTAAGCACTGTGTAACTGCCTCGAGGGTGCATGACCAAGTAACACAACGTAGTGCGATCATCCCCTTTTTCGCGGAGGGTTCTCGACCCCGCACAACATGATCTACTCGACTACCATTATGGTCACCGCAAAAAACAAAAACAAAGAGGCGAAAAAAACCCCGGTAACCTGGTTGCCGAGCTCACGAAGTGATCGGCGTGTTTTACAACGTCGTTGCCAAGCGACGAAAACCCAACCCCGATGGCACACACCGGGGGGGGCGAGGGGGGGGCATCATTTGATGCTTGCCTTCGTTCTGGGACAACCGTTCACACATCCGTTTCGAGATGGCGGGCGGTTCCCACAGCAGCGTGCAAGTAAACACCGGCCAACCCAACGTGTATTAATAGGCGTTCCCGAAGATTTGTGCAAGTTGTTTCGAGGGCAATTCTTACGTGCCCACCTCGTTGTGCTCTGCGGCTTTTCGATATCCATCTACAGCAGTGCGGTGCGTGTACAGCAGTAACGGGGCAATCTACATTTACTTGTATCACCACGGCAGGCGAGGGCATTATTCTCATGCAGACAAGCTCACGGAAGTTGACGTGCACATCGACATACATACATATCTATCACTCTGGCAACGTTGTCTCACATCGAAGTCCCCCCTCCGCCACTTGCTGTCGACGCTGCAAGACATGCAGACGGCGAAGATCCCTATTGGCAGGCAGCAAAACAAGCTGTGAGACAGACACAGCGCGCACGAACGGACGAAGACGACGCCACGACATAGAGAGGAGGGCCAAGAATGTGACAAACGATGTTCAACACCAGGACCGAATTGCACCTAGTACGTGTCTCCCGCCCCAGCCCCTACCCTCTCTGTTTGTCTCTCTCTGCCTCTCCTGCCTTCTTCTCCCCCCCCTGCATGTGGCTGACTTCGAGGGTTGTGTTTCGCATCCACGATATGAGCGCCAGGCATGTGCCTGATTATATTGTCTGTTTTTATGATATTTCGTCGTTCTTTCTCCAGGTTCATTCGGTGTAGTTCTTTTTTTGTTGCAAGCATCACCGCGTGACATCAACTTCGTGCGGGTAGTCGTCGCGCAACAATAGCGTGGATAGGGGTCACGACAGGTTTTAACAAGACAGCAGCAGCAACAAACACATATAGGGACAAAAATAACCTAGCCTCCCCCATGACGCCCCCCCACGGGGTCCCAGATCATGGCCTTTAGAAGGGATAGTCAATGGTCTAACGACTACGACATGCACGACTATGAGTACACCCCCCCCCTCCCCGCCTTCCCAAACTCGATAATTCACAGCAATCACACACGCCTAAAATACTCTCTGGCGTGAAAAACAAAAAAACAGGTGCGAACGCTGGCGCTGACCACAATGATCGACGTCTCGGCCCAGCGTTCCGCTCGGGCGTCAGCCTCGAGAGTGGTTGCCCTCATAGTTTACTTTCAGCCGCACTGAGACCGCCGTCTTTGCATTGGTCAGCCCGTTAGCGCGGTTCATGACAACAACAAAAACACAAGCACCCATGCAGGAAAAAACAACAAAGCACATGGGCACATCAAAACACAGAGCAACAAACAGGCTAGGACTGGCAGCCAGCCGAACGATGCCAGCGACGAAAGGGGTGCAATTCAACAACCCACACTCCCCGCTGCAACCGACCATTCAAAACAACCCAGGCACAGCACCGGCGGTGTCCAAAACTGCCGCGGTTGTCTGCAGAGCAATTCCCACCCCTTACCTCCAATTCAATCTTGTTGCCTGAGCAAGGGCGGCGATGCAAGCAAGCTCTCATGAGCATGGCGGCTACTGTAACGGCGGCGACCCCGACAGGGGATAAACAATATGAGGAGCCGAGGCGTAGAATAACGCAACCGGCGCGTCTAGGCTGTTCCGCCGGAAAGGGGGGCGCTGGAGCAGCAGTCAGCCCGGGTGCGACCCGCCTCCTTCCTACGAAACCACGTGGTCATCAATACATTTTCAGCCTCGATGAGACATGACGGCCGATCGGAGCTAAGTCTGGAAGTACTATCCTCGTGCCCCCGATCGCAGAGCTGACACAACGGGCTGTGAGCTAGAGTACGAGTGCTAACAGTTGGGGGACGCGCCACCTTTTCGCTAGGAGTCTAACGATTGATCGTCCAACTGCTGCATTCAACCTTAGCCAGAGGTGAAGAGGTGACTCCTCTAGGTGATGTAGAAGAGTAGTTGTGGTTGTTCTCCCCCACAACACAGCATCGACCCTCCGCCCCCTAAACCACCTTTAACACTACGCACAAGCAAACGTGGTATTTAGGGCATAATGCATGCTCTTCCTGCTAAAAACGGTCGTTCGTTCGGTCACCTGAGCACGGAGATGCAGCAGTGGTTCGGCGGCGGGATCTGTGCTGCCCCTGCTCCACCAAAAACCAGCCAGAGCAAGGTGACGGAACCATGAACATGACATCGATGCGCGGACGGAGGGACGGGGGGGGGGCGGCGGGAGGGGGGGCGTACTCTCATGGTTTGCATGCCTTTTAGCGGCTAGACCATTGATCACTCGTCCTCCAAAAGATGGAGCATTGTTCCCAGGGGGGGGGGGGGCCAAAACCAATCCAAAAAACCCCCGTTTGAAAAATTTCCCCCTACCTTGAAAAACGTTCCCGGAAAAAAAAAAAAAAAAACCACCCACGGGGGGGGGGTAATTCCGGGAAATGCCTCCCG
>FN649728.1:2497401-2538296 GCA_000310025.1 Ectocarpus siliculosus | reverse complement strand
CTGTTGAACTACCCTCTGTGGCATGTTGTTCTACTGCACTGCAAGCATCACATGGTGTACGCGTGAGTTTATACAACATGTGTCCTTGGGAAAACATGTACCTCATGGACGCTTCCTTCGCCAGGGATAGATTTCGTTTTTCCGTTATTCAACGTAAGCGGAGGACTACATACTCTAATGTACAAACGAACCTCCACGTCTTCCATTTATACCACCACCTTTGTCAACCATAGTTAGTGAGCATCTGTTTGGCGAGGCGTCACGGCGTAAATTCCGGCCTGAGAGGACGGACGAACAATAGTAGTCTCACACTCAACAAACTCATGTCTAGTGTTCGTTTCACATCACTCTCAGCTTTCTCTGCTCGGCTTTGAACGTGCGAATGAACAACAGCCTGCCGGCTGTGAAGATACCAAGGGTGCTGCGACTGAGCGCTACATCAATGGCAACAGGGAGGGTAGGAAAAATCTTCCCACACACACCAACGAGAATCACAGGCCGGCTACGGCGACGCAACCAGCGTCAAGCATGGGAAGAGCGAGTCCTCACAAGGTACCATGCCGCACTTCGTCACGCGGGGGATTGTAAACTAAACAGGCACAATAAATTAGCATCGGAGGCTGTTAGATATCGGTCAACACGGCAAGGACTGGTCTATCCCCCCTTTCCTTTAGGTGGAATCCCGAGCTTGTGTCTTCATGAAGAAGCAGAGCCCGGTATGCTGAGAGAAGTCGGACGATGGGCTTGGGAACAGGGACCAAAGCGTCATGCCCTGCCTGCCGGTGCACGCACCGTCACCGCCATCACCCCACCGCTTCCGCCCCCTTTGCAATAAACGTACGACATCAATAGGTCAGCGTTTTCGTGGACGCCGTATCATCCGCCATAGGGCCGGCTATGATGGAAACAACTACAGGCAAGGACGGTGCGCATCGTGCTGATACGGCTGGGGGGGCAGCAGCGACGATGCCGTCGCCTCAGTCGAAAGCGGCAACAACCACCGCCCGCGACAGGAACGCCTGGCGCCGACAAAACGGCGACCTGGCCATGAGGAACACCGAGACGAGTCGCGGGCTTCTTACCAACAACCGCAACTTCGAGAAGCGCGCTCAACGAGAGCGGGGCCATCAGCACGGCCGACAAGCGAACACCGGAGCGTCCGGGGATGGGGTTTCCAAAAGAAACCCGGTGGCTTTGCAACAGAAAGGGGGCGTGGGAGGTGATGTTGCCGGGAGCGACGGCGGCGGTGGCGGAACTTTCGACGAGCAGGTGCCCT
The DNA here is from genome assembly GCA_000310025.1 of Ectocarpus siliculosus. Lineage (NCBI taxonomy): Eukaryota > Phaeophyceae > Ectocarpales > Ectocarpaceae > Ectocarpus > Ectocarpus siliculosus. The sequence continues at coordinate 2,537,020 of FN649728.1, read as the reverse complement.
GCGATGCGGTAGAGTTTGCTCAAGAGAGAAGAAAGATGCTCGACCCTCCCAAGGTGATGCGCGAATGAATTCGGTTGTCGCTTTCTTTCGCTATGTATCCTACAGTAGTCGCGCATATAGAGCTTTTGGATGAAGGCGCAGCTTCTGCCACGTTCGCATAGCCCAAGTATCGATGGAATTGTTGAGGACTAAATTGAGCTGCTAGGACGATAACGCACAATCTATATTGTGCAGCACGGTGTACCATGCGTGACTTTTGCGTTCAGATGGTGCGCCGTGATAAGTTCCGTTAATAGAGTTTGGAAGAAGTCTGTTCTCCGCCCCCCCCGCGTCCGCCTGCGCACTGCCTGGGCATGTGGCCTGCCTTCTTTGATTGTTTCGTTTAATCTTGAAGGTGGACATGTCAGCTATTGCAACGGTCCAAGCCGCTTTCGCCAGGAATTTTTCGTTCCACAAGCACGGAGAAAAGTTCACAGATATTTCAGTGCGGTCGTCGCTCAAGAATATTATCATGTCCGAGGGTCCAGGGAGGCTAATCGGGTGAGTGGAGGCAACAGGCAGATGGCGACAATACTTTGTACCACGGCCGATCTATTCGGTTTCGACGAGTTCCCCCACCCCTTCTAATGCAGATGGAGGCACTACCGTTTGTAATGTTTTTCTCTCTGGGTTCAAGACGGACATAGGTAGGGGTTCAGTGTGCACGTTGCCAAGGCCAAACGTCTTTGCATGTCAATACTTCCAAGATCGCCATTTTGAATGAGACGAAAGCGTAACTTGTTTTTCCAACAGCGGTTGGTTGTCTTTGGCTTGTCAAAAGGGCCATGTTTTCACCGGATAACGTGATACGCTGAACTGATTCTGTCCCCATGAAATAGGCTTTGAACTCATTTTGATCCGATGTGCAGGAGAAGCCGTGCATTGTTCTGTTTCTTATTCGTTGCGTTTGGTTCTCTCGATGTTTTGGGTTAAGGTTGCTGTCCCACTACCTGTACTGGATCATGTTGCTCCCCTTCGTGCTGGCGCATAAGGACCGCGACGACTGCGTGCTTCTCAAGAACGACTACCGCTTGTCCATGAGGAAACAGAAGGTGAGGGTGTGTCGTTTTAAGTTCTTTGTTTCGTATCGTCCACCCCTACCAGTAAACAAAGGGCCAGCACAGATGAGTTCATGTGTGCAGCGTCGACTGAGGGGCACGTATAGCTCGAAGGGTGAGCTTGAGACTTGCGCTGGCATACGCTTGTCTTGCCATGAATACGACGCTATCAAGAACAACTGTCACGCGTCGAATACTAAGCACCGAGCGGGTTGTTCTCAGTCTGTCAGACGACCTCGTGAGTAAATACAACCGAATTCTATCACAACCTCAAATGCTTTAATCCGTTCAAGTCCCAAGCTGTGGCTGTCCTAGGAAAGTGGACGAGATGCTCCAGGACTGCAGGCAATTATCCTCGTGCTCGTGGCATCCTCAAAGAAGTAGTACCGCCTCCTCGAGGATGCCATACTGTAACCAACCAACAAATATCATTTGCAACACTAAAAGGAGTCTTCCCCTCGCCTCCTCAATCACACAGTCTCGCGTGAAGATCGGCGATGCGAGCAGCGGTGGTAGCAGCAGGGTACTTATTTCAGGCACCTCCGCAGGACATTCCCCGCGAGCGACGACAGCAACGCTAGCAGCAGCAACATCCAAGCAAGGAGAAGACGACAGCAATGGTAGCGACAGCATCCATCACGAGGACCACGCAGGTAGAACACAGAGCACACTCGACTTAAGCAAGGCTCGGGTGCGTCTGTTCAACTTCAAGTTTTTTTTGGGTCAGCGAACAGTTTGATGTCTCTGTCGTACCCCAACTTACAAAGGAGAACTTGAGGAGGCACGGGGCATTCGAGTTGTATTACAACGTAACGGTTTTCAATGGCAGTCTTAGCTCTACGTACGCCTAGAACGTTCTCCTCTCTCTAGGTGAGGAACTCCGATCCGGGTCACAATCGTAGCACAGTCCCCCGACCGTCACCTCTCTACTCCTGAGACACAATTCGTCCTTCCACGCCTATGTTTCATGTTGCGATACGTGATCTTCTATTCATACAGAAGGAGAGAGAAAAGAGCAAGGATTACATCAGCACCCTTCACTCCGCAAGGAGGGCGCCAGGAGCCTGACGGCAACATCGAACAGTGCTTTGGTGCCTCCACAGGTGGGTTATATGGGTCTGACCCAAGATATTTTTGTGTTGCTTCTAGTGCTGGTACTTAACTTTCATGGTGTGCGGTACTATTTGCTCATATATCTTCGAGTTCACATAACTAGAGGTGCTTAGTACCAACCGCTTCATATGGTGGCATCCACGGCGGCCCCGATGGGTGCCATATTTTATATTTTAAGCTACAAGTGCTTTGTGTCGTCCTATTCACAGAAGGCAAGGAAACGGCAACAACGTCCCGAGCTGACCAAGGACGAGGCGGAGAGTTTGTTCGTGGCGGTGGTCGAATCCTGGTCTAGCCTGAGGTGAAGCAGTTCGTCGGCACAAAATCTGTAGATCCTGGCCTTGGGAGGCTCGTTTCAAGTGATACCCTGCAGTTGCGAGCTGTCCCCGTTATCGTAATTGGGGGTTTATTGACCCCAGACGAAGGGGAGAGTGTGTCCCTTGGCGATGGTCGGCGTTTCGCGTCAATGCAGTCGCTGATTGGGTCGACTCCCTTTGAACTTGTCACCGACGTGCCAGTCAACATATGCGAACTGCAGTAGTGTGCCCGTGGACGATGAGGGAGGCGGAACCACCCTGTCGGACCTGGTATCGAGTGTGGAATTCCGTCCCGAACATCAAATCAGACGAGTCGGTTGTTTTGATGTGTAGTTGACCCCGTGCAAAGCAAGGGTAAAAGCAGGACAAGTCAAACGGCGGTGGACTGGGAAGATGGTCAAATCCGTCCATTACATCAAAAGGATCGTGGGAAACAGGTGGGGAACTCAGCAAAGTTGTTCTCCGTGCCCTTGCCAGGTCGTCGCTTGGGGCGTCCCGTCGGGCGAGACTGGTACACTTACCCATCGCGGTGGCGGCGGTTCGCCACGGGGTGCAGACCGTGCTGTGCAACTGCTACCCGTTCTTGGACACGAAGGGCGGTCGGGAGGGCAAGAGGCTTCTCGCTGCCCTGCACGAGGTAAACAAAGAGCCACAAGAATCCATGAGCCAAGCAAGAACTTAGATTCTTCTAGGGAGCTAGACATGCTGCAGGTGCGCATCGTAGATCCCGGGAAAAGAATCTTCGCTTCGCTACACATGGTGCACGGTCGCCGCGCAGAGCGTCTCCGTCTACTTCCCCTTTCGTTTCCCCCTCCTCGTTGATACCCCGGCGGGTTTGCGCGCCTCAAGGTACTCTTCCTCAACGCCACCTCAATGCAGAGTCGCGCTCACAATCAAGCTGCACTGTCCTCCACTTGTGAAGCCGTCAGTGTGCATGAGGTTCTTGCGCCTTGTCTGCACGAGCGGCACTTGGTAGCGCAAGGAACACCAGCGGGACGTTTTCTTCGCGGCCCAGGGTTAGCGAAGTTTCGTCCTTGATATTTATGACAGGTTGACATCGTTTTCACCTGACTGAGCGGTTTTGTCGCCCATAGTTAGCGAAGTATAGTCCCTGACGTTTAATTAAGAGAGCCTCTTTTTCGTTTTTCACATACGTGGTTTGTCGAAACAACGAACCCAGGAAGTCACCACGAGGTTCATTCCCCGCTTCTACTACGAGGGACCGTTCACGCCGGTAGCGGAGGAGGAGAAGGAAGACGCCGAAAACATGTCACAGCTCGCGGCCGTTCCTATGGGAGGAGGAGGAGGAGGAGGAGGAGGAGGACGGGCTCCAGCCCCGACCCCGTGCAAAGAGAAAACTGGAATTGCGGGGAACGCGTCACCGCCCCAGCCTTCGACTGCACCGCGTCTGAGAAGCAAAAAAAACTTCCTAGAAATGTCTGCAACTTTGCTAGCCGCACGTCGACGGGCGCGGGCCCGGTTGGAATCTGCTTCCTCTGGTGCCGCTGCTGCTACTTCCTCTGCTATTAATGGCTGGTCCTCCACAGCAGCCACCCTAGAGCTCGGGCCGGCGGACGAGGTAAGATACAGACAAGTAAAGCGAGATAGCTTTCTGGATGCAGAATAGTGAGAGGCGTATCCGTAGTTGGGGTCGCGGCTGAGCACAAGAAGGTGACACATACAAAGTGCAGCTACGCTTAGTAAATGTCCTCTTCCATGGACTGGGCACCCGGAGAATCTAGTACGAAACTGCCGCGCTATTTTTCGAAGTTTCAATCCCCGAAAGGTTGTACACAGTGCACGGGTGTCTCGAGGTTATTCTCTGTCGCAGGTTCATTGTTCTTAATGCAAGAATTTGTCTGGTTGACAGAGGCGCGGGAGGAAAAGGTTCCCTCGCAAACCGGTTTGCAATCGAGGAAGGTGCTAGAGCCCACAGGTGGCAGGCAAATGAGTGACGGTAGCATGTAGTTAGCGAGAGATTCAATACGTCGATGTATGGACAATACGGTTTGTCCCTGAAGGCGTGCGACCGTAAGGTAATAGGCAGATGTGTCTTGAAGAGCAAAGAGACTGCCGTCCTTGCTGCCTACAAAGCGAGCTCTGCCTGTGGTCACCAACGGGGACTGACACAGGGAAGCGAGCACGAACCCGTTCCCCCCGTCCGCCTCAACTCGTACGCGTGATCACACTTTCTTTCAAAAGCTCGGTATTATCAGTCCATGTCGTACTGGCGGTGAGCTTTATTCGTTCTCCGACTATTTGGATTCCCTGGAACATGCCCGTGTGATGCGAAGAAAATCCCAAAGGATTTCAGCTCTCATGGACCCGCCTGTGTTCAATGTACGTATAGGCTGCGAATGCCGGTAGAGCAAGCACGGCGACCCAGTTGGACAGGGACAGGCCAGGCGGGACTCGAAGGACAGGGGAAGCTCTCTTCGCTACTAGCACCACCCTTGGATACGTGTTCCCAAACCCCTGCAGGTAAGAGGCGCTGCCAGGTTAGTGACGTGGCCGATTCCAGGCACGACTGATGTACAGCGTCGAACGTGTTCATGACTGCCTAGTTTTCACGTTTCTTGATCTCTGTCAGGAAAAGCTCCTTCGGGATCGTACACGTAAGCGGTTTTTCCTCTAGAGGGCAGGATAGGTCGTGTGCACCACCACCAAATATCATCAACCCTTCTTTGGAGATATTTTCCCGAGCCCTTCCCAGCGAGTTAAACACACAATCGCTGTTGCAGCTCGATGACGCGCCGTCGCTAGGGTTGCGAATCAAGGTGTGTATACAATCAATGCACGCCCGCCCGCCCGCCCGCCCACGTACCCACACCCCTTCCACTCCCACCTCACTCCCTCCTTCCTCCTTCCGCAGCCCAGAGGCTCGGAAAATGGTTGCGAGCAGGGCGCGGGCTCGCTCGAGCCGAGACGCGAGCCGCACAACGACGTCACCCACCGCTGGCACGAGCCTCGGATATGGCTTCGCGAAAACTCCTCCTCGGGCGGTTTGTTGTGGACCCGTCAAGAACAAGTCTGCGGGGCCGACGCCGCCCTCACGGGCGGCTTCCACGCCGGGGGCAAGGGTGTGGCCGATGAGTACGGCAACGGGGGACGGAGAGACGGCCAGAGGGATATATTCTTCCTCACACGCTACAAGGTGAAGCTCTTTCCACACAAACGAATGTCGCTCACGGCACGTGGCTGGTTTTGGGTGTGGGTGGGCGCTTGAGGTGGGTTGTCACTCTCTGGTTCTAGCATCCTCAGAAAGACCTCTTGTGGGCGGCGTGGCGCCGGTAGAATCTCTGCCATCAGTTGTGTTTCGTGGACAAGGATTGTTCCAGGTTATCGCCGAACTAGATGCGGGCCATGGGAGCGTGGTGGGGTGAGGAATCATGAGATGCAGTCGAACTTCGACGGAAGGGGGGGGCACTAGAGGGACCCCATCTTTTGTGATAGTTGATGGGGCGAGTTTTCGTCGTTGATAATGAACGAACCACGCAACTCCGTTGCTAACACGTCCTTGAAGCAGCAAGGAACAATGTTTGGACTTGCTGTTGACACGCAAAAGGGAACATGTACTTCTACTCAAATTGTATTTCCCGCGTCCTCCCCTATTGTCTGTTGTAAATATCGCGACCGCTAGCAAGTGAACTACGTTTTGCATCTTACGATGACAGTGTTTACTCCCTGCTACTATCCTGTTCCTTTCGATTGTCGTCAACGGCGGACGACTCGGTCGCACGCTTGTTTCGAACAGGCTGGTGACTACAGCCGCCACGTGCATGAGAACACCGCAAGAGAGCCACCGCACGGCAGGGAGATGCACCAGTAACAACATCAACATCAACGCCGCCGCCGACAACAGCAACAACTACCACAACGAACGTGGCAATCGGTGGGGCCGCAAAGAGCTGGAAACTAGCGTCGCTTTCGAAGGAGCTCGCCGACAGCTGGACCCACAAAAACAGTCGCAGAAGCAGCTCTCGCCACACTTCCGCGATGCTGCTACTCGCCCTAAACCCCAGCTGCTACTATCTGGAGCAACAGACAATGCTGAAATCTACGCCGACAGAACAACCCGGGTTCGCGACCGGAGCCCCCCGGCTGAAAAAGGGGCTCGACGACCATCAACAACTACAGCCACACACTCAACCGAGGCGTGCATCGACCACGGGAAGGTTACCGGTTGCAGCAAGCACCATGAAAACAATATGTTTGAGGCGTGTGATGGCCCTGGCTCAGGGGGAGGACTTCGTGGCCGGAGTGGTGGCACCCGCGGTAGGAGTGTCACCGAGGATTTCGATGCCGCGGGAGGGGATATTGACGTGCGTGTACGAGTGGGCGTGGACGGTTTGGGCGTCGGGGCCTCGGCAAAGGCTAGGCTGTACAGGGGATATTGCGAGCAGAGAGGGGGGGATTACGACCGGGAGTATCGACGACACGGCGGGAGGGAAACGCTCGAGAGGATAGCCCTTCTCAACGATACGTTTCGATAACCTTCGTTCTCAACAACACAAGGGGGTCCAAATCTGAGGAGGAGGGTGGCACGAGAGTCCCAACAAGGCGTTTGGGCACAAGAGTCCATGTTGAGCGAAAATGTTCGTTAACTATGGTGACTGACAAGTTGGACAAGATGAAGTAGAACGCACAAGCACAGATGTACATCGGAGTGGTGTAGGACAGAAGTCGAAACCCTCCAAAAGAACTTTTTAAGGGCATAGTCTAAGGAGGTATTCCTGCTTATCTTCCTGAACTTAATCGATAGGGATTTCTTTAGTACCAATTCCCACGTTCTTTCGCGGACTGTAAATCCAGGGTGGCCCAGGCCACCATTCTGGGATGCTATCTGGCCACACGAGCGTGCTGCCCACTGCTTTCGCTCAACATATTCAACCGACATATCTTCGCGTCGCCTTTTCAATCTCCGACCTGATGTGGGCAAAACCACTGGGCACGCCGGCACAATGTTTTCATTGAGAACTTCACGCGCTTTCCTACCCAGGTGATAACCAGGAAAATTTTCTCATTCGTGCAGACTTATGGAGCTGTATACCCCGAGAAGTACAATGCTTACCGAGCAACGCGGCGTTCGCGAACTAAAACTCGCGCATCAAAATGGGTCTGAAGGCACCCTTTGGCACGTAAGCCGCCTTGAAAATGTTTGGCGAGCCACCGATCAATATACCTTCCTTTACCGTCTGCCTCGCCCTTGAACGGTGCCCACGGAATCGACCTCTAAAACTCTGCGGTGTCGCGCAGACTACAACCAAATGCGTTTGGTACCCCCCGACCCATACACCTTGCGGATATTGGCCAGCCGAGCCGCTGCCCTTTCGGGCGACATGATCAGATCCTGGCGGCGACAAACGTCTGCCTTTGCTGAGGCGGCCGCAGGCCCCGTTCTCTTTGCCGACATCGCGGTTCGGGCCCGCACACGGCGAACAGCTCGGCGATGACGGTCATCCGAAGAACCTGTATTGTTCTCTATCCTACCGCCGCCGCTCCCGGCTCCTTTCCACGGCCCTTGGGTGTGCTGGTCAAGCGCGCTAGACATGTACGAGGGGGTCTCGGCACGAAACCAGGTACAAGGCCCGTCTTCCTCCCGGTGCGATGGGGTACGCATCGTATCGAGTGGCACCGTCTTTGGCCGCTGATTCTGCCTGGGCGACGGTGACAGACGATCCGAGTTCGAGCCGTGCGATTGTGCGTTTTTGCTTGTGCCCTCGGTCCCAAACCCGCGGTGCAAGTTCACTGTGCTCTTCACCCCGCCGCGGTGGTGGGGGCGAGCGGTCGAGCATCTTCTTGTCCCCGTTGGACTATGACCGCTGTGGCTCGTCGCCGACTCGACGGCACCCTGCTGTTGCCCAGAAAAATCGAAATTGCTCCTCTTGGTGACGAATATCAATACCCCTGAACGGGTGGGACTCGTGGTACCGTCCGCCGTCCGTGGCCTCATATGTCTCTTCTTGAACGACCTCTGTCTGCTCGTGAATGGGCCAGTGATAACACCGAAGCCTCTTGGCCTTGAACCCCTTCCCGCGCCGCCGAGCGATGAGTATATCGAGTGAACATCTGTCAGCGAGCGAGAAAGGGCGGCGGAGGGCACCGACGACCAAGATTGCTGCTGCTCCAGCGACAACGGCGGCAAATACTGACGCTTGCCCTTCCGTCCGCCGCTCCCGCTGCTTACACCGCGCTTTTTGCTCCATTTCTCTCCTCCTCCTCCTTTTTCTTTTGATTCCAGTCGCCCAGTGTCCCTTAGCCCTGCTGCTGCTGCTGCGGGGGAAGACAGTTTTCCTCGTCTATTCGAGGCAAGCGGGCAGGGCGTTCGAGTACCCGTGGCCGAAGACGTGGAACATCGGCGAGTCTTCTTGTCTGCATGTGTTTTCGGTACGCCTCTTAGAGTCAGCGACCGGGTGCCCTCCAAATCTCCAATAAGTTCGAGCTCATCTTGCGGCTGGTGCACGGGGATCAGCGGTGTAGCCTCTGGCTCGACTGACTCAGGTCTCTCTTCCTCGCCACTTCCGATCGACACGGGCGTGGGGCTTTCCCGCGCCGCTTCCCCCTCCTCTTCCCCTTCTTTCGTTGCTGGTAGCACGTCTGACGTGCTGTCCCGGTGCGAAGATTCCACCCTAAAGCGGTTCGCATCCGGGAGAGAAGACAAAACGATTGTTTGAAACGCTGTCCACACGAGATTTACGCCATCTACAACGCAAGAGGACAAAAGTCTCCAGCAATCGTCGTTGGGAGCAGTGAGCAGTGGATGTGCGACAGGGAGCGATTTCCCCGTTGTTCGAAGTGTGGAAAAAAGGGGCGATGACTTTGCCTCTTCAGAGCCACAACAACGTCCTTTGATCGAGAATTGGCGCTTTCACCACCGTCCGGTTGTCGACAGGCCAAGTTGAGGTAAGAATCAGATATAACTCAATGCACTACGAAATAAAGTAGACCATACGCTATTCCCGACAGTCTGCTGCCCCGAACCACGTCTCCGATTCTCTCAAAGATGACGAACCTCTCCGCCCTAGTAGAGCGCATTGTGTCACGAAACTTCGTGGTGGCGTTGCTGACCCCAGCGCCAGACCGGATGGCAAGGAGCGTCTTGAGGATCCCGATGAGGTTGGGACACAACCTGGGTTCATCAACAGGCGGGAAGCGGGAGCCGAGGGGACCGGGACAAGTGGAGAACAGTGGTGGGTCACGGCTGACGTTTCGAGACCTGGAGCAAGAGTGCTCCAAGCAGGAGGGTGCCGAAGAGCCCGTCCGGGCAGAGGCGAAAGAAAAACTCCGAAGATAGACATGCCGTCCGCCTCGTTTTGGGCCTTTCGTTTACCATAATAACTATTACCCCGGGGCCACGCGTTCACGACGCAAATTCTTGTGGTAACCCTAGGCGAAGCGGACCAAAGCAAAGGAAGTTGTTGAATTGTGATGTGATAATAGGGATCGCTCATGCAAGCACATTGATACCTTTGGCGGCGGTGAGGGGGGAGCTCTTCTACACGGCCAGTCATCAAATGTGTTGGGTATTCGGCAAACACGTTCCAGACTGAGGACGTACCCGTAATAAGGAAGCCGCCTATTGTAGTGCTGAAACGAATTGTCTGCGCTCGATAGAATACGCAAGAACCTGTATTGCTCTCTTACCACATGAATTCCTTGCAGCCCTTGGCGAGGCGGAGCAGGTCTTCAGGGACCCCGACAGCGTGTTTTTCAACAATCACGGCGAAAGTTCCCATAGCCCACTGCTCCAGCTCTTTCACACCGAAGATATGGGCTCGGATCATGGCCTGAGAAAGGACAGATTTGGGCGCACTTAGGCATGGGGGCGGGCTATTGGACCCGGCGTTGTCGCGCCAGGGTCACGAATGGTTAAAGTCACGGAGCAGACCCAGGTATAAGAATCGTTGGATCGATGCTTGAAGGAGGATTTCCCGGGGTTCGGAAGAAAGGAACGAGGCCGGGAGTGTGGGTGTGTGGCAGAGGAGAGGGCAGCTAAATTCCCGGAGGCTGAGGAGTGTTTAGTACGCACCATAACAACAACCGAGCGATCGTACGGATACCGTTTCAAGTAGAAGGTCATACACAGGAACCACGGGTATCTGTTCGCAGCGCGCACCAGTAATTTACGGCAGTAGTGTACACCAACCAACAAGTTTGATACTAGCCGAGTGCTCCAGGTGAAAGTCAAGTCGAATCACGCCACCTTTTGCTCGTGATGTGCCAGGGTCAAATGGTGAACTATCATCGGGGTGAACTGTGTAGGCGCCACAGTTTCCCCCATTGCCACTGCTTTGCCGCCCTCGAAGGAGTCCCGCCTCCGAGCGCCGCCTCTTGTGTCTCCAACGGTCAGTTCCTCCTGGTGGGGAATTGATGGGGGGGTTCTCTTGTCGAACGCTTCTCTCTCTTCTCGCCGCGCACCTCTAGAACGGCAACAAGCGTGTTTCCTTCCCGTGAGACTTTGCTCCTATCTGTGGTTACAGAAGTATGGCTGCGCCTTTCTTTCAGTCTCCGTGACAAACATACAAACTATACGACCGTCAGTGAAACCCGCAGAACACCGTCCTGATGACGGTGAAACGTGCTGCCTTCCCTTTGTCCTCTACCAAGCGAACGAAGCCTACAAGACCGCACTCAAAGCGCAGCAAGAGAAAGAAAGGCATTTCAGGGTCAATATCGCAAGGAACTCTGAAATGTCCTCGTACGCGCAAACGGGCCGTTGCCACGCATGGACCACCCATTTGTGACTGCCTCGCGCCAAGATATGCTTTCGACCTACCGACTTCGCGCTTTGTTGCTGCCGATACGAGAGCCAATCGGCGATGCTTCCGTGCAGCTGGTTTCGGTGGTTGTGACTCAGTCTCTTGTAGACGACCTTGGGGACGGTATTCCGCGGCGCACGCGACGCGCGTTGGAGGAACGGTTGGGGCGCATTCCGTGTCTCGACACGAAAAATTTATTCGTTGTTTGACCCTTGGCGTCGCGCTGCTGATAGGCCTACCTATGATTCCTACGGCATCGTGGCTGTTCAAACTACAACACCAATTGCATTTTTCTGCTGACAGTTACAAACAAACGTTGCTGCCGCGAATTGCTGTTTGGGCTGTTTCCGCCGCTGCTGCCTTCGCCGCGAATGTGGAAGCAGCCACACTCACCTGATGGATTACCAGATCCCTGAAAGAGAGTGTCAGCTTGTGGTGGTCACGGTGATGACGTGTGCGTTCGGTTCCGGTCCGCGAACCCGCAGCGAACGTCTCGGCTGCGGCAGCGGCGGCAGCAGCCTGGGATTGCCCGGGGTGCGTCTCATTCGCAACTTTGTCAATCTTGATCAACCGGCAAGCCTCCAGAGCGTGAAGGTCTTCTCGCAAAGTGCTCCCTTTAATAGGGATGGGGTACACGGCCTGTCGAGGGAGGCACGGTGTGTGTAGGCAAGGGGGAGGGCGAGGGGGAGGGCGAGGGGGAGGGCGGCCTCAATGCATTCTGATACCTCTCTTCAGGCAGTCATTCCGACCAACCTATTTCTTCAACCACACGCCTCTTTACCTGTCTTGCTGCTTACTTTGGAGATACACCCCCCTCTTCCCCGAGCTGTTTTATGTCTTCCTTTCGGAAGAGCACAACATGCCACAGAAACTTGTTGTAGGCGTTGAAGGGCTCAAAACGGACGCACCTCCACGAGCTCGGCCTCTATCGCCCGGGTGCCGATGACGCTCATAACCCTGAGGATGAAGGACTGTTGCGCCGAAAGACAGCCTAGAAAAGCAATGATGCGGCTCTCCACGGAAGAAGGCACCGTGCCCTCGAGAACCTTGAACACGTTCATGTTTTCTTGAAACCTGGCTCACATTTATTTAAACAATGGGCAGCGACGACGCGGAGACGCGCGCACCGGTAGAGGGGTGGGCACAATGGGTGAGTGATCGGTGATGTGCATGCTACTGACGACCGTATGCTGTCAGTGGCTGTACTCCAATATGGACGGAAAGTCATCTTAGTAAAGCGGCTTGTGCATGCACAGCAGTCTAGAGCAGATAACTTGTGGTTTTCATACGGACCCTGGGTCTATTCCCAGCACTATTTGTACGTGGGGTAGAACACATGAACGGAAGCGATTGTTTGTTTGTGAAAGAACGTCAACAGCCGGTCGACCGCCCCTTCATCCCACACCTGAAAATCGTCGCAGGCGGAACGTTATTCTGTGGAGTTTGTGTCTCGTGCTTTCCCTTTTCATCACCGGCGGCATTGTCTCCCGCGAGGAGCCCCTGCCTGTTTCCACCTTCCAGCCCTTGCGCCACCGACTCAACTGCCGTTTCTAGCATGGCTGCGACCGCTGCTGCTGCTGCTATGGACGGTTCTGCGGTGGAGATGTCGACATCGTCCTTGTTCGCGTCGACAGCCGGAGGTTGAGCGCCCCCCCCGACTTTTGGTGCTGCTGCAGATGCTGTGTGGCTTGGGTTGGCTGACGTCGTTGGAGTAACGCCAGTGGTAGTTAAGGTGACCTCCCCAAGGTTCCTTTCCACCATGAGGTTACAGTAGCCGATGATAGAAAGGGGATTCCCTGTGCAATCGAAATTTTTCAACGAGGATAATTCGAACGCGGTATGATATTTTTCTCAAAGAAAGCTCTCGCCTCATGGTAAAATCCACATTGAGGATGTAGAATAGTATTGTTGGGATTCGGACGAAATTCACGAACATCAAAAAGACGATGAGCTCAACTTTGCGGGCAATGACGAGAAGCAAAGTTGTCCGAAACTCTCTATGGCACAGGAAAGTGACCCTCGCTGATGATATCAGGCGAATTCAACACATCATTTCGTTGGCGGACATCAGATAACCCTGCCGATCGGGTCACATGGGCTGCTGATACCTTTGGCCAGGCAACAGATTCCGCCACGTACAAACGAAAGCACTTAACCGCTTCGGTTGAAGCAACGAAACAGATTCCACTGGATGACTGAGGGACCAGCCAGCATTGCCGATCGTACGAAACTGCAGCGTCATCGCCCTACATGAATCCACCCGGTTTAGACCGCGACCGACTGTATAGCCGCCTCAATCTACGACCCACACAGGAACACACGTGTCTCCACAGAACACAAACGTACCATTTGTCTGAAGGTAGAGGGCCACCCCAACAACGGGGTCCAGCTCGTCGCAGCCCAGGTGCCGGCATCCCAGCTGGACAGTCTCTTCGTACCGAAGCGAACGCACTAGAACCTGCCGGAGGATTTGAGCGTTCACGCTTCTTTGCTGTGCAAGGATAACTTCTCGGTGAACCAGTACGGTGTATCGCTTACCGTGTGCATAGGGCACGAGGCCCACGTGTTGGGCAATTTGATTAATACGCCCGCTAGATAGACATCCGCTTACCCCATGCCCGTGCCCAGTGCTCTCTTGGCTTACCGTTTCCACGGTAGTTTTGTGCTGGATACGAACCAAGATGTCCAAAAGCTTAACCGTCCCGGGATTCCAATACCTAGTCGGAGTGGTGCAGCCATACAGGAGAGGGCCTAAGAGTGACGAAAACGTGCAGAGACAAGCGTATCCTCCTTTGATCCATGACGTATTGTTTATTCGCCCTTTGGAGGACCCATTGATCGCACGGGATGCTGCGTCTGTGTATTCTGAGTACACCGCCTTGTCTTGTATCCCAATATGTGGCATAAGAACACCTGGAGAACTAGAAAATATAAGGCTAAGGCCGGGGTATCGAACGCAGCAACCACCTGTTCTGTTTCGTCTCGCCCCCCACCTGATAAACCCGCTATCTCGTCTCCCGTGGTGGTCAACCAACGATACAACGCTGGGCTTGCCGCCTTCGTCGCCGCCGCTCGTGGCGGCGTTGCCGGCTTCCATGAACGCCGCCGCTCCAATCTGCTTCCGTCACGTTTCGTCCGGTTGTTGTTTGTTGCACGTCTTTTCCTCGTCTCGTTCGCATGCCATTAGAGTGCGTTGTACTGGATCTACCTCTCGCGTGTAGTGACACTGCAATTGCAGTATACCACAACAATTTGGGACGCGCGCCCCATGAAACCCCCAGACTTGTGACGGAAACACAACCAGTTCACACTCCCGTTTGGCACCAGCTCCGATTTGAGAGTGAAGCGTGAAGTCAAACGTTTTGTGTGGGGCCCATCATTGGCAACCGACGTGAGCCTCGTGGGACAGCCTTCGAGCGACGAGTCATTTGCACCACCCCGCAAGCCACCATGCTGCGTTTGTCGTCTTTCTGTCACGCGTATTTTGTGCGGGCGCACTTGCACTTGTCTATAAGTCGTTTGCCGGCTGGCGTTTGGAGCGACTGTCCAGTTTGTGTTCTCTGCAGGATGACTTGCGATTTCGACACGCCTCTCGTTGCCTACGGAGGTAGTCCGTCACATGTGTTGAATTGTTTCCCTCCGTCTTCTTGTTTGCTTGATGGGATGAATGTGCCCGGGTCGGCAGCCTACTCGAAACGTTTGACAGGGGAGAAGCTCTTCCCTTTCAGGGTGGGCAATGAGAAGGAGGAGCGCGGTTCGGGAACAGGCTGGGGGACATCCAGGGGACACTTCGGGCTCAGTCTCATCGTGAGGCACAGCGCTAGAGGTGACGACCTTCTACCTATCATATACCAGTGGTGCTACCGTCGTTTCTAGACAATCTGCTCCCACAAACCACCCCCCACCCACCCACCCCGTGTGCTTCCTTGACAGGTAGGTGCCGTTTTCACGGGGCGTCAAGTTTGTTTGTGGTGCCCTCGCCCAGCCCTTTCAAAGGACCGCGAGTTTCGTTCGTGGTTGTCAAACTCTGATGGTGTGTTATTGCGTTATTTTCACGGGGCAAACGCTCTTGTGTAGCCGATGTTACTCGGAGGGAAGGGGCGGCGGAGGGGTCGTTTCTGCAAAACCGCCGTAGTTGATCGCCCTCGCCGCTGGTTCGTCGTCTCAAGCGACCTGTCTTTTGCTTTTTCAAGGCCGCTAGGCAGTATCCCGCTCTCGTCAGGCACCATCCCAATCGGGTTGGGCTCTATGTTGGAGTCGGAGAGGATAGGGGCTGGGAGCGTCTTCCTGGATGAAAGGAGTGTTTTTTAGTGTGTCAAGTCGGAACTCTCATAGTACTTTTGTACTTTTTATACAGAATCGGCACGGCCTCCGACTTTCCGGCTCAGTGTTGTCGGAGCTGATTCTACCATAAGCAGCTACGCTGTTTCCTTGTCCCCACTTCTCTTCCGACCAACAGAGACGACGAGAACGTAGCAGGATGACCATTTGGAGAGGGGATATGCAACTACATAGTGTAGCCGCCCGACTGCGCTCGAGTTAAAGTACAGGCATTAGGTTGCAGGGATTTCTACACCAGTCGTGGAAGGCACCTTGAGGATGTCCACAAGAAACATGGTAGGGCCTAAGATTTAAAGATTGGTTTCATCGTCTTTACCTGGAGGTGGAGAGTGCTTCCTGGAGCCTTTGGTGCTCCGCCGCTGCCGTCGTCGCTGGTTCTGCTACGACGTTTGCTAGTCCTGCGCATAACTTTGTCCCCGTTCCTTTTTATGCCGAGCTCGCCTCCACTCTTCCTAGCCTTCTTCCCGTCGTTGTTGCCTCCACCCGCTCCATCCGGTTTCCCACCCGCGTGCTCCGCGGCCGAACTACGGCTCCCTCTTTCGGCCCTATAAGGTGGAGTCAGCTCAGGTCTCCCCGCCGTTGCCTTCGTGACTGGCTCCGAGCAAGACACGCCTGTGGAGGCGGGCCCCACCTCCGAATCAACCGAACCCGGCATGCTGTTCCTCTCGTCGCCGCCACCTCCGCCGCTTTCTAGTTCCCCGACAGCATTCAGTATCGGTAGAACGTTAGAGACGACCGTTACTGTACCTCAGGCGATCACCCAAGGACGGGGAGTGGTGGGCAGAGCGCGTTTAGAGGGTGGCAGAGACGACGGACGGGGGGAGGAGAACATCAGCCCGAGCGTGACAGGTGCAGAGAGTCGCGGGAGATCGTTCCAATGTCGTCATTCGCGATACTGAACAGGAGACACACTTGCCCATCAGCACACCTTTTGTCGGTCTGACTGATCGAGCCGAGCCGCAAACACTTCCAGCTTGTTGCGGAGTTGTTAAGGAATCATACTTTCGCGTACACGAAACTACTATCGTCTCCGATATTGGTTTTAATCCGAAGACGATGAAGGACCTGTAGGGTGACTCACGATCGGGATCGTCGTCTGACAAAACGCTCTCGTCCTCGCTTCCGCTGGTGCAGGCGGTGCTGCTATCTTCGTCTCCATGTTCACCCACGTGTCCTCCACTGTCGCTTCTTCCTCCTCCATGAGACGCACAACTTCCGGAAGTGTGGCGATGCTTGGTGATGATCCCCGGCAGCGGAGGGCTAACAAGGACTACCAGAAGCCGCTGATGAAGATACTTGGTGGACGCCTGCGTACGATCAACCACGTACCAGCATCGGGAGGATTCGTTTTCATCTGATGCAAGCGTTCTGTAGACCTAACCTTGGCTGACTGGCTCGGGTACAACGAGATAGTTCAGAGTTTTGGGGGTGAGATTCAGGTCGGAGGGAGCTCCAGACATGAGGAAACAAGATCGTTTTGCGACATGGATTCCGGTGTTGAGCTGTTGAGATGTTGAGTATATGGCAGCTACAGGGGCACTGGCTGCAAGGTCGCGCCTTTTGAGTTATACCGGGGGCAGCACTCTGGAATCTTTTTATGCACGGGTGAGGGCGGCCGATTTTCGGGGGTAACGGGGCATCGGGAAAAGAAAATGCTAACCTTGACGAGGTCGCAGCTGTAAGGGTCCATCTCGTGCCCGTCGTCCAGAACAGCGACGACGCCCCTGACACCGCTGCCGACGCTGCTGCCGACGCTGCTGCCGACGCTGCCGCCGTCCTCGTTCTCCGCGCTATCCAGCCTCGCCCCTTCGTTTCCCGTTACAGCGATTCGGTTCACAATCTCAGATCAAAGAGTTTTCGCGCTTGGGTAGCAGAACGGTGGCGACTTTTGGCAGTGGCCACGAATCTTTTTGCCAAGCGTTGCTGAGAGGCGTCGCAAAATTTCCCGCCTCGTTCGAAGAGGTCATTCCTCCAAAGGCAGTGATGTAGTCTCTAGGCTGTGCAAGGCTCAAGAGGGAATAGGAAACAGCAAATACTGGCCGCTGCACACTGCTTTGAATCGACGCAGTGGTTGGACCACTTGAAGAAAGCACTGCAGGAGCTGAACCAAAGGCGAACTTGATGACATGTGTTTGTCTAACTGGTGTTGACGGCCATATCCCGGCTTCACACATGAACGAGGGCTGCAGAAGGCATTTTCCCAACGAAGCACACGTTATTGTTCATCCTACCTCGTTCTGCTTGACCATCGACCTCTTGGTCTTCTTGCCCCCTCCCAGCAGCCGATTTGGCGGCCCAGCTAGCCGCGGCTTTACCCTCGGCGTCCACCATGGTAGCTATGGTCAGCATCCCCAAGAGCACGCTGAAGCGTGACTTTTCGGGTTTTCCGTCTCCTTCTGCATCCCCGCCCTCGTCGTTGCCGCCACTACCACTGCTGAGGCGACCGCTGCCTTCGCTCCCTTTGCCACCACCACCGCCACCGCTGCCGGTTTCACCGCCACCACTACCGCTCTCCACGCCACCGCTGCCGCTCTCACCGCCACCACTACCGCTCTGGCCGCCTCCCGTACTACCATCACCACCAACGCCACCGTCACCACTGTTGCGGTCTTCCTTCTTTGTTGGTGGTGATGCTGACCCGATGTTCTCGGCGGGAGGCTCTCCTTCCAAGAGCGTGCAAAGCACCTGAACCAAACAAGACGAGCGGTCGTTGCGACAAGCTTCGGCGGTCAGGGTGGAGCGTTGGGAGGGGTGCGAAGACGAGAAGGAGAGGTCGACGGAGAGGACGACCCGCAACAGCGGTGATACCTTGAAATCCGGACAGCTACGTTTCACACAAGAGGGAGAATCCACTTTGCTGTCCGAATAACGTTGCAACATGCAACGGTGAACAGGTCCCCGCAACTACCCCCTCGCAGCAAAACACACGAACGACTGTAGCTGGCCGGTTGCAACAATGAAAAGCTTCGAGGTTTCTGATTCTTGCCTCCGTTGCCGTCGCCACGTTGTCGGGGAAAAATATCTCGCAAAAGCGCAGCACGTACAGCCCCCGTGCCTGCGGGCTATCCTTCATACGCGGAACAGCTCCAAACGCCCCCGCCCACCAAGGCATCCGACCAAAAGTCTCATCCCTCTCCATCTCGCCACTGAATCCAGCCACCTGGGGTGGTGATGGCCGTAACCCTCCTGCCGTCTGCTGCTGTTTGGTCGTGTCTTTAGACATCGTTTGTTGTTCCAGCAAGTCTTCGTCGTTACCAGGATTAGGTGCTAGGCTGGAGGTGCGATCCTTCTGGTTACGCTCATCGAGGTGTTCGCAAGGACGCTCTCCTCCAACGCGTTCGTTCTGATTTTCATTTGCCCCTCGATCCCCCGTCTCCGATGATGATGGTCCTGCATCTGCTGAGTGTGTTTTGAGGCCCCTATGACCTCCTCCCTGTTGCTCTCGTCCTACCCCTGCGCGCTCGGGCTCGTCGTCGGAGTGCATCGTGCGGAGAATACGAGCCTTACGTGTAAACAACGCGAACAGGTCACAAGGAGAGAGGAACAGAAAGAGTCGGAGGTAAGGCAACGACGAACACACCTCTCGTGCTTTGCCCAAGCTTGTACACCAGGTGGCGGCCTGGAGCATTTCTCTGATTTTCTGTGCTACAGTAGTATGAACTCAAATCGCTAAAAACCCGGCCTAGCCTGCAGAGCCTGCTTTCAACCACGGGCAGTTGATTCAGCCTCGGTGGCGCAAAAACAATCCCTCACTGCTGCTGCTTGCGCTGACACAACCTACCTCGGTGTCCAGCTGGCTGGCCATATCTTGAACTCTTTGCGATTGCTCTTGGGTCAGTGTTTTCTGGTCAACATTGCAGATCCCGGTAGCCCAAGCCTCGCTCTCCACGTGCCCACCGCTAGTACGGCGAGCGCCAGCCTTTGACTTATCTTCGGCAGCGGCAGCGGCGGCAGCGGCAGCGGCGGCAGCGGCAGCGGCGGCAGCGGCCTCGGCGTCCGCGGACGCTTGAGCTGCGGCCCACCGAGGGTCGTCCGAGAATGAAGGCTGGGTGCGTAGAAAACTCTGCGTGTTCCTCTCATCGGCACCAGAAATAGGTGGGGTGTTCCCGGTGGCCGGGGTGTGGTCCACTAGATGTATGGCGTGGGCTCCAAAGCGGAGGAGTGGGTCTCGTTCCTTGTCGCTGGTAGAACCATCACGAGCAGATCCGCCAGTTTCATCGGGTGTCGCCGCGGCCAGGACAAGGGACCGATACAACAGTAGCACTGAATGCATGATTCCTCTCCATGCCGAAAAGGGTGCCCCGTTGGTAACCCGCAGGTAAGCCTGGGTCAGACCAAGGGTCTAACAGGACGGCGCAGAGTATGGTTGCAACCACCGCGAAAACCCGGAATCCGGGAGGGGATGGTACATTGGCGCTAGGTGTGGTGTTTCAAAGGTATGGTGTAGGGTGTTGGACTGAATAAACGTCGAGGGTTCGATTCAGATCGAGAGATCTTTCCACGCTCGAAAGCGGGTGGGTTGCTTGGCGCAAAGCGACGAGGAGGAATTACATGGTTAGGCTTGGCTTCAAAGTTGGGCTGAAGTATCGCATTCGTTGTTCCTATATAAGCGGTACGCCGCTCCAAACGACCAGCATGTTGTAGTACCCAACGGATGCAACAGTATGTGGCATCAACAAAGCACTACAACGCAGCCCGCGGCGCACAGAATAGACGCCCACCTGCACCCCCTCGCGTTGCCATTCGCGGCCACATTCCTCTAACAGCAGCGTTTTCCCCACCCCGGGCTCGCCCTGCGGTCAGAGCCGACGACAACGGCAGACAAACGAGACACTTTGGAGGGATGGCCACAAAAGGGGGGTGCTGGGTGCTGGTACCTTGTTTTACTGTTGTTGTCACCCCTGCGACGATGTCGGGCCTCCAGAACGGTTGTCGACATTCGTTGACAAGCTTTCGGGGTAACCCATGGTTGCCGATTTGGCCATGGTTGTCGTGAAGCAGAGGCTACTAGTACCGAATCGGATGTTTGTGAATAGGGCCGATTAGGTCCCCAATGGTTGTCGTGGGGCTTCTCCGCAAAAATAACGTAGAGCAAAAGATAATACACTCCACCCACATCGAAACACAAACACAGATGATCGGGGGTAAATTCGGTGATTGTCAATTGCAATTATGGCTTTGGTTGGTTGTTCTTTAAAATTTTTCACTGTATGTCCACGGACGCATTCTGACAGCCCTTCAGACAGCAGTTGCGCGCCTCGAACGTGTACCATGCCTACCATGGTGTTTTTGTACAGGCAGCACTCCAGACACAGCTGTACACTGTAGTCGACAAACATTCGTTTTGTTTGGTAAAGTGTGGGACAGGGGGGATGCTGCTGCTGTAGTCAAATGTAGTGTGTGGACGGGTAATTCAGTTTTTGGGCACGCAAACGTGCTGCAGGGATGTAGGTGTACCTCTTCGGGCTTGTGTACCCTTTTCTTGCTAGTTTGCGTGTTACAGTATTTAGATCTTCTGATGGCTCCAGCATTTTTGTGACCACGGACCGCGTCTTTGCTAGATTTTGGGATTAGCAACTGACACGAGTTTAATGTGAAGACAACAACAACAACAACAACAACAACAACAACCCACATCGCCCAACCTAAAACAGACATGACATCAAGTAGCCATAGATCGATGAACCCACGGCGCCTTCTACGCTGCCAGCTATTGATGGTGATGGTATGAATGAATCCGTTGCGTACCACGTAAAATGAGACCATCCTGCGAGCAACAAAGGTACAGAAAAAACGTGCACCGGTCAGGTTAAAATACCTGGAGCACCAGCAGCCCACCCTCAAACCCTTGCATGAGAGAAGACGCCCTCTCCAAAAGAGTGGCTCTCAGTTTCGCACGGCCGATCATCTTGAACCCGGCACTGACTGAACGCTTCGCGTTTCAAGTACGTCCGTGTGTAAGCATGGTTTACGATTTCAAGACACCCATTGGTGTTGAGGGAAAAGAGGGATTGTCGGCACAGGAGAAACAAACTTCGCGGGGATCGAAACGGGACCGATCACTAAATGCCTTCAAAAGTAGATGGATTTTGAAGGAACCAAACTGGTTGTTAGTTTTTCGCCTGAGCTTGCTTGGTGGAGGAGATGGTTGAAAAATGATTCATGCTGCTGAGATGTAGGAATGCTCGAGTGGGCCTGCCAAGTAATGGAAGTTATCGACCCCTATCGCTGAATTCGTGCGGAACTACATTGTGCCGACAGCGAAAGACATGGGGAGTTTGACACATCTCGTGATAAGTCAGTGTCGGAACAAATTGGGGGTTCGGGCGGGGGTGCTCTACTTGTGTACGCTCGCGGCCACACCGCACACACATACCGGTGCAAACGACAGATCCAATCGGGGTGTAGATACTGACAGGACGCCCTCTCCCTTCAACCGAAGGGTGAAAGTACCGCCACGACAAGCATCACAATGAAGGGAACGCAACGGCCGGCACGCACAGGCCGCCGTGCCGTATACCGGCGCGATCGAATAGCTCACAGAGGGTTCTAATGACAAGTCCTCACCGAGGCGGTGGCGGGCCCAAGGGGCGTGTAGACCTCCACCTTGACCGCCTTTCCCTTGAGAGAAATCGTCCCGAGCTGCTCGAATTCCACCAGCTCCCTGGCCAGCCCGGCCGTCACCGAGTCCACCACTACAACGCCGTTTGAAAATCGAGCCGGTCTGATTGCGCGGGAGGGTAGCAATTGTTAGTCGGGTGAGAGAAGGAAACGAAACGGAGGACAATGGGGGTAGGTTCTAGTCCAATCCGGTATCTCTGATTGCCAGAAGGGATTGGGACCAATCGCTCCGTCTGACAATGGGGTCTCGGACTTCAGTATTGGACCGACTCACGGTCTGGTGGCGTCCGAAGACTCCACGGGTCCACCTTCCGCCGAAGATGTAGCAGCAGCAGCAGCTTCGATGCTTTCTTGTCTCACTGTTTTTCCCGCTGACATCAAGCGCGCTGAAAGACAGAAACATAGAACGAGAGGGTGGCCACGTGGAAAAGTAAACGCCCGAGACTTATTTTTGTTTTGGCTAACCTTGTTTACCCAATTGAATAGTTTGAGTCTGCTTACCACTCGCCGACTCGTGTACTCTGTCACTACCTCCCCTGCATTACTCTCGTAGTCTCAATTGTACCAGTTAACGAGGATGTAGTTGTAAAGAATGTATGGAACGCCAGAGGGCTCCGCGTACCCATGGTCGTGGTTTCAGACAACCAGATATTCGCACCCTCCGCCCCCCGCCGCTCGGTTGCACCGACAACGCACCGGCGGTATTGACGACGTCGCCCACCAGCATGAACTCTCGACGCGTACCACCAATGCTGGCCGTAAAAACAGGCCCGAAGCTTATGCCCACGTAGCAGACTATTCCGAGAGCCTTCGATGTGTGGACCGCGAGACGGTTGAAGCAAATGTATCGATCGTTAAGGTCATCGCACCGCTATAATTTCTGTCGTAGATTGTGAGGCAGTTATTGCGGCTTATACACTGGTGCTTGGCCGCTGGCAACACACAACTGGACCGATATAGTCTTTCGCGATCAACGCTGCTATTCCGGCAAGCGGATAGGCTAGCACATGTTAAATCTGACGCATGGCAGATGTCGTGCCTGTCTTGCCCAGACAACAGTATTGCTGGCTCTTCGTGTTTCGTGGCGATCGAGTTCGTACATCCATCCACCATGCTATTCAAAACCACCTTCAACCCGGCGCATGGACCTCGGATCTCCAAAGTTGGACACATTGGAGGCGTATGGATCTGTCATTCACCACGTTTTGGAAGACCCGCAACGCGTAATGTACGCTCGGAACCCTTCGGAGGCGTATGGATCTGTCATTCGCCACGTTTTGGAAGACCCACAACGCGTAATGTACGCTCGGAACCCTTGGGCTTCGGCAGAAATGGTTTCCTCCGGGTTTCTTACTGTCCTTATGTAGTGCCGCCCGTTACAATTCAAGAAGCGGCGGTCGTTCAAGGAGGGGGTGCTTTCGCCTACAGCAGGGTCCCAGCTTCACATTTAGTCTCTAGGCAGCTAATAACGACGACAGTCCGCAACGGATTGCTGGTTTTTGTTTGGAGTCATCGACCGTTGAAACGTGGGTGTTGACTGGCGGCAACGAACGAGTTCGCCGGAATGATACGTGATCTTGATGGACCCGTGGGTACCGAAAGCAGACAGCATGGTCAAAATCCGGCCAAAGGATATCGCAGACAAGTTGATACTCAGAGCCAGCCAATCTATGAACGCACCTCTATCCCCTTCATGATCTTGATGGCCGTCACGCACGCCCTTGCGGAAGGGTTCGATCCGGTGATCGGGGGAAGCCCCATAGCTCCCACCATAACCGTGCCTTTGTCGTCAACGGAAAACTCCTTGATGACGCCTTGGTTGGACTTCATTGCTCGTTGCAGGACCTGCGTGTCGAACGTAGAGGCAGTAGGTTGTCAGGTATCGAAAGACCGCGATAACCTTGTCGAGGTTCGTGTGGAACGATTCCTGGCACAATCCAGGCACCTGCATGGAGGCAAAATGTACTCGTAAGCACAAGTACACCTCCGTTCCTCTCACGTAAGTCTTGATGTTTTGTACCTCGAAAACTATGGGGGAAGCCATATCAACGATAGTGCATGATGGCATACTCTATTGTCCGTCTTCTACAGTAGTACGTCGGCGGGGTACAGGTACGTGAAAACGAACACATTTTCGTATGGAGCCAGTTGTTCCTTGCGGGTGGCGGGTGCCTTGATACCTACTTGCCCAGGACCTATGGGTGTGTCGAACGGTGCACGCTTTTATCCGTGAGATTTTCGGGACGCTTGTTACGATGACACGAATCGCTCTCAGTTGTTCTACTGCTTCTAAGGTAGTCATCAATCTGCGAAGAGCATGGCCGACATCAAGTCGGAGAAGAGCATGATACAAGAAGGTGCTGGCGGCAACTCACCACGAAAGAGGGCAAAAAAATAACCGGCGAAGAAGCATTCAACCATTCGGATGTATTATTCCGCACAGAATAAAAGCTATTTTTAGTTCGACCCACAGCCACCAGCCCCAGGTAAGCGTTCCAGGTCAATAGGAGTAGAGGTGGCACGTACTTTGCGGGCCGTACAGCGACTTACCAGAAACACTGACTGCATCACGCCCATGCCTGGCAGCCCCTCGATCGCGATGTTAACGAATATCACAGCGACGCGACCTATCTCTGCGAACCAGCCACTCTCCTCCGCTTCGCACACGTACAGGATGGGCGGCGGAATGAAGCGCCGGATGACCCTCTCCAAAAACTCCTGCTTTCTTATCAGCTGATCGTTGCACGTAATGTACGAGGAACGCAAATACATACGAAGGTGTTGCAGCAGGAACGAAAAACGGGAATGATGCACTCGGCAGAGTTTCGGCAGGTTATCATGCTGGGTTATCGTGCTGTCTTCACGAAATGAGGGTTTGTCCCCGTACCCCCGCGCCGCTCCTTGTGCAATCGAATACCTCGTGCTTGTGTCAATTTCCTGGTAGACCCGCGACCTAGAACACACCATGACAGACATTCATCTCCTCGTGGACGTTGTCGTCCAAGAAGGGCGGCATGGGTAAAATGCTCTCTGCGGTGCAACAGGCTCGCTTTCACCGTCCAACACGACCGAAGTAGTGAGAACTTGCTCGCGCACAAGCTACGCAAATACCTATTGCTTAGATGGTTGTCGCAACGGGGGAATGGCTCTGGCGGAAGTTTCTCAAGCCTCCGTTTGCGGCACGTGGCACCACACCCGTTGCCGAGAAAACGGCTGGGCAAAGTGGATGTCCTAGCTTATGAAGCAAGGTAAAACGGTACTTGAAAACCTTCCCAGACGTCCCTGACCTCTGTTGCCACGCTCGCCGTCGTACTGATGTCGCCCTCACCGTCGGCAGGTATTCCTCGCCTTTGAATCTCTTGGGCTTGCATTTCTCTACTTGTCCGCTCTAAAGCTGCCTCGATCTGAAACGGAAAGCCAACGCGCGACGAGGAAGCAGCAGCTCGAACTGTGAAATTGTAGGTTTTGTGTGTTGGATGACCTAATCCATGCGCTTCTGGTTGTTGGATGCTTTTTCGCGGGCGCAAAACGCTACTTCTGACATTTGTCTCTACCTGCAGGGAGCAACACTGCCCTTCGGGCAGACAAGACAGGCGGACGTAAGACTCGGGTGAAACTGCACAGGCTTCTATACGCCCATTTTTCCCTCCAAACCCTGTCCTCGCATGTGCCACAAGGGGCCGGTTGCCCGACAAAAAATAGTGTGCCAAATGATATCAGCTGAGAGACTACGACAGAGGGACGTTGCCAACGCTTCTCCAGACTCGTCGAGAGCAGACGCGTCTCTATGGCACACCGCGCGCGCACATGGTGCGAGCCTCCACTGACCCCACCGATCACCACAGGGGTGGCAACTACCTTGCTTGAACATGCCTTGGGCTGTGGGCTTGCGATGCGCAGCTTACCTCTGCCGCGCTCGCCGAGGCTTCGACCTTCACGTTCCCACTCTCGAGATGATTTGAGGCCCATTCCACCCCGCTCAGCGTTGATGACTTCCTGGTCCCAGCTGTAACACCGAGCTCATCATCCGTGACACCATTTCGACCAGCACTTCCCTCTTCATTTCCATTGAAATCGGTTTCAGCATGAGACGTTGGTTCCTCATATAAGCATCCTGAGTTTTCTGTAGAGATGGTGGACATGCGCGTCCAGTAGTTACAAGATGCGACCAGCTCGCCAGCGGTGCCATCCTCCATGGCTGTTGCCAAGTCCTGGTGCAAAGGGGCATGGGGTAATTGCTCCGTTTAGGCCGAAACTCGCGTGTTGGGAACCCATGCTTGAATGCCATGGCGGCTCTAATGTCAACCCGGTGCAAAATCAGACCGGAACAGATCGCTGCGGCAGGTGAAGACATAGAAACCAAACACTACTCATTCGGTTGGAAACAACGGAAACCAAGAGCAATTGGGAAAGTTACTGAGGAAGCTGAATCGGTACATACATACCAAGAACACCGAAGCGGCAAAAAAACGAACAGAACGTACGGCTCCCGGCAGTTAGCGCGATGTCTTCACACTTACGGAAAACGGTTCTCCCGCGGCCACGTACTGCCACCCGCCCTCCGCGCTTCCAACAGTGTATAGCTGCAGAGTGCCCACCCCTAGAGCCACGTGCAAGTGCATCACGTGCCCCTGCCCCGGCGGTTAGACAAAAGACAATATTTGCTTTTTCGTTCGTGTTTTCCATTTAAACTTACGCACATTTGGAGAACGGAGCAAGCCAACGACATTTTCAGCTGCTCGTTTCACAAACCTTCAAGAAGCAACCGTCATAAGTTATCTCTTCGTAGTGCGGTCGTTGTTGGCGCTACTTGCCATGTACTATGTCACCCTTCCAAGCGCCAAATGTCCGAAACACCCACTCCTTAGTAGAGCAGGCAAACGTTAAGGAATACCCCGCCTTCCCCCCAGGATGTTCTCCGTTTCAGCCCCAGGTAGACGAGCGTTTACTTGGGCATGTGTTTGTGTTGTGTTTTCGTCCTATTTATTATGGCGACAGTCCCCCCATTTTTGGTGGTGAGACGTGTACTACCCTCTTCAGTGTATGTAGAGTACTATACTTTACAGTGTATTTTTTCGTACAACTACAACCATCCAGGGTCACACAGGAAGGGGTAAACACCAGGGCTCTTTTCTTCTTTTTATTGGTTTTCGTGCCCCACCTTCCTCCTGGTGTGCGTGCTGAAGTCTTCTTTTTATCTCGTGAAGGGTCCAGCCGTCCCTTTCCCTCGCCAACTGTGCTAACGTCGAAGTTTGGTACTCACGAGAGGTTTTCGAGCTATATTTCGCTTTCACCCGCAAAGTTTTTCGCGACCTTTGCGACTAAACAGTAGTGGTTTTCGAGGATACCACTAGACCACCGGGTCGACCGGTCTGCAAGCAACGAATTACTACCCTTCTACCTGTGTCCTTTCTCGGTCAGTCGAGCGTCACCTGGATTTTTGTCCCGTCGAGACGCTTGAGGCAGAGCGCGCTCACTAGGGCTGCCCGCCGGAGAAGGCAGGGGTCGACGGTGCCTCTGTTTCCGTGGCCATCTGTAGGGACACATACATAGGACTGAGGCAAACGACGAACCCGGCCGTAAAACGCAGTTTTTGCCGTGTGACAGAGATCTCTGCGCCTTCTTCTTTGCTACTGTTTTCGGATAGGCTCAAGAGCGCCCCGTGACGCGTCGAATTTGCCGCTCTAAAACATTCCGGTTACTCCGACAGTCGATTCAGTGCAAACAACGGTACACACCATGTCGATCTTGCACACACCGGTCAGGGACCGTACATAAACATCAATACGCCCTTCGACTACGCGAGGGAAGGGAGCGTATCACTGTGTGCGCTCTACCCACTTACCTGTGAACGCTACGATAAGAGCGTCGCCGGCAAGCCGGAGGACGTCTCCCTCGTGGTCCGTGATTGTGCTCATCAGACGCTGCCAGAAGTCCCACGAGCAAGATACGCCCGACAAAGAAGGGGGAGGAAGAAGAGGAGCGGGGGGAGGGGCATCGGGGGATGGTTGTTTATGGAGAAGCAGGGGGAACGTCTGAAAGACGAGCAATCCGGCTGAACAGTTTGAATTGTCGAAGATTAAGCAGGATGCGTACGACGCAAAATAACTTGATCTCCCTCAGTTGATCGAAACATGGCTGAGTGGAAGGTGTAAAACCCGTTGTGGTTGTGGTGGTGGAAGCGGTGGTGGGACACAGATATTCATGTTTCACATGGAGACAATAAATGTGTGTACCGTTCTTTTGTCTACCTGGGAAAAAGGAGCCGGGCAAACGTATCGTACCTTGAAAAAGGAGTTGAGCACCACCTTCAGCTGTTCAGCCCCGAATCCCGCCTGCCCTTCTTCAGTGGTCTGAAGTCTCAGCAGCTTTGCTGACATCATCGTCCTCGAGCACGTTTTTGCCAACGCTTCATCCTCAAGACTCTTCCTCACTCCCTGCCGTGGAACTCCTTCGCCTTTATCGCCCGCCGCTTGTCGATGCCAGAGTAGATAGGACGCATGCGAAGGCGACGGGGATAGATTGCGCGCTGTTTTTTTCACGTTCTGATGCGAAATAATGGGCCCAGAATATCGAATGGAATCGATGAGCGAACAGGAAGCCCAAACATAGGTATATCCTTCCAAAACGTAGAGCAACCAGCCGGTTAGAGTGTACATGGTAGACAAAAACCTTCTGCGAAACCGGGTAAACCGCAGCGAGACAACACCGATACCGTTCGCCCCGAAACATTGCCGATCTCTATCGCCAATGTTTTTGGTCGCCCGATCTGGGCAAACCTTACCGTCACCAGACACGCCCCCGTCATTGTTAAGCAGGAGCTTTCCCTGTCGGAGTCCCTCTGCGAGGCTCGTGAAGCCACACCTGAGGAGGGCGACGTGGGGCGGGGGGGGGGGAGGGGGCGGGCGTACTCTTATGTTTTGCATGCCTTAGCGGTTAGACCATTGACCACGCGTCCTCGAGAGGACGGAGCATTGTTCCCACAGGACCGATCACCGATGGCCAATCGTTCCTTCCTACTTTGCCAAAGGTGGCTCAAACATTTCTTCCCTAGTCTATCTATCCTAATGGCATCCCTTCCCGCCTGTTCAAACCACTTCCTACTCCCCAGTACAGCTACCGTCTTCTCCTCTTTATTCCATGCCTCAAACATCTCCCTGTACCTCCCTTGTATTTTTCCCAGCTCAGTCATGTGCACTTCCCTCTCCTCTTCGTACAGCTGACATTCCGCGACTACATGAACACGGTCTTCGCATTCGAAGCCGCAATCACATTTGAACTTGTCGTCTTCGTCGTCTACCGTCCTATGTCTTCGTCGACGTTCTCGAAGGCCTACGTCCCCGGTCCTGAATTTGCTTTGTCCCTGCATCCATTGGTCCATGTAGGTATCCTTGAACCCTAGTCCTTCTTTCAACATTTCGTACACTTCTAGACCCTCCTTATTCTCGGTTTGTTGCCTTAGATTCTGTTCTTCTCTCTCGGCACAAGCAGCAGATATCTTCTCCTTGAACCCCTGTAGACCCTCCGTTTCCAGCGATTCATCTTCGTCGATTTCGAACCCCTTCCATACGTCCTCTACAACCTTGACCCATTCCGTGGGTTGTCTACCCCTCTTTTTTGTTTGCCCACTTTGCCTCCCATACTATTCTCGGCAACTTCTCCTCTCCCAACCCGCACATGCGATACTGCCATGTCAGCTTCCTTGCGTCTCTTCCCGACCGTAGGGATTGGATCCCCAATTCTGCCCTGACGGCTGCATTACTTGTGCGCTTGGAGCATCCTAGGATGATTTTCGCCGCTTTCATCTGCGCCGCCTCGAGTTCTTTCACTACCTTCTTATTTCCTTCCCATACTTCTCCGGCGTACTCTAGCGGCGGTACGATTACGCTCTTCAAAAACCGTCAATTTGATGCGTGTATCGAGGTGCCGGTTTGTGAGTATTGGGTGCAGCTTCCCTGCTCGTGCTTTGCCCTTTTCCGCTACCTTGGACATGTGTGCATTCCACGAGCAGTCTTAGTCTTTTGCGATCTCTACTCCGAGGTATGTGTACTGGTCCGCTACTGCAATCTCCTCGATCCCCCACTTCCATCTGTATTCTACTGGTTCTCCCTGTCCTCGTTGCATACCATGACGGCACTCTTCTAAACGTTGGCAGACAATCTCCACTTATCAGCAAACTTCTTCGCCGCGTCAATTTGCAGTTGCAGTCCCTCAGGGGTGTCCGACATACCAACAAAATCATCCGCAAACAGCATTCCCGACACCGAAGTTTCCGTGTCCCCTACTTTTACTCCCTTCCGGACTGCCTCTACGACTTCCAACAGATCGTTGATGAACACTGGAAATGTTGGGGACAGCGTGCAACCTTGTGGGACCCCTGTTCAATGTCGAAGAATTTAGATGGTTCTCCGTCTAGCATGACCGCGCTTTTCGTACACTCTATCATCTTCTTCAGCAGTCTTCCACATTTTCCCCTTGATCCCGTACTTGGACAATTGTTTCCACAGCCCCTTTCTCCATACTGTATCGTATGCCTTTTTCACGTCCAGGAAGAAGCAGTACGTCGGCTTTCCCGCCCTCTTTCTACCTTGGATGATTCTCCCTACCGTGAATGCGTGGTCTACGCACCCCCTCTTCTTTCGGAAACCTGCCTGGCCCTCACTAATGCTAAGTTCCTTCTCCAATACTCCCACTATCCTACCGTTCAGTAGCTGAGGGTGCACATATACATATATCTATTGCCTGTCTCTACCGGTTCCCTCTCATTTCGCGGAGATACGCGCAGGGGATCGGGGGCCTCAGCCGCAAAGTGTGTTCAAAGGAATGATGATTCCTAGATTTGTTGCAATGTACAGCAGCGCCCAAACAAAGGGGAAACCGATGAATTCGTGCGTATGCAACCCTCGACTTCACGATCGACGAGGGGAAGAAACGACTGAAGGCAAGCCTCCCAGAACGAAGGTGGAGAAGACACAATCCTGGGAGGCCTTCCTCCTGTGTGACCCGGCTGGATGCCCGCAAAAGGCTTTCACGAGGGTGTAAAATAACTCACGCGCAGATTTGTCGAGATGGCACACACACTACTGTGGAACATCATGACGTCTCCGTAGAAGGGCCGTTGCTTCAACCACCGCTACGAAAGGTGAAAGACGGAAAAAAGTACACAATGTTTTGTAGGCGGCACTTTTGTCGAGTC
Source organism: Ectocarpus siliculosus (assembly GCA_000310025.1). Classification (NCBI taxonomy): domain Eukaryota; class Phaeophyceae; order Ectocarpales; family Ectocarpaceae; genus Ectocarpus; species Ectocarpus siliculosus. Next base: position 2,505,576 of record FN649728.1, on the reverse strand, counting down.
TCGAGGAAGAAAGGAATCACTAAAGTAGTAGATAGAGGTGCGCACATGTCGAGCATGACGACGGCGCATCCGTGGAAGTCTTCCCTCGTCGGCCGCATGACCGAAGCTTCCTCTCTCGTCAAGCGGCTGAGCTTGCGAAGAACGATGGTCGGCAAAAAACTGCAGAGCGTCTGAAGATTGTTCGCCTTGGCCTGGGGGGGCGATTGACGGGTGCATTCCTCAGTTTCAGTCGTATTTGTAGGGTGGATTTTCAGCCGGGCAGCTAGCAGGGTGGAATCGCACCACTGCTGTGACAAATGTTTCGTATACATACATACTAAACCGAGGCTATCTTCGGTTCCAATGGAAAACATCTTTGACATAGTGGCTGCTGTACAGACAGTTCGGGGTGTTTGGCCCTCGTGAAAGGTTGCACAAAAAAATCGCAATCCACGCCAGCCGGATGGCATCACCTCGTGCCGGGCTGTGCGGCCTTTCGGCAGCTTTTCGTCGCCACGTCACCACACCGGCGGGCGAGTACTCAAGCAAAAGAGACACAAAGGCTTTATCAGCAGAAGCGAAGAGAATGGTGCTATCGCCGCTTCGAAACACGTCTGTAACATTCGCACCGTGAACAAGGTGGAAATAACGTCTCGCAGACACATCTACCCAAGACAGAAATTGCGGCCAGTCCAGGGTAGGGGGTCTTGCAGCACCCACCAATGCAACCAGTGGCGAAGGCAAAGGTATGCGTGGGCGGCATGTCGCCGGTGGGACTCCGAAAAACTAGACACACAGTCAAACTACCGTTAAACAGGCCCTGAAACAAATTACATGTGTAGGCAACAGAAGAACCGTTTGTTGCGCCTCTACAGATGTTGCACCGGTAAAACCTCTGGTTTCAAAGGAGACTGAAACGAGAAACGCGCCGCAAGCTACGAGAGGGCACCAGAACAAGAAGTCAGATTCCAACAAGGGAGCAAGCAGGCACGCTTGTTGTCACACTTCTGGTGTATCCTGGTAACATCAGATCTGCTCGGTGCTCACAAGAAGCGGGGAAAATGGCGGAGGTCAGCTACCCCTTTACGATGCCTGTACCAGCAGCAAACCCCTTCGGAAAGACATTCTTGGCAGCGCTCGTACAGCGTCCATACACCACTTGCTCCATAGAAGGAGGGGCATACGAAACGTACGGAGAGCACCAGGTAATTTCTCATGCGCACCATACACACTCGTGTTTTCCTCAGAAGATGCTTTGCGCTTCCGATATAGACAGGGCACTTCCAGCGTCTACCAGAAAAGTTGCTGGCCGTCCTCCACACCTCTCTCCTCTGCATTAGACTACAGTTTTTCATGCGTGCTCATGCGAGAAGGCGTTGAACTCGACAGGGAGGAAACCTGCGCGAGCTGTGTCTTTAGCAGCGAAGCATAATAAATACTGTTGTAGGGATAAACTCCCGGGCAGGCCAAATTTTGGCAGCACTCGGGATACCCTTGGCGGGAAGTACGTGCTCAATGGGGGCGTGTAGGATACGGCTCAAAGGAGACCGTGGTTAGCGCACAGACGCGCGTGGATTTGGAAGGCAGAAACATAAGTGGAAGGGGGGGGGGGGGCAGGGGGGCATGACCAGGAGGAAACAAAAAGCAGGGGGACAACAAGTGCACATGTAAAACTATTTGACAGCAGTTACGACTCTACCTGGCTGAAGAGCAGCATGGCGCTCTTCCGGTTAACAATCGCCGTTTTGAACGACGTCTTGAATGTCACAGGGGCTTGACCCCCCCCTGTTCCCTCGAGGTTGGTGACATTGCTTTCCGCCGCGCTGCCGGTGCGTGAGTCAAAACCTTGTTCGCCACATAAAGCATCCATCCTTTCGTTCAACGACGTGTTCATAGTTGAGACGCAGGTTGACCTTCGGTATCGGTGATCCATGTGAGCACGCATGCATGGGTTGAGAAGCTGCGATGGTTAAGATTTGACGCCAGACGTGTTCTCGGAAAGGAACTGCTATTTCGCTGCGCTGAAGAATAATACACTCTGAACGGATGGTAAGAATGTCCACATTATGGAAAAATGGTGCATGTTGCTGATCGCAGGCAATGCTCGTAGAGCAGCGAGCAAGCGCGAACGAACGCCGTGTCTGCTAGACCCGTTAACAGAACAGTAAACCACCGATGCTGTTGTTCAGCATGGGGCCAACAACTCTAGGAGACTTTGGTTAAGGATAGTATGTATAGTATGACCACCTGGAATTAAGCGTCTGTACCCGGCTACTAACGGAGTACAACACGAGATAACACACCCCCTGGACCGATTTTCAAAGCTCGATTACGCCACGACGAAGAGGACGCATAAACGGAACTCGACGATACATTTTCGGAAAGCTATTGACGAGACGGCTTCAACGCCGCCGTTTTCGGCGCTGTGACTCTTTGTTGAGAGATCGAGCTTTGAAAATCGGTCCAGGGGGTGTGTTATCTTGTGTCGTATGCAGTAGTCGAGGCCAACGAGTTGCGCACAGGTCTCCGGCAATGTGCTCTGCCTACACATTATTTCCCGGCAAGTACATATTCGAGAGAGAGGTACCGCCTTCAATGGAGCATTATCAGCCAAGAGATGAAGCAGATGCAAACATGCACGAAGCAGAGGCTTGTAAACTCTACCCACTGAAAGCATCTACGCACGGCCCAACGAGCTTTCCGAACACACCTGTGTGTCCTGCCAGTGACAATTGTGCGACTCAGCAGAAGATAGGCCGCTGATTAGCTGTGTTCGAGAACTCGCCAACTCGATGAAGACACATGCTATAGCATCGACACAGAAGTGTAATATTGCGGCGAGAAACTCCGCGTGATGCAGTCCATTCGCTTGCGGCTCGGACCTAACACGTAGTACATGCAATATACATGAGCACGACGAAACATGTGTCGCGCGCGGGAAGGTTTCTTTTGAACCGGCACACACGAACTGATTCTGCGGTGCTCCGGTGCTCCGATGCTCCGATGGTTGTTGTCGGTCCATCCTGTGACGTCACAGCGGTCTCTCTCTGGGCAACTCACTGGGAGATGTTCGATCTCCTCCCAAGACTCGTGCAACGTGCTTGCAACACGCGCCGAGTCGGAGCCGGCGAGTATCTTCGTGAGGGATGAGCTCTCGCAAGGAGCATGGCTTCGGGCGACAAAGGCCATCGTCGGACAAGGTGGGTAGTCGTGGCGTGTCTCTGTTGCAATGTGAGCAAACATTTGTATCTTTGACATGGGCTGCTTGTTGTGTTACCCTGCCGGCCGTGGTTGATGCACCTGGGCAAGCCCACACAAGCACGCAAGCGGCACTTTTTGTCTGCTTTTTGTTGCGTCGGTCTTGATGTTGTGTGTAGCGGACGACTCTTATTTTGGAGGCAAACATCACACGCAAGGACACACAACACGCAACACATATTCATGGAGCAACTAACTATTGATGACATAAACCATCCCGTTCGACTGCTGTGGGTACATCTCGAACGGGTACAAGTAGTCTTTCTGTGCGGATGTTGGATGTACTCACAGCATCAACAGATTATTGCGAGCAAGAATTTCCCGAGCAGATGGAGCGGGGAGTTTGGGGGGTCAATGGTTGCTATGGATTAGATTTGGTGGTACCAACTTTATCACATATTGCAGGTTTGAGGGTATGGGTGTCTACAACGGAATTTGTGTGCGTGGCTTGTGGTTCCTCACTTCCTTTTTCTGTGTATAATCAAGTCCTTTTTCCGGCTCTCACGCCAACCCCGGCTTCCACGCCCATACTCCGGCTATCACGCCAACCCGGCTTCCACGCCTTCAGGACTCCCACGTCCCTAAATATACCTTTACATCAGGGCCACCACGCCACCCGGCTTCCACGCCACAACTATATTATACACGAGCTTCCACGCTCCACCACGTAGAAGGGCTTTCACGCCCGCGGATAGTTTCTACATTTTGACCGTTGGCAGTACCCAGCTGCTGGCACCTTTTGTTTCCCACTACGGGACCCCGCGCCGAGGCACCCACGCACAAAGCTACTCAACACGCTAGCGTTTCGATCAAGAGAGTGGCCGCTGTGTCTACGCGCGCAAGATGCCGGATGGAGACGGACGACAGCCTCCGGGGGGACAAGGTCATGGTGATCCTTCCCCGGGAGAAGGCACCGGCGATGGAGGAACCAACTATTCGTTCACCGCCGATGCAGAAGAACAAGACAATCTGGGAGGGAGAGCGGCGGCGGGGGGAGATCAGCAAGACTCGATGCGTCAGCTGGTCGACCTTCTCAAGCATGCTTTCACGGCAAACTCCCAGGACCAGGGGCATCGTGCCCATTCAGGCACGTCTAGCGCCCAGACAGTAGAGTTGAAACAGCGGGACAAAGTCGAGGTCCCTGTTTGGAGTGATGATTTCCTCAAAAATCGATCGATGGAGGTTGCGTTGCGGATTTTCACGAGTGCGTTTGAAGCGTGGATGGAGAACGAGGGAGTGGTTGACGCAATGAGAGGCCCAGAGATTCCTGTAGCTGCAGCTCAAGTGAATGTGGATTGGATGAAACGTTCGTTTGGTGAGGAGAGAGTAAAGCAGTCTAGGAAGGTATGGATTTTCATGCTGTCGAAGATCACGGCACAATCTATTCAAGGGCAATTGCTCGCAGCGGAGAGTCCGCAAGCCGGGTACAAAATTTTCTTGGACTACTACCGACGCAGTAAAAACGAGGAAAGACAGACGTTTGATGATCAGTGGAATGTGCTGTGTCAGAGGAATGGAGAAAGTTTGATGGACTACTTTGGTAGAGCTAAGGCGCTTTGGATGAGACTGGTGTCATACGGTGATAATCGTGCTGAAGTGTCCATGTGCAAGCACATCGCTCGGGGTTTTTTGCCAGAATTTGAGAAAAATTAAAGAGCGTGTCCTTTTTCACCCCATGTTGTCGAGTGCACAAATGCAGGAGGCGTTGAGGACGGCTGAGCACGAGCAGAGGTACGAGCGGAGGTCTGGAGAGAGAGGAGAGGAGACGAGGCACGCCCTCGTCGCTGCCGGCATGGGCCGGGGCGGCGGGCAGAGGAGACCAGCCATTGTCGGCATGGGTCACGGCGGACCGCAGCAGCAGCAGCAGCAGCAGCAGCCACAGGCGTCGATGCAGCCACCGCAGCAGCAGCAGCGGCAGCAGCAGCAGCAGCAGCAGCAGCAGCTGGGACCGTACATCTGCCAGTACCACGGGCCCAACACCTCGCACGCGACCGCTGACTGTCACAAGTTGCGCAGCGAGTTCCTGGCGAATTACAACGAGATACAGCGCGTACTTGAGCGGCAGGAGGGACGCCGAGGCGGCCGCTCATCCACGAGGCGGATCGCAGAACCTGGGGCGGGTTGGTGGTCCATCAGTACAGCAGTCGTACCAATTCCAACACGGTGCGGGCTGGAGTCAGGGCCACCCTCATACGCCTCAGGGGCCGCCGCGTGGGCCAGGACCCGGAGCTGGGGGGCAGATGCAGGGGCGCAACGATGGGGGACGGGGCTACGGCGGCTACGGGCCTCGCCCCTACGAAAGCCGTGGGCAAGGCGGCGGCCGCGGGGGCAATTTCCCGCCGGCCAACGTACCTGCAGGGCAGCTTGCCAGCGTCCCGCGGCCCTTTTTTCCGGCTCACCTGGCCATCGGGGGCGGAGATTCGTTCGGTGGCGAAAGCAGCTCGGGATGGCAGCAAACGTCGGCGCCGGCACCCACGCCAAGCTGGGCCCCATCACCTTCCGAGGCGGGATACGGGTATGGGCTCGCGGCTCACGGGGGGAACCACAGCGGCGGTTCCTACGGCAACGCCGGCGGGGGATTTGGCTTCGGCTATTTTTCCGAAGACGGCGGGCCGCACCAGCAGCAGGAGGCCAACGTAACATACTGCCCTTCTGCTGCAGGTCCTGACGCGTATCAGCCGAGAGTCTACAACGAGGCCTTCTACGTCTCGGAGCAGCCGGCGCCCTTCCCGCAGCAGCAGGCGAGTTTTGAGCAGCAGCAGGAGCAGCAGTACCACGGCGTGCCTCAGGCGGCCTCTTCCTCCTCCTCTCCCTCTCCAGATCCAGGCGACGTTCTACCTCCTGCTGGCGACGCCCCTCTTCGTCTCTTCATGGCACGAAGTGTGTGCCCTCGAGGCAAGTTTGATTCTTTTCTTGAGTCTGCGTTTGGTTTTAAGGCGTCTGACGTTTTCGTACCTGCTGTACCCGGTGTTGACCCTGAAATGCTTGCGAGTCACGATAGGAATCACTGTTTTTCTGAGCAAGATTTGCACAGGGTTGCTTCTCCGAGTCTGTCTGCGATGTTCGAGAATTATGAGAAGGAGACCGATTTTCATGAGACTGATGCGATTGTGCCCGCTGTGCCTGACGTGGTTGTGAGTACTGAGTCTGATGGGATAATGCATGCTGTCCATGATGTGAGGGTGCCTTCTATGCCTGCTGTGATCGCGACTGCTGAGCCGGATAAGATTGTGCCTGCTGCCTCTGATGTATCTGGAATGCTAATTGTAGCTCGTGTCACCAAGCGTCCCACAGTAGACAAAGCTTTTCTATGCCAACCGTACATGCCGAATCCGAAGGGTAGCGAGCAGTGGCAGGCCGATTCTGGAGCGAGCGCGATGATTTCGAACCAGATAGATCACATGTACGACATTCGCCACTTGGGCCAGGATGAACAATTTATTCAAATTGGAGACTCGGCTCTCATCAAGGTTGCAGCTGTAGGAAGCTTAGACCTTCGGTTCCACCAAATCGGAGCCGACGGGAAACAGGAAGACATAGACATTACTGTGCCAGAAGTTTTGTTTGTGCCCGGGTGTGGATTCAATCTTTTTTCGGTTTGGAAAGTTTCGCACAAGCATGAAGTCCGCATAAACCCTAGCGGAACTCAACTGCTGCACGGTAAACTACGATTCATCCTTGGAGTGTCAAGTGACTCCCTTTTCGCCTCCCGCCTTCCCCACAAAGATGTGTCTCAAGTGAATGTTGCGCGTGAGAGTTTTCTGGTGAAGCCGGCCTCTACTGCCGAGAGTAGTGACCCCTCGAGAGAATGGGCCCATTCCTGCATGTTGAACATCTTTATGCATGCCCAGAGATCTGAAGTGTTGACTTGCCTTCTGGATTCGGATTTTGAACCCCCCCGCGTGACGGATGTTTCGGCAGAATCCTCTGCCAGGATGATAGATGTTTGGGAGGGTGCTGAGTGTGATCGTGCTTTGGCTGTGTTGGGTCCGGGTAAGACGCCTTTCCATGTCGGCAATGCAACAAAGGTTATGGATATTAACACGTTCCACCACCGTGCCGGCCACTTGTCCGAACCAATCTTGAGGTTATCCGCAAAACAACACGTAATCACCCTCACGGGCACAATGGACAGCTGCCGGTGGTGCTTGCCGGCGCGGGGGACGAGGGCACCGGTGCCGAAGCAGGGGGGCGGATACCGCGGCAAGAGGGCGCCGAACGACATGTTCCACATCGACATGTGCGGCGGGTACACGGCGACCATCGGCGGCAACCACTACATGCTCTTCGGTGTGGACGCCGCCACGGGCTGGATCGTCTGCTATGCCATGCGGCGGAAGTCGGAGGCGTTGGCGGTCTTCAAGCGCATGGTCGTGGACGCCGCCCACAAGGCTGGCACCGCGATCAAGTGCGTCCGGGGCGACTGTGACGCCCTCTGGACCAGCGGCGACTTCAAGGAGTTCTGTGCCAGCATGGGGATCGCGATCGAGTACTCCCCTCCCGGCGTGCAGCAGTACAACGGCGTCGTCGAGAGCGCCATCCAGAGGTGCCTCAAGGTCGGCAAGGCGTCTCGCCGCGCTGCCCAAGAGATACTTGGCCCCGCTGGATTTTCTCGTATCCGCGGGCTGAGCGTTCGGGGCGACGAGCTCTGGGCGGAGTCCGCAAAAGACGCCGCGCAGAAGCTGAACCAGTCTGCATCTCCTTCCAACGCAGGGGGTGCCTCGCCGCAGGAGCTCTACACCGGCAAGAAACGACCCTTCCGTTTGGTACCGTTTTTCCAGTACGGTTTCATGTGGGAGCGGCCGGCGACCAAGATGGACGACAGGGCAGTGCCGTGTTTTTTCCTGAATGGCGGCGACAACCACGCCGACATCACGGTCAAGGTGCTCAAGGAAAGGACCGCCCACGTCTGCTACTCTTCGAATGTGGCGTGGACTA
>FN649728.1:2485918-2497232 GCA_000310025.1 Ectocarpus siliculosus | reverse complement strand
ACCCATCGAGGCTGAACAGTCCCCGCCAAGAAGAGCGCCGCAACCACGCCAAACCAGGCTGACCAGACCGCCGCCGACCGCACCGGGGTACGCCACGCCCCTGACGCCCCATGCTTCGAGACAGCTGGGCGAGAAGGGAGACCTTCGGGTCCGAGGACGCACGAGGGGAGATGCGCGCGCCATGTCACAGCAGCAGCTCTCTACTCTTTCGGAGGACCGGCAGTTCCCATCTCTGCCGAACGAGGCCGTCAGTACTCCTCTCCCTCCTTCCGAGATCACCATGGGGTTGCTGGCTCAGGCGAACGAAGATGTCCTCCTCTCCATGCTGGATGCTCGGCGAGTCATGAACGGGAAGACGATGCTCCGGCCAGGATTGAAGGGGGATGATGAGCAGGGGGGCGGAGGGGAGCAGCGAGCTCGGAGTGGGGACGCGGGAGGAAGCAAGGGCATCCTGCCTAAGGGGGACACGGGCGAGAAGGGACGCGTGGGGTATGGATGGTCGATCGGTCCCTCTGAGCGGGGCGTTCCGCTCGGGCTCATGGCGCGTCTTGCGACGCGCGACGACCTCGATTCGGCTATCTCTGAGATGGAGCCACCCCTTCTGCGTCCCGACATGCCGCGCTGCCACGCCAAGGACCTCAGGGTTCCCCAGACATTCAAGGAGGCGAAGGAGAGCGTGCACAGCACCCAGTTCATGGACGCAACGAAGAGAGAGGTGTTTGGGTTGCTAGAAGCAGATGCATTCAAGGTTGTTGGACCCTAGCAACCAATCGGTAATTGTATCAAGTCGAAGTTTGTGTTTGATTGGAAGGTAGATGCGTTCGGCTTTCCTACGAAGGCCAAAACCAGACTTGTTGCAAGAGGAGATATGCAGAAGGAGTACATTGACTTTGGTGATTTGTATGCTCCCACAGTAGCTTCGTCTAGTGTTCGTATGTTGGCAGCTTTGGCGTGTGAGCTTGACTTGGAGTTGTGTCATTTCGATATCGATCAGGCGTTTGTGAGGGCCCCTCTCAAGGAAGACATTTTCATGCGATTGCCGGAAGGATGTGGTGCGTTGTCGGGGAAGATTGTGCAGTTGAACAAGAGCCTTTACGGTTTGAGGCAGGCATCTAGGGAGTGGTACGCGTTGCTGAAGAAGTGTCTTTTGGCTTTGGGTTTCGAGCAGTGCATGGCCGATTCATGTGTTTTTCGCTTAGTCGAAGGGGGGGAAGTAGTGTTGATTCTAGTAGTACACGTAGATGATATTTTTGCAGTGGGGACGAAGGAGAGGTGTGATCAATTTGGGAAGGACCTGGGCGATTACGTACCGGTGAAGTCTCTGGGGGAGTTGCAGTGGTACTCTGGTTGCTATTACGAGAGGGACAGAGAGGCAGGTAGATTGACGATTTCGCAGGAGACATACACCAAGGAGTTGGGAGAGAGATATGGTGTGGAGTGGGGCGGAAGCATTCCTTTGCCCACGACTTGGAGACTTTGGGACTTTGATGTGAATGAGCCGAGCGTAGAGCACCCATTTCGCGCGCTGATTGGTTCGTTGCTATGGATAGCTTTGTGGACTAGGCCGGATATCGCGAATGCGGTGAGGGCAGTAGCGAGGTACTGTAGTGCACCCAAGTTGATCCACTGAAAGGCTGCACTTGGCATCTTAGGATATGCAGTTAGGACTAGTTCTTTCGGGATTTCTTTTCAGAAGGGGACAATTTCAGGGTTTTCTTTGATCACGTTCGTCGACGCGGATTACGCCTCGCGTGCGGCGGATCGTAGGTCGGTTTCAGGGGGAGTAGTAATGTGTGCGGGGGGAGCGATAGCATGGTTTTCCAAGACTCAGAAGTGTGTGACTTTGTCCACCACGCAGGCAGAGTACGTGGCGATGGCGGACATGGGGAAGGAGATTCTTTTTTTTGAGGCAGGTTTGGCGCTTTATGTTGCCGAAGGAGTTGCGGCCGTGCATTCCACTGTACGAGGATAACGAGGGTGCTATCCAGATCGCAAAACACCCGATCTCGAATTCCAACTCGAAGCACATCGACGTGCGGCATCACTTCCTCAGACAACTGGTAGATGAGAAGGAGGTAGAGATCATGCATGTAGCGTCGCAGTACCAGCATGCTGACTTCCTCACGAAGGCGCTACCTGAGAGGGATTTTGTGTTCCACAGGGACTACGTGATGAACTTAAATTGAGCAGTCCCGGAGTTTTTTGTGTTGTGTTTTTGTTTGTGTGATTCTTTCGATTTGAGTATATGAGGAGTTGATTTTCTACGAGTTTGAATTCAAGAATGGCCGATTGACATTATATTTGGTATTTCTGTTTTAATGGTTGGTTGGGAATACTTTCTATCCGATTGAAATTCTAAATGAGCAGTCCTGGAGTCTTTATTTTTTTTTTTTTTTTTTGCGTTTGTGCGATTCTATTGAATTGCTATTTCTGAGGATTTTCTACGATGTTGAATTCCAGGGTGACCGATGGATAATCTCTGCAGTGTTTCTGGTTTAATGGTTAGGAGAAGAGTTTCAAACCGGTTGGAGTTCTAACGAGTTTTGTTTCGGGTATAATGGTCATGGTGTTTTGGCGAAGACGAAGCATGAGATGGATGGAATGTTAATCACTAAGCCTTGCGTTCAGGTATTTGGTATAAGAGGGTATGCATGTGTAAGGTAGTTAAATGAGTCCGGGTGTAATCTTGCCCATGCAGCGAGTAGGGGGGCTGTTGGATGTACTCACAGCATCAACAGATTATTGCGAGCAAGAATTTCCCGAGCAGATGGAGCGGGGAGTTTGGGGGGTCAATGGTTGCTATGGATTAGATTTGGTGGTACCAACTTTATCACATATTGCAGGTTTGAGGGTATGGGTGTCTACAACGGAATTTGTGTGCGTGGCTTGTGGTTCCTCACTTCCTTTTTCTGTGTATAATCAAGTCCTTTTTCCGGCTCTCACGCCAACCCCGGCTTCCACGCCCATACTCCGGCTATCACGCCAACCCGGCTTCCACGCCTTCAGGACTCCCACGTCCCTAAATATACCTTTACATCAGGGCCACCACGCCACCCGGCTTCCACGCCACAACTATATTATACACGAGCTTCCACGCTCCACCACGTAGAAGGGCTTTCACGCCCGCGGATAGTTTCTACATTTTGACCGTTGGCAGTACCCAGCTGCTGGCACCTTTTGTTTCCCACTACGGGACCCCGCGCCGAGGCACCCACGCACAAAGCTACTCAACAGCGGACACCCACACATCAGTGGTATCATACGTACGGGTATTGTCTTTGACCGGGAGAAAGACCAACCCTTTTCATTGGTCAGCCCGCTACAGCAGTAGTTATTGTTGGGTTGTCTTCACATTAGAAACCGTTCCGATCTCGCTATCCAGTACCCAATACCTCTATCTGCCCGTATGTACTACGGTGTACAGCAGTAAGTGTAAGACTTGACGCGGTCGATTCCCGTGGTCACAGGGTAACTTACCCATAGAGTAACAGGTTACTATTATAATATGAAATGGGCCCGAGTCAACAGAAATCAACGACATTGCAGTCTAGGCTAGACACCCCCCGCTCGTCTCTGCATATTATGCGAGTAAGCTGAGACTAGAAGTCAACATCACGGGCCAGAGGGGTTGTTGTTGTTGTTGTTGTTGTTGTTGTTGTTGTTGTTGTCTTCACATTAAAAACCGTTCCGATCTCTCTCTACCCAGTACCTTCGTATGTCCGTACTGATCCAACACTCGACGCGGTCGATTCCCGTGGTCACAGGTTAATCGGCAGTTAGTCCCCTGGTTCAATCTGGTTGTTGTTGTGGCGGTTCATTCTGGTGCTTCAGAGAAAAGCAGCGGCGTGATAAGAAACGAGCACTGCACCCAGGTAAAAAATCCTGGTCTTGCCCGCACCTACACGGATCCGCACCTCACCTGCTCACACCTCTATCTGCCACTTTGGGGAGGCCGGGTGGGAAAGTGCGAAAAACACCCTTCGTACAGGGCATCTGGCTCGATAGTTAAATTGCCTGGGGCCGGGTGTGTGCACGCGGATAAACGGATTGTAGCACGCTTCGTAAACCTCAACATGCAGCAGTGCAACCCGTATCTGGCATTTATTGGCTGAGCTCGGTATCCACATGCAGCACCCGTAATTTCTGCCCGACACTTTAGTCGGCAACATCACCGAACCATGCCAAGGGTGTGGTTAACGCATGGATAACGCGTTTTCCGAGGCGGAACCCCGTCGGTGACCCCGTTGTAACCGCCAGTACCGTCCGTGAGTGCACGGAGTACAGCGGCATGTATATTCCTAAGCCGTCATATATCTACACTCATTGTACGGAGGAGAGGTGAAGACCTTTCGACTTTGCAGAAAGCAATGGTTGATTACAGCGAGACAAATGGACATCCTTGCAATACAAATGCTTCACTTTTCGCTTGCATTCCGGTTTTGAACCCTTCACCCTTAACCCCAAAGCACCACCACCGTTTTGACGGGTAGGTTAGTGCGCCGTGGATATGTTCTGCAGAGGCAGGCTGACGTGCACTTGGGTCATGCTACATATGTACGAAGTATGTCCATATTACAGAACAGCTGGCATACTGTAGGGAAAGGTAGAGCATGCTCGTAGGGAAAGGTAGAGCATGCTCCGACAGGGAGACCACCATGGGGACCACCATGAGACCACCAATTCAAACTGTGGAACTCTCGACTGGTAGTCACTAGAAACAATTGTTGTGCACCCAATTTTTTTTTTTTTGTCTTCACTTCAAATCAGCGCTCACAGCACTAGTGCCGTTTACTCCAACCCGTGGCCACACAGAAGAGCCCCTCTCTACCGTCCTCTCCTGCGGTACTTTGCCTTCGATTTTTAATGCGTGAAGAGTTCAGCACTCTCTTCCCTCTGTGTACACACGAACTAGCGCTATTCACTAGGCCAGCAGCGGAAGCGAGAGAAAAACTCACTTTGCAAGAAAAGTTTGCTTACGCCGGGATTCGAACCCCTAACCTGACCTCTACAAGGTTTCGAGGTTCTCAACTAGACCACCGGGGCGACCGGCCAATACGGGGAAGCGAGAAAACCCACGGAGCCTGCACCCACAGACGCTTTCTTGCAGTGCAGGGCCGAGAATACCCCCCATGCAGGGGAAGAGAACCATCAGAAGATATTGCGCTCAGTCTCGAACCTAGGTCCTACCTAAGTCACTTGGCTCTATATCCCTTCAGCCGTGGAGTCCGCCATGGCAGCAGCGGTTGACTGGATGTTATCATCTGGTTACTTGTACATACCACAGACTTTTCCGCGAGGTATTCGTTCCTTGGCGATGGCCGTTGCATTGAACCCAAAAGCTAGCCTAAACCCTTCAATTTTATTACTGAAACCCTCACCATAACCCTAGCTCCAACCGTCACCCCCAACCCCCGCACGATTACAATGCTAGGTTGGGGTTGGGCGGGTAGGTCCTAGGTCGGGGCCCCAAACCCACACGAACGAACGATATAGATAGGGTGCTGCTCGGTTGGTGTTTGGGTCGGTAAGTTCTAGGCATAGGTTGGGTGAGCCGGCATAGTGTTAAGATGCCAATTAAATACATGTTGCCGGTTACATAGGTTGGTGTTGATGCGACAAGTTTAATAAGGTTGGGTCTGCAAGGCTATCTGCTGGGTACATTGATACCTGCGCGTGGGCAAAGTGCTAGGTTCGTGGTGCTTGCAGCAGGCCTAGGTCGCTGTCACGATGGTTGGATGGTGAACGACCTTGGCGAAGGCCTGCATATTGGCGGGATCGGGCGCGCTAGCCAAATGGCCGTGTTTTCTTTTAGCAAGTAAACATAACCTCACAGGAAGACTACCCGTTCGAGATATACCCTCAGTCGAAAGGGATGTGGTGAAGTGTCTTTATTTTGCGTCCCCCGGTGGATTTTTTAGTCACGCGAAACCTTACGTACAGTTGGCGCCCGCAGTTAAGAAATATTTTGTTAAGAAATTGAGGCTCACTTTTTCACGAAAAACAAGAAAATAGGGTTAAGAAACATAGCTCAATCTGGGTCACACAACAAGAAATGTCTCAATAAGAAACACAGCGGCGACCGCTGCCCTACTAGGTAAGAAACGAGGGTTTACGGGGGAGTTTGTCGAATAAGAAACAAACCCCACAGCTCTCTCGCTCTTTCCCCCTACCCCCCCCTCCCATAGTGCATTATCAACAAGAAAGAGCTGTCGACGAGCCAGCTCGGGGACATCAAGAAGCACCTTCTAAAAAGTAAGAAACATGATATAAGAAACTGAACGACATACGCTGAGTTTATAGCCCACAATAAGAATTCGAGGCTGGACCTGAAATAAGCGTTTCTTAACTGCGGGCGCCAACTGTATAGATATAGGTCCGGCTGCGACACAATTGAGTCAAAGTCGCTTGTCACGGCAATAATCCAAATCGATAGAAGAGAGAATTTGTCTTCATCCTAAGGTAGTATCTTCAACCGAGAACATAGGAACACTGCTGCTATAAACAACCATATACCGTAAGAGTCGGAGAGTTGGCACCGGGCGGGAAGATGGCACCGGGGTGCGAAAAAAAAACAAGAACGGCATGATGCATGATTCAATATTGAGCTCTTTGTGGGCTGCCGTGAAGAGGTACAATATGTGCGCCCCTTTACATGTGGTGACGGTGTCAGCGGAGCGCCACCTTCATGCATGTACATGTATGTACGATCGGCGCGGTCACACGGGCTTGCGTTTTGTGTTGGTCGGGATGGAGGTTGCAAACCGTTACACCACCCGCGCATACAACGTACAGGCCGTGCCCCACCCCCACCTTCGGCACGTAAATCTAATGTGCTGCTGCTTGAGTGCTTGAGTGCTTGAGTACTGGTACTCGTAGAGGAAGACCGAAACGAAAGCGGGAGACAACCTGCTTCCATATGTACCGGTACGACCCCAGATGGAAACCACGTCGTATGTTGTCCTTGTCACGCAATAGCCAAACTCGCATTCAAAGTCCCAAACCCATGGCAACTCGCTGCATGGGAGGCTGATATTTACGTACCAACCAGCCTACGGTGCTGGTACGGTACGCCGCACGCCGTCTCCTTGTGAACACCTACGCTGACTGGTACCAATACTCAGAGGGGGAGAGACAGCACCGGTCGGGGAGATGCCATCGGGGTGCGTGCAAGCAATACCGCCGTAGCACAAGGAGACCACTGCTATATGTATTTCATTGGGCATCGCAACGGTCGGAGAGATCGCACCGGGGTGCCTTGAAAAAACTAAATAATGAGATGGTTTTAGAGTTTTGCATTTTCGCACCAAGGTCGGAGAGATCGCACCGGTCGGAGAGATCGCACAGGGAGGGTCCACTCATAGTCGTGCATGCCGTAGTCGTTAGACCATTGACCTCGCATCCCTACAAAGCCGGGACGGAGCACGGTGTAAAACAAAACACGAAGAAAAAACAACTAAAAAATCCATCACACCCGGTGCTAGCTCTCCGAGTCTTACGGTAAACGGCCCTTGAGAAGTTGGCTACGATATATACTAATATGTATCGCACTTCCGTTGTAAGATATTAGTACTTTTCTCTCAGAAAACGACATCAGAGGAAGCCGGATACGAGGGCGGTTTCGGCTTGTCATACCCTCTCTTATGTCGCACCCGGCACTGGAGTGGACTGACGAAGGGCTATCGTTTACCGTCTTTTGACACAAGATGACACCCCCACATGAGGTATCACCCCACCCCCCATAGAGACATCGCACCCGGTGAAGATACTTCGTGCGGCTCAACATGAGCCCGACTGAGACACAGGAGACCATGTCCCCTCTGCTGGAGGCTGGCAGTTTTGTTTCTTAAATCACAAGGAGAAAGTCGTGAGAGAGAGAGAGAGAGATAGAGAGAGAGTCACAAAACTCCTGACCCTCTAGCCAAACAAGGGAGCAGAGAACAGTAGTAGAGACTTGGATTCCGTGTTCCATGTTCCTGCAGTTGTGTCCTAACGATGACCATGGCACAGCAGCAATATGTATGTCGTGTATTTCTGTGTTCTTGCGTTCTTGCACTGAGAAATTTCAACATCTGTCAACCATCTATCAACCACACAACACGTACAAATACAACAACAATGACAATTTACACTCATGGATAGAGATCTCTTCGACGCCAACAAGGACACAGGCCCCCTCTTTAGATGGAGGCCCAGGTGTGGTAGCCTTGACCCACTTCCGGCGGATGAGAGTTTTCTTTCTTCATATTGGGCAAGGAGAAGATCTCGCGGAGACAGAGAGACTCCAGTGGCACCGAAGGGGGGGGGGTAGGGCAGCCCGAAGACCTCCCACTCCCCGTCTCCGCAGGTGGCTTGAGGTAGAATCCTATCCATGACAGGGTTTTCTTGCTGTTCCCAACAGGAAAAAATGATATGCACCCACGGTTACGCACATAAGCCATGCACCCATAACTTGGCAGTCCCGCCTATGCAGACCTGCACGAACACCGTCACCACCCAAGAGCGACCTAGCCCTACTCCAAGGCCCACCAACCTAGCACCTAGCCACGTCAGGACCAACCTAGCACCTATCCAGGCAATACCAACCTACATGTAGATGTTCCCATCAACGCCAATCTAGCACCTATATCCAAGCAGTAACAACCTAGAGTTTTCCCCGTCAACACCAACCTGGCCCTAATGCAGGCACAACAACCTAGAACTGAGCCATCCAGCGCCAACCTAGCACCTATCGGGTGGGTTTGGGGTTATCTTTAGGGTTTTTAGCCGGTTTCGTGCCCCTGCCGAAGCAGAGCATCTAGAGTTTACAACTACAAAAATTGCCTTTGGTTACAAATCATCTGGTCGCTGGTTAAAGGGACACATCTGCAGCGTGCGTGCAGAAGGGCTGGTCAGGGGTTGACCCTCGGAACATTTTCTCCTTTTTTCGCCTGCAAGTTGTGTTTTCGGTCTGTCAAGGGCATGGGCGCATGGCTTATGTGCGTACCCATGGGTGCATATAACTTTTGGCGTTCCCAGCAGGATCCGCCGCTCCTACATTATCGTGTCTGGCCTTCTTTTTTTTTTTTGTCGTCACTTCAAATCAGCGCTCTCAGCACTAGTGCCGTATACTACAACCCGTGGACGAACAGAAGGACCCTTCTCTACCCTACCCTCCTGCAGTACGTTGCCTTCGATTTTTTATGCGAGAAGAGTTCAGCACTCCCTTCCCTCTGTGTACAGTACACACGAACTAGCGCTATCCACCAGGTCAGGAGCGGAAGCGAGAGAAAAGCTCACCTTGCAAGGAAAGCTCGCTTATGCCGGGATTCGAACCCCTGACCTGACCTCTAGAAAGTCTCGAGGATACCAACTAGACCACCGGGGTGACCGGCAGTGTGTTGGTGTATGTGGGCCAATGGTTACAGCACTACTACACCTGTCCTCCACAGCAGTTGTTGTTGTTGTTGTCCTCACATCAACCGTTCCGATCTCTCTACCCAGTACCTTCATCTGTCCGTACTAGTCCCACACTTGACGCGGTCGACTCCCGCGGTCACAGGCGAACTTACCCCAAAAGAGATATGCTTCCATAAAAAACGGACCCGAGGTTCCGCAAGTCAATAGAAATCAACGACAGATAGCCTAGAACCGCCCGCTCGCCTCCACACGCTATGCGAGGTAAACATTGCAATTGAAACATTGACTGAAACAGCAGATTTTTTTTTTTTCTTAGATCAAGTAAAAGCGTCACCTAAGATCCCACCCCACCACAATACCAGACCCGGTGTAATGAATTCAAGGTCGAAGAGTGTTGCAATGTATCGCCGGGGGTGTTATCTTTGAAAGAACCGCGGGGCGGTGAGGACGCGACCGCTTTTCGCCTTCATCTCAGCAGGGAAAAACTAAGTATCGGGCTTTCCAACGCGATGCAGGGGCCCCTCGTTTGATTTCAGCTTGCTTTTCGGGCGCTCTACATATCCCTCCTTTTCGAAAAAAAGGAAAATAGGGTATTCTTCGTCACGCCGGTTTGGTGGTGCGATGGCGCCTCACAACAGGCATTTGTCCCGAAAATTTGTACCACTCCGGCCGGAAATAAAGTGTCGCTTCGGACCAAAAGTCGGCACAACTCCGCTTACAGTTAGAGAGACTTTGTTTTTTAAACGGATTTTTTCATCGGGTTCGTAACGTTCTCACGAGACTGGCACAGCCGTTGCTTTTTCAACTTTGAGAAATCATGAAAACATCAGGTAGTTTTTGAGGTTGGTATTTTCAGGGACCCTTAGAACTCCGGGGATGATATTTTTCCGTCCCTTCGTCACCCGGGGGATATGTTGGCCGCCCCCCCCCCCCAACCCCCCGAAACATATTTTTAGCACTTGCAGGCTTTGGAAAAAACATAACGCCGCCCGAAACAGCGTCCATGCTTCGCATCTAAAACGACACTACTTTTCCGGCCGGAGTGGAAGGAGAACCCTCATTCTATCCCCGGGAGTTGTCGAGGTAAAGGGGGAACACACGGCGGAGATCCCACGTACGAACTGAATCCTGACGAAAATTCATTGGTTCACCCGGTTATCCGTTATCCGCGGTCTATGCAGTTTTTTTAGATTCCCAGGCGCCAACGCGTCACCCAACCACCCTATTAACCTCTTCATTTTGGAATCACCCAAAGTTCCCTGCGGCCCCTCCCTTACTTGCTGTCTTGGACGAGGATGGGTATTATTAGTAGCACCAACTTCCTACAGCTGTAAAATCAAGACAGCTAGGAATTGAAAAGGAAATCTGTACCCTGTTTTTGATAGATACCGCGCAAGGTGTTACGCCGCCTGTGAATTACTTTTTCGGTTCCAGGGGCCGCAGCGAACACCCACACACACATCTCGGGGTTGAAGTCTGCGCGTGGGCGGGTTTTGGGAACTACTCTGTGCTTTCGGAGGGCGTCGAGTCTGGGTTGACTTTCTGTTGCGGCGATTTGTTTTGCTCCTGGAATGGTTGTGGGGATCAACCAGGGGGGGGGGGGGGGGGACGTACTGCCAGTGCAGTTCGTCGCGCGTTGCTGTAACCCCGCCAGACGGCAGGCTGAACGAGGCGAAAACCAGCATGTGACGGGCGACCAAAGAGAACCGGCATCACGCAGAAACGCCCACACACGCGTCGTGCGAAAACAGACTCCCGCGACACATTCTGGAACACGTTAGCCGGCACGCATGCTTTAGTTGCCGACACCCGTAACCTTGGCATACCGTGCAGCGGGTCTAGGCATGCACGACATACATCTTGAACGTCCTCCGTGCCCCCCCTCCCCCCCCCACCCCGAATTTTCAATCAGAAGGGA
>FN649728.1:2466027-2485818 GCA_000310025.1 Ectocarpus siliculosus | reverse complement strand
TTGCCGAGATGAACACCCGGTCAATGGCTCGGAAGATGTTTAACGCGGAGCAGGAGAAGCTCTCGCTGACGGAGCGAGCGGTGAAGGTGGCCAGGAACAAGGCCTGGACGACCGCGTTGCAGTACAAGAAGTCGCGATGTGAGAGGGGGCATGCGTACCGTAGCGTTTGGAAGAAAAGAAACGCCGAAAATGATGCGAGAGAGAAACGCACGGTTCGGTGATATCGCAAGCACCGGTGACACCCCGCACCCCGGTACGATGTAAAAGACCAGGAAAGATATGGTTTATTTCGCTGATCGCACGGGGGTGAGCTATCACCGATACCGAGTGCCCCGGGTGGTTTCGGGACCCTCACTGCGCCGGAGGTACGTTTGCGGTTTCATCGTGAAAGGTGTAGTACGTATTTGAGACACTGCTGTGTATTCTGCAGTGCGGCCGTGACATGTTGGGTATGTTACGTATCGGAGTTTCGCAAGACGGTGTGCGTCCAAAGCTCCCCGTACTACTGCTGTGGGGCTTGTTTACTCAATACCGCAGTACCGAGGCTATCGCACCCCCCGTACGATAAACGTGCAGAGTCGAAATGACTTAAACTGATTATCGCACGGGGATTGGTGATATCGTACGTGTACCAGTGATATCGTACCCCCGTACGACACAAAGTCAAGAACGAAACATTTTAGACATCGACCACACCCCCGTGTGTTCTCTCGCATCGTTACGGTAAGCGCCAAGGAATCGAGTCATAAAAGAGCGGAAGGGCTCCCCGCGGTGACCCCTGGTACTGCCTAGGCGCGCCGGCCATGGCTCGCTGAGTCGCGGTAGGGGGTTTCGTTCTTTTTTCTTCTTGCAGAAACAAAACAAGTTCTTTGTACGAGAGTCGCCGCCGCTCTGAGCCATGGGGGTTGGACGCGGTCTGTTTGACCAGTAGCCTCACCGCTCTCTTCTGTGGCACCTGTCAGCGATCGTGCGGCCGGTTCGGCGTAGGGCGTACGGTGATTAGCGACCCGTCCGTTTCGAGACAAGGGTAACATCTCTGTTCGCGCTTCTCGAAATAGACATCTCCCTGACGTACTTTCTTTCTCACCCCCTTTGCTTTTCATTGGTAGCAGATGCTTGGGAGAGAAACCTGTTGCTGATGATCGTGCCTCACCCTTCCTTATTTGCCTTTTGTGTGTTGGCCACCGTGGAGATGTCAAATCATCACGATCGTTTTCTTGCTAGTGTTGATTGGGCCATGCTCATATCCATGTCATATGTATCAGCGTTTTTCTTGTGCTCCTCCAAGACTCCCTCTTCGTGTGATGCAGCTCACCCCCCGCCCCCCTCCTCCCTTGTAATGGCCAAATGTTGAAAACAGGTGCGTTTGGGCGTCCTCTTCCTCCTCTACAACTAGCTCCCATCCTCGCCCGCCTTCTTGCAACGTCCTGCCCGCCCAGTACCCGAACCCCCAAAGCTCTTGCGATTCCTCCTTCCTCAGGAGAAAATGGCCTCGGTTTTTAATTCCTGGTACAACGATACATGCGCTTGCCTGAAAAGGCCACCCAAGCTCAAGAGCCCCCGCGTTTTTTTTCTCTATCCTCCCCCCCCCCACCGCGCGCCTAACGGTCACATGGACGCTCCCCCATGGCAGCGTGCATGCTCTTCACCTCCATCACGACGTTGGTGTCGTGCGTGTTCTACATCGTGGGCACCTACACAGCGAACCAGCACCACTCCATCGTGATCGCGGGTGAGGCTGTCTTCGCCCTCGTCTTTTTCATGGACTACGTCCTGTCGGTCACCGCCGAAGCGGTAAGTGTTTCACCGCGGCCGTGATTTTGGCGTACCATGTGGTACCGCCCCTCTCTGCCCCCCCCTCCCATCTTCATTTTGCTCTTGGCACCTTTCCCGCGGGACAAATTTGCAACCACCACCACCCCGCACCCCTTTATTTTTTCCGCCCGACCTGTCTTGGACGCCTGAAGCCACCCCTTTCTGTAGACTCCTATGTGTACCACCCGTGTGCCTTACGGGAGAGTGTTCCTCTTTAGCGGCGCTTGCCTGTGTTGTGTTGTCGTCGCGAGACAGAGTGTCCAGTTCGGCAATCTCTTGTTCCTCTGCCAACGTTTTTGTCGGGATTGATCGTTCTCACGACCACCGAGCGCCCTCTCAACAGTTATGTACTTGTGACCTTAACTTTCAACCCAAGTCGTTGTCTCACACCCCCGATGAACACGTAGATGCCTGTCGCGTTTGCGCACTAGCGGAATCTTACCACCCAGGCATAGCTAGTAGTTCGCAAACCTTCTTCGTGTAGTATCACACGTCGGAGAGCTACACATCTCTACGTGGTTGTGTTCCTCGTTTGTGGCTTGCACAGGTCTTGTGAGCACCAAAACATGTGACTTCTGCACGACCAAACGTCGGGCCTGGATCGGCACCCACACGCTTGTAGGTACCCCCAAAGCCAAGTTCGATACATGCGTCACGATGCCGATCGTTTAGGGGTTGTCCACCACCTTCCTTGTATATTTTTTCGTTTTTGGCACATGCTGCTGCCCCCCCGGTCGCGCGCAGCGTCTGAGTCGATTGTTCGCGCCTTGCTTATATTTTCTTTGTGCGCCCGAACAACAACAAGGTGTGGTTAACATACGTCCTGAGCTTCGAGGGCATCGTGGACCTCTGCAGCATCTTTCCTGTCTTCGGCGCCTTCTACAGGTGGCTCTACAGCCTTTCTTTTGTCAGGTGAAAAAACGGAGTAGGTATACCTTTCTCAGGCAAGAGCAAAACAAGGTATACCCCTCCCCCCTCCCCAAGCTAGAAGTCGTCTGTAGACTGCCCCTTGCTCCTGTTTCCACGGGCGATGGCGTGGACTCGCTCACCAAGCGGACGTAGCTCTACGTATGGGTGAAGACCGCACAAAGAGTATTCGACGCGACAAAGGCGCCCGACCTTATCGTGAATGGGAAATCATCCCTGCCGCGCTTGGTGTTGAAACGCCGCTCTCGAGGTGCGGTGCTGGTTTGCGTCTCCGACTCGACCTCGCCTTTCGTCGAGCGCACAGCAACAAAAAAACTGGAATGGAATACGTGTTCCTTGCCTACCTCCGCCAGAATATGATCGTCATCCGTGACGCCATCACCATGACATATGCATACGATACATAGGGTTGACTGTTAAAACTATGCACTGGAAAAATGAAAAAGATCCGCACCGGGTGCTTACAGCGATCGCCTACCCATCAATTTGTTGTTCGCATTTTGTGTCGCGCCCTCGTTAGTACATGCACCGTTCTCCCTAACCGGTTGATCTGTGCTTTGGTCGTGTTCCACGACATTTAACTTTGGCAGTCCCGGCCTCGAAACGGCCCAAGGTAGGCTCTACGGAAACCCGGCACCCCATGACCACAACGGGTAGGCGGCACAGCCTTTCGTTCCGCGGGTCAGTCCAGTGGAAGATGCGAAGACCGATACTTTCTCATTCTTTTGTAGCGGATGGATGCACAAAACACACGTTGGACGACCCGGATATAGGTCACCCTCGCCCTTGCCCTCGCCATACCCCGACCCCCCCCCCCCGCCCCGCCCCCGGCCGCCCGGTGCAGATACTTGCGACTTGGGAAGGTAACCCGCGTGATTCGGAACCACCGGATGCTCGAGAAGATTGGTACTTTCACGGATGTGACCGTGAACGCGTGCCTGCTGGGGCTCAAGGTAATGATCGCTCGCTCTCCCGGTATGTAGCCAACATACCGTATGCAGTTTCCCGATTGTGCAGCAGCCGTGTACGTGTGTGTGTGTGTGCATGCCCTCTTCCCCTTCTTTTGCGACAGTTTTTGGCTT
Organism: Ectocarpus siliculosus; assembly: GCA_000310025.1. Classification (NCBI taxonomy): domain Eukaryota; class Phaeophyceae; order Ectocarpales; family Ectocarpaceae; genus Ectocarpus; species Ectocarpus siliculosus. The sequence goes on along the minus strand of FN649728.1, from coordinate 2,481,994 downwards.
TACCTGACTCTGAATTTTTGTTCGTGTTTCGAAGACCCAATCGAGGTGAACGAATCTTGTAGAAGATCGTTTCTCTGCCGACGGCCTTTCGGTTCCCTTCCCCACCGTGTCGATTTGCTTGCTGCTCCTACACGGGCGCTTGGACTTACAGGTTGGTGTATGTAACTCGCTTGTCAACATGTTGGAGAGACGGGCACAAATGTAAACGTAGCGTCGTTTGGCACCACAGCAGTGTTTTTTCAAGACACTTTTACGGGTGTTCCCAAAACCACGGACGGTTGGTTGAGATAACTGTTTTTTTTTTTGTTCTCGTGTTTTTCTTGGGTGCCTTCCGGACCCTTCGAAACAGATCTTGGGCCTGATCCTGATGACGACGGCCATCATCTACGGGACGGAGCAAGCCTTCAAGGACGAGACGGACGGTAAAGCCTTCGACGACAGTGGCACCATCGAAGATAGCGGCACCATGCAGTGGCACGACTGCTTGTACTTCACCATCGTGACGCTGTCTACGGTGGGGTGAGCACAGGCGGCGAGAGTAGCAAGCAGCGTGGTCGTCTTGTTGCGGTGTCAATTTCACACCATTTCGACCCAACCACCACCTGTGTACGCGGTGAGGTGCCGATTTGCACGCCGAGCGATCCGGGGCATTGGTGGTGGTGGCGTGAGAACGCTTTTGTTCTTTGTTTTCGATATGTCATTGTTTGTATCTTTTTCAACCTCTTATTTGCTCCACACATGGCCACCTGGGACCCCTTCTCCCATGACATGGAATAGCCAGCAGGAGGCGGTAGCGGTACTGAGGCATTAAAAGTGGGCTGAAAAGGTGGCAAGTGATATCGATAGGATAGATGGATGGAGAAAACATTTTTGAGCCATGTGGCCATCGGTGATCGGTCAAGTGGGAACAACCGTCCGTCCTATCGAGGACCCGTGGTCAATTATCTGTTACACTAAGGGATGCAAAACATGAGTACCCCGCCCCCCTGCCCCTTCCCGCCGACGCCCCGCCCCCCAACGCGCCCCCTCGATCAACAAATGACAGGTACGGGGACGTGTTACCCGTGACGGCCATCAGCAGGATGCTCATGGTGAGACCATCCCGCAGTGTTGGCGAAAGTTCGACCAGGGTGCAAGCGTGGTACCAGTACCCTCCAGTACGTGGCGCACACTCGCGTGATTTTTGCCTCCGCCGTGAGGGTTTTGTTTGCTGCTGGCGATCACACTTCGCAACGTTGACGTGTCGTTATCGTTGATTCGTGTCAGGGAACGACACCTGCCGTTTTTCTTTCTTGTCGCTGTATATACGATGGAAATAGTTGTGTTTCTTCTGCCGCTGCCGCATGCTGCTTCTGCTGCTTCTGCTGCACAGCCGTTGTTGCCGCTGCTTTCGGTGCTGCCTTGTAAGTCCTTCGTCGCTGCCGCTGTTGCATATTCTGTGGTTGCGCTTGTTCTGTACAGATCGTGGTGATTGTGGTCGCCCTGACGTACGTCCCGCTCGAGGTGAGAGGGCGGTTCAAAAGACGGAGGCGTTCTGGGCAGGGGTGCGGGGCGGGGGTGGACGGCATTCTCTTAGGAATGAAGGCCCTTCTTTTGTCGCACACGGCGGAGAGGCAACTGCAGTGTTGCATCGCGTGGCCAGTGCTTGCTAGAATTTTTGCACTGGGTTAAGTGCGCGGTCCTGTCGCAGTCGGTTGTTTGCTGTTTCCTGCTGCTCTCATCGGGGAGGTTGATAGCGCGCGTGATGCGTTGGTCGTTGCGGGCAAGGCACCCAAGCCCAGGGCTAAGTCCGGAACCTGATCGACGTCATCGGCAGCCGGCAGGTTCATGCTCCCCTTGTTTTGAACACTCCAACTACATTGCCCCGAAACGATGGTGTTCCACGTACTACCTCCGAACTCAAAGCCGTGGGAAAGGGGCTGTTGCAAGCTTATCGGCAGTCACCTGAGTTGTAGGTTCGCCCGTGCAATGTTGGCTGCATCGGGGGCAGCAGACCGGCCGGCCGGCCGGCCAAAGAACGCCCCCCCGGGCTACACGAGGCATATGTTTGGGGCGGCGGGGGGGGGGCGTACTCAGGATCGCATGCCTTAGTAGTTACACCACGCGTCCTCGAGAGAACGGAGCATTGTTCGCATTCACTTTCCCCCTAGGCAGACATATTTTCTCCCTAGGCAAACCTACCCCTACACATACGGTGCGTAGGTTTGGAAAGCTGCGACCCTGTGTCGGCTGAACCGTTTCCCACCATGATGTGTTGGTGCTGTCGGTGTGAATGCGGCAGGTCGGGAACCTGATCGACATCATCGGCAGCCGGCCCAAGAACAGGGTGGGATACTCGAGGCACCTGGTCGGCAACAAGCTCCACGTGGTGCTCGCCATGGTTCCCGGGAAGGACGACGGCGAGGGCGAGGCGGGTTTCAACGCGGCGTCTCTTCGGAGAATCATCGAAGAGCTCTTCCACGAGGTGACCCCCGGTGTGCGCGCGCAGCAGTAGTCGAATACCTGGCGGGGTTAGGGTTAGGGTCAGCAGTGTACAGCAAGCGTTCCGGCGTCAAGGGCCAGATTTTTGTCACAACCATGGTGGTGCCTCATGTGATTTCAAACCTACAAGTCATGGGAAAGACGCTTCCCATGGTACAAGAAGCTTGAAACAAGAACCAAACATGCTCGTCTTTTTAAAACGGGAACGGCTGTGCATACTCTCCCATCGTGTTCGCAAGGTTATCTGTTTTTAGACCGGAGCTCCTGAAATTTATTGCTGAATAATTCCTATCTCCGTGCGGGTTTCTATGTTTTGTTGTGCGTTCTTCTATTCTTGCAAGGATCATGGCGTGGACAATGAGTCTCTCTGGGTCGTGATCATGAGCCCCTCCCCGCCCTCCCCCGAGGTCCTGAGCGTCATACGGAGCCCCCTGTTCATGTCGAGGGTCATATACTTCCGGGGGAGCGTCATGGACCCTTTGGACATGAACGCCGTGTGTGCGGAGTAAGTTTCTTACGGGCTCGGATGTATTGCGTGTGTGCATGCTTGTTTGGCATCGACCGGCGCTATCCGGCTGACCCAAGTAGGACAAAGCCAGATTTCGGAGGGGACGCGTTTTGTCCGAGGGCTCCACTCGACAAGGGACCGTGGATGAACCTGTTTTTTTTACGTGTGTTCTGTAGCATGCTGTGTGTGTGCGTGAATCCCCTCCTCCCCTTCCGCCACCATCACCATCCCTCCTATCGTCATGCCTACGTCCCGTCGCTGCACCTAACAACCCACGAATCGACCAATCAGATACGCGGACTGCATCTTCTTGTTCCCCGCCGAAGGAGGCGGCGTGGTCGGGAGCTCCTCCGTGGAAACGGAGGAGAAGACGACCCTTGCCGCAAAGTCGGTGCAGCGTTACCTCAACCGCACGCCCACGGACGTGGTGTGTGTGTGTGTGTGAAAACGTAACCCGCTGACCGACGAAAAACCGCCCGTGTGTGTGCGCGCGCGTGAGAGAGAGAGAGAGAGAGAGAGAGAGAGAGAGAGAGAGAGAGAGAGAGAGAGAGAGAGAGAGAGAGAGAGAGAGAGAGAGAGAGAGAGATGAACACGCATGTAAAGATGTGATTTTCAGTTGGCTACAGCAACCAATCGATATATTCTCGTGAGTTATTTTTCATGTTTTTGTGTGGCATGTGTTCCACCTTCTGTTGCAACCGTTCTCCGTTGGAGGCAACTTCTTTTCCTATGCTCGTGTTTCCTTCGTTGTCAAGAGACTTTTTCGATTTTCGGGGAGGTTTTCCCCCTCTATGTATTTCCCGAGCAAGACGAAGATTTTGAGGACCCGGCTTCATCTTTTCCGTCTCGCTTCTCAGGGATTGATGCGCCGGGTATCGGAGCAAAGCGTCATGGGTATGCCTTGCCGCACCCTAGTTACCGTGAAGGAGCTCAGCAGCAAAGAACAGGTGAGCCAACCAAGCGCGTTGGGGCTGCTGTGTTGCTGTTGATGTTAGAGGGATCTCGGTGAACCCATTGCTTGCCTGAGCCCTCACCAGTTTCGCTCAAGTGTTGACTCCCGGCTGGTGTTCCAATTCTCGTCGTGTGAACACCATGCCTCGAAAAGCGGCCGAAACGAACAAGTTTCGCGCACGACCGAGAGCGAATATTCGACAAACACGGTTTTGGGATAGGAGGAGGACGGTAGGAGGGTGACCAGGAGTCCGCTCGATGCCGGGCATGGCGGCAGTCTCCCATCTTTGGGACGCTCTCATTCGGAGACATCGTGAGGGGTGCCTCGTGGTCAAGTCGCGGTGCGGCTCGAAACACGTAGCCGTCTCCAGGGAAATTCAGCATCAAGTAGTGATCGTCTTCGTCATCGTCGTATGTGTGGCCCCCCTTTGCGCGTACTTCTCTTTTGGCCGGCCTGCGCGCTTGTTCTCAGCTGCTGCGGTTCGGCATCAACCACGTGATTTGCCACGACGAGCTCAAGATGTCGATGCTGGCCTGCGCCACCCTGTACCCCGCCTTCCTGCCGTTCGCGATCAACGCCATGCGGAGCAGCAGCGACTACACCGTCCCGGTGAACAACACGTGAGCGCTCAATCTGATGCGGCGGAAAAAGTGTCTCTTCGCCGCTCCGGCAGGTCGTGCTATCCAACTAAGACGTCCGGCACCCGATAAGTTCTCCTCCGGGCATCTAGGGTGGTGGTGTTTTGCTCTTCGATCGTGGTTGTCTGTGGTTCTGTTGTTGCCGTTGCTGTTCTCATGGCGGTACCACTCTTGATGGCATGGCGACTAAATACTCATCCCGCCTGCTCGGGGCAGCTCCCACCCCACCCCTTACGCAACGGCGAATCCTTCATGTCCACATCAACCCACCCACCCTCCTTTAAACCGCCATCCGATACAAGCCTTCAACCTTGAATAATTTTTTTTCAAAGCACCCACACATCCTTCTTGCGAGAGGACCACCGCCGAACGACAGCCTATCATGGTTTTGACACAATCCCACAACAACTCCCCCCCCCCCCCCCTCCGCCCCCGCCCCCCCCTCGGGTCCCCCCCCTGCATTGCACACACACCTGCACGATGCCCCGTTCCGGACGCTGCCTGTATCTCAGAGGAGAAGTCAAGCACCGCCACGGCCCTTCCAGCGACGGGGCCATGGCCGCCACGGCGGGCGGCGGCCTTGACCAGACATGGAACTCCTCTTCCGCCCAGGGCGGCGACGGCGGCGGCGACGGCGGCGGCGACGGTAGCTCGACCGGCGCCCCTCCGATGTGGCTCACCGACTACAAGAGGGGCATGGAGTATGAGGTCTACTCGCTTGCTCTCAATGTGGGGGAAGACTCGTGTCTCTGGGGGCTGACATTCAGCAGGTGAGTGGAACCTGGACGTCTCTGATTGTATTGTCGTCGTTGTGGGCGTTGTGCTTTGCTCTTGTTGTTGGCGTCGTCGTTGCGTTATTTACCGTGGATTTTGTCGCGTCCCGGCGGGAAGAAGCAAATCACGAATCACAGCATGATTTTTTGTGCGTAACGTGCGCGGTTTGCGGTGCCGAGTGCTGGTGTTGATTTGGTGCTCGTGTTGCGGGTTTGAAGTTGCGACGCTTTTTTCCCGCCGCAACGGGGCCGTGTTCGTTGCGCTGGCGAGGGTGTGCTTTCCGGCTTGCCCTAGCCAGCATTGGAATCAGCGGTGGTGACACAAGAACGCCTGATTCCTTACTTTTTGTCCGCAGGGGTGAGCTTGTGGTTGTGTTGGTGCTGTTCGTTTACTCCTGTGCTCGACACAAGTTGGTGCAATGTGTCCGCCTCTTTGGTACTCCACGCTGCCGCCTGTTCGGAAAAACCGCCCCCCCTTAGCCACCTGGAAATGCCAAGAGAAACTGTTCCCGAGTCGTCGTTACCCTGGAACAACTAGTCTTAAGCTCAACCCACAGCCACTTGGCAGCGCAGACGACATCCATGTTACCCTCACCGCCGCCGCCGCCTCCATCGGCCCGAAATAACAGCACCAGGATGTCAATGGGGCCCCCAAACGATTTCAACACCCCTCTTAACCCACCTACTCTATGTATGCGTACACCGCCTAACCCTCTACACCCTCACATCTCAGAGATGACCCACCTACGCTATACAATGCATACACGGCCTACACCCTCTCACACATCTCAGAGCTGCCCTCGAGCTGTACGAGGACTCGAAGGGAGAGGTTCTCCTCATGGCCGTGGTGCGCGACTTCCGGGACGTCGCTGCCGCGGGCCTCGGCTCCGGCAACGCGAAAGCAACACCCGCGAACGGGCTGGCTGCCGCCGCCGCCGCCGCCGACAGCAGCAGCTGCGCCCCGGCAGAGGCGACCGCCGTCCCCACCGCCATGGATACCAGCGTTGAACCGAACGCCAGGTTGCAGTCTGGAGGGGGAACGCGGGGAGACAACCGGCGACGGCGGGAGGGCGTGGCGGCGAGCGGGGGGTCGGGGGGATTCTCGGCGTCGTTCGTGCACGCGACGATCTTTCCCGGGGACGACTTCACCTTCGCGGGGGAGTGCAACGTGCTCGTTCTCGCGGAGTCCAAGAGTCAGGCGGAGTACCACCTGATCAAGCTGCAGGTGCGAGTTCAAAAATGTTTTTTCGTGCTCAAGCGAACAAGGAAGCAGGGAGACAGGCAGGCAGGAGGGAGAAGAAGAGCGCCCGGTCTTGAAGAAAATTATTTGCAGCACAGACATCGGCATGGCGTATACGTTTCATAGGGTTGGTGTCGCAAAGCAAAGCGTATCAACCAAGAGGCATGTGGACGGGTACCCCCGGTTTCCGTGACAACGCGCGCCTGTTTCTGGCCCCCCGACATGTTTTCTAGCTATGGTTCGACCTTCGATGTAGCTAGCTGCTGCCGCGTGACCCTCTTCAAAGCGGGCTGCGTGTTAAACACTGTGTATTGATCAACACGAGGCCGTCTATCAAACCCTTGCTGCAGCAGCAGCGAGGCAGCAGAATGAGAACTCCGTAAGACCTTTCTCTTTTTAGGACCCCAGAAAACCGAACCAAGACATTCATTCGAAACAACACGCCTCCGGGGCGGTACAACAAGAACCCAATAATACGTAGATCTGGGAGATTTCTGAATTATTCCGAGCGCAAAAAACAACAGATTATTCGGTTAGACAACAAACTTTCATTTGTTTTGTGCGAGTCACCTTTGCCCTCCCTCTCGACCTAGCCGCCGGGCGGTTGGTTCCTGAACGCAGCCCTCTGCCGTTACCTTCACGACGTGTGTCGCCTCCCCTACCATAGAATATAAAACTACAGACACAAAAAGCCATGTACTTGTTGCGTTGTATTTGCTCTGGCAGGATTCGCTACCATCGACAACGGAGTCGCGCCTGAAGCAGGAGGAAGACGAGGGTCACGGTGAAGCAGAAGCGGCCGCCGCCGCCGCCGTCGCCGCTGCTGCTTCGGCCGTGGTGTTGGATACTTCGTCGAGTTCCGGGGAAGAGGCGTCCTGCGGCGCGAGCGCCGCGGGGCTGATGATCGTCAAGCAGGCGGCTCCGCAGGTGACCACGGCGGGCGCAGGGGTGAGCGGGGGAACAGAAGAGGCGGAGGAAAAGGTCGAGAGCGGCGTTGCCCCCGGCGAGGCCTTGGCGGGGGCTGGGGAGCCGGTGGAGGCGGAAACCGTCGAGGCGCGGGCTAGGTTGAGTTCGTCGGGGGCGCAGGCGGCGGCAGAGGAGGCGGGGACAGGTGCAGCGATGGCGGCGACGGCGGCGGTAGCGGCGACGGCGGGATGGGATGGGCAAGCGATTCCTTTGCGTCGGATGTGAGTGTGTGTGTATGTCAAGTTTACTCTACAGCGTCGCTTGTTTTTGTGTCATTTTTTCCTTCTTTTTGTCTTGTTATCGCTTGCTTGTTTTGTTGTCCGTTCGTTGATTGGTTTCTGATTCTGACTGGCGTTTGGCTCCGCACACCCTACGTGCGACCGATTCAGACGGGCGCGCCACGCAGCTGTACACCGAGCTCAAGGCTAGACGTTATCGCAAACCAACGGATGACACCTCGTCGGAAGCTAAGCCCCGTCTCAGACGCGCACATGTTCACCGGCCATATCTCGAGCTTCGATTCCTCTCCGTCACGGAGAGGGTCAAGTCTGCTTCAAACGATATCAACCCCATTCGTAATAGTAGTGCCAGGCGTGTTGCAGGTATGAGTTACTCATTGGGTGTGCCCCCACGTCCCCCTCTCTCTCTACCGGTATCGGGATTCCAAGACCGCCGAGGGGGGGATTGACAGGCAGCTGTCCCTATGAGGAGCAACAAGAGGAACAGATGGAAGCAGTGCGAGAAGAAATGTAAGTCCTTATCCTCAGAGCGGCCTTGTTATTACGATACCACCCTCCGGGCTCCTCCGATTCGTAGCGCTACGGAGTCTGGCGGCTTTCGCCTCCCCGCTCAATGGATCGATTCCAAGAATCCCGTACTTCGTCATGTAAAAATAACCCGAACACAGTATGGTAGAGGGGCGGAAGAGAGAGGTGGTGGAGCAGTGGATTAATGGATGCCTTGTGTTTGGAAGGAACACTCGGACCCCACCGCCAGAAGTGCGCCCGGCGTCTACTCGTCGTTCATCGTGTAACAACTGAGGAGGTCCGTGACTTGCAGCATCAAGCCGTGTCAGCGCGGCACTTGGCGTTAACTGCGGAGTTGAACAGTTGCCCCGAAATTTGAATGAACAATAACCCGGAAAAGATTTTGAATGAACAATAACCCGGAAAAGATGAAAAATATGTTCGATGTGTGAAAGACCACCGAGAGACTGGGGTAGACTGGGGTAGACTGGGGTGTGAGAGCCGTGAGGCAGACTGGGGTAAAATGCAATGTATGTGTGGATGGATGATGATGGATGGGGAGCAGAGAGGAGAGGGGCGAATGGTTCTGCGAGCGAGCGAACCAGAAGACATCCAAAAATAAGCGGAAAAACGGGATTATTGAAAGTGCAAAGAATAATTAACCGGAAGATATGTTCGATATGTGAGAGCCCGACATTTGAGAGCGGAGACAGAGACTGGGGTGAGAGCGACGAAAGAGCATCTCGCGTTGCTGTTGTTGTTTGTATCCGGGGTGCTGAAACGAACCGCAAACAGGCGCACCGAAGACGGGGTTCGGTGGAAGGAGGCGTTGGAGGCCCTCACGACAGCAACTGGACAACTTAACTCGCTCAAGACGGCGGCGGGCACGTTCACCGAGTCGACCATCACGCTCGACCCGAAAGAGTTTTTTTCGACGGTGTGTATGAAGAAAGCAAACGAGAAGAGACGGACCGAGTGGCACGACACGTGCCGGATTGAATTTCTTTTCGCCAATTCCCCCCCCCCCCAACGCTGCACCATTGCACCAACCCCCCAGTAGTAGTGATTTCGTACCATTACAATGTATCGCTGGTTGGTGGCCATGTTTGCGTGTTTGCTTGTTCATTAGTGGTCTCTGCACCGTGTGCCTTGTTCTGCCTCATACTTCCTGTTATTTTCGGCCTGGTCCCTCTTTGTCCTCGCCCTTTTTCATTGTTCATTTTATTTTCATTTATTTTCTCTTCTCCTTACGGTTTCCATTTTTATTTTTTCTCCTTTTTTTCTCTTTTTTCTCTTTTTTCTTTTTTTTTTCTCTCTTTTTTTTCTCTCTTTTTCTGTGCCAGATGGCCTTGTCTCTGCTTGCGTTGTGAAGTACCAAGATTGAACCAAGGGGGTGTACCTCTTTCTCTCCGGCCCATGATAGATAGTGACTGCTAGTCTCAGTTGATACCTCGCATAGCGCGAAGAGGGAGAGGAGGATCCCAGAATATCTGTCGTTGATTTCTATTGACTTGCGGACCCCTCGGGGCCAGTTTATTTGAGTGTACCTTTTTAGGGTAAGTTAACCTGTGACCACGGGAATCGACCGCGTCGAGTGTTGGATCAGTACGGACATACGAAGGTACTGGGTAGAGAGAGATCGGAACGGTTTTTAATGTGAAGACAACAACAACAACAACAACAACAACAACAATGAGAGAGAGAGAGAAATGTGCTTCGCGTGGCACACCCGGCCGGCAGGCCAACAACGTTTCAGCCAGCCTGGCGGTGTATGCTCGCATGTGTGTACTGCCATCCGCCCTTGACCGATTTCATGGCCGCCCGGTGTTGGAGGGAGGCCATTTCTAGTCTATCTGCTGTCTCATTTGATAGCCGACGGTGGCAATGCGCTTAGTTTTGCACAGTAGATGAAACAAGAGGAAAATGCCCAGTGTACATTCTCCAACCATCACCGATTGTTAACAACAGGGATAGCGCCCTGCTTGTCGAGTTGTCTCGCTGGTTTGATCAGGATGTTGGCCGGGAGACACTCCCCAAGCCTGACAGACATGGAGGTGTAGTTTCCGCGGTTACCGATCTCTCGGTCACGCGACCGAGCGCCAAGAATCACCTGAGGGATCTTGTACAACCATGTGTTTTGCATAGTGGTGTTCCGAAGTCATGCTACTTGCTAAATCATACAACCATCGTTTGGCGCTAAATCATAACCCAACGTTTGCGCGCGCGCGCATGTGTGTATGTGCGTGTATTGTTCTGCGGGTTGTTGGCCCGCAGGTGCAGGAGGCACGCTGCCGGCTAGACGACGCTCTGCGCGTCCAGGCCGCCGCGGTGCCCGAGGACCTCGAGGACCACCTCGTTATCATCGGCGCTCACCCGCGCTTGCAGTACTACGTGGCCGCGATGCGTCGGCAACGCCCCGACGTGGCCATCGTTGTGGTCACCGAGGACAAGGCGAGGGAGCATTCTCTGCACCAGTTGGCGGAGGGAACGTTTTTGTCACTAGTTATGAGCAACGCCTTTCTGATCTCTGCTTTCGTTTTATTTTTGTAATTTCCTAGTTGTTCTGGCTGCTGCCAACCAGGCTCACAACTTTTAATCCCGAAGTCTGTACCTTGGCATTGTAAACAGCACTAGATTCCGGGGTGGGGTTTGGTTCGCCCAGTTGTGCCCACACCCTTGCATGTTGCCTGAAGCGCACGCTAACAGAATTGACCAGATGCTCCCTACGAACACACCAACTCAGCCCACGAATCCACCGCGACAACGACCACACGCCACACCAGGAAAGGTTCTTCGAGTTGCGCGAGAAGATTGCAGAAGCGAAGTGCGACTGCGCCGACCTGAACATCACCAAGATCTTTTCCGTTACCGGGAAGAGCCAACAAAGAGCCACCTTCAACAAGGCCAGGGTGGCAAACGTGAGTTACGTTCTTCGTTTTTTTCACGGAGATATTTCGTGTTTTTTTTATATCGTGCAGCAGTCACGTATGACTTGTCCCTGTTTCTGCAATAAGTTGGACTGGTCAAGCACAGAAATTGGTCGCCGGGCGTTCTCGCGCATGTTGCGTTTTTTCATGCAAACGAAAATACGCAGCAGAAGTATGCCAAACATCCATCACACAAGTCTTCGGGGTATCCCATGCTCTTCACAAATTCTCTCGAGTCCTGGCGTGTGGTTTATCGAGAATGCTGAACGTTCAAAACGTCTTCGAAGATAACGCAATCCTCCTTGCGCCGGCCGTACTTCATAATTCTTTGTGGCTTTTTCCGTCACTGGATTTTTGTCTTTGCTCAGTCGTCGCGGTTGGGCACTCCTCGGCCGTTCATGTTGTACACACCACAGACAGTCGTGGCTGCACAACAATCGTGATGTTTTGTCTAAGGGGTCGGGCTGTACACGTCTCGTGTTCCGTCTTGTGTAACTCTATTTGCATGATGGCATGCCCCGGCGTTTTGCATGTGCGACCCACCCAACCCCTTTCCCCGCGATCAAATGCACGGGGATTCCCGATTGCGAATCTGAAGCAGATTTTATTGTGCCCTTTCCCCCACAATGCCCAATTTTCGATGGGCACGCCTGTTTGTGCGCACAAGGCAACCCTCGCGAATTTCTGTCCCAATCACCCCCCTCACCTCTGCGTGTTTCCGTCTTGGGGGACCGTGTTTAACCACACCTCAAGTCTGCCGCTGTGCTTCTCGTGTCGGACGAGCCGAATGATACGGACGTGCTCCTGGTATCGTTCGAGCTGGAGCAGATGCTGAGGGAGATACCAGCAGGTCAACATGCCCCTAAGGTGACACACACGATGTGGACTCTTGACGAAATTGGCTGGCTGATTGGCTGGCTTACGCCCACATAAGTGTAAGCGGACGAAATGGAGTTTTTTTGCTCCACGGACTTGGTTCCATCACGCACACCCCGGAGTGGACGTCCCCGTCGATGAAGAGCCACGGTTTGGGGTGGCTCCGATTGCCGGTTGAGTTCCCGGTTGTTTCGGTCGCGGTTGAGGTTATCTTGTCCGGCTTGGGGTTCCTCTCGGTTGAGGTTGAGGGGTGGGGTGCGGTCGAGCTGTACAGCAACACCTTGGCGTTCAGCAGATATCGGGGTCGGTTTCGAAGAAACGTTAGGCTCGATTTTCTTGCCGATTGTGCCTCGGAAGCGCGCAACCTCCCTGAAGCGCGAAATGAACACTCCGACGACAGGTGTTGATCGACCTTCACACCGACAACAGCATCTACTACTGCGGAAACATGCTCGGCCGTGGGGGGGGCGGGTCCACCGCTAGGCGCGGGCGCAGCAGCCGCATCCTCAAGGTGCCTGAATGGGAGTCATATGAATTTCGTTCCTGGCTATACCCAAGTAGACTTGCTCTTCTGCACACCTTGTTGCCTAAAGGATTCCTCAGGAGCAATAGGCGGTAGGTATCGCGGTAACTATCTCTCCCATTGTTTTGCCGATCGAGTGGCTCCGACGTGCCGGGTTGAACGGCCATGGTCCTGCAGGACCTAGAAGGTAGATGGGGATACCGGTGCATGTTGGCTCGCGTCGGTCATGACCTTTTTTCGGTTGCGGAAGCGGTCTGATGCTCTGCCTATTACTTTGTGGCGTGCAATTGTTTGTTGGCGAGTGGTATGCATACGTGTTTTTATTCTCTACTTGGAGGAAACTAGCACCACAACAGACCCGTTTACAGAATTTGAGGGGGGCTCACGTTGCTTCGTACTGCCGTTACCCCCCTTTACACCGTCTTTACCGCGCGTGGTAGGAATCATCGGCGTTAACCTCCGCCGGCGTGTGGGAATGGCCGCTTTTCACCGCTGGGATGGTGTGGACTGAATCAAGTGAGTGGTGTGCCCCGGCCATGTTTGATTCCAATCCCGGTTATCTTGCGTTTCTGGCTATTTTCCAACTTGCACGCCCCCTTTCTTCCACTGCGCCTTAAAGCCGCCATCCCCACAGGATGGGCGCGCTCGGTGCATCCACGTCTTGTCATGGAATTTTCGCCGACCTTGAGTGGGAGCCACGTAGTTTCCTCTTTTCCCGCACCATCCAGCACTTGAGAAATGCCCCCCGACGCCTACTGATCCCACCCATGTGCCGACTTACGTACCATATTACCTTTTAACACACATCACGTAGGGAACCGCTCACATATCCCTATTCCCCTCCACACCGTCCTACGTTTGATGCTACTCCTGGCCCGTGTGCCCCACGCGTTGGTGGCAAATCAACACGAAATGCAAGTCATGGAGGTGTTCGAGGTGCAGACGTACTTCAGCACGGAGTTTTTGGCGTTCTTCGAGACCCTTCTCCAGATGAAACGCCCGGTACTCGTCGGGAACGAGCTGGTAGACGACGCATCCATCATGGAGCCCGCAGTGCCACCCCCCGCCTCTTCTGGCCGCGATGACGATGGAACCCGTGACACTACGCCCTCTGCTGGTGCATGTGGAAAGAAGCCCCGTTCGCGCCACTCGCCGTTCCGCGGACAAGCTGGGACTGCTTCCACTGTCTCCCCCACGGGGCAGTTTGACATGCTACGCGTGGCGTCGCGCAAGTTCTGGGGGGGAAGGTACGACGCCCTGGCGCGGGAGCTCATCCTGCAGGGGGCTATGCCGCTGGGACTCTACCGCCCGACGGGCACGAAGGGCAGCAGTCTGCCCTACACTCAGGTCAACCCTGAAGTCTCCGAGCGCCTCGTGGAAGGGGATTTCGCGTTCGTCCTGAGATCTAGGTCTTGCTCCCTGATTGGCTCGGTCTGAGGAGTCCACGCACGCTGCTTTCCGCGTGGACGAATCATAATCTGACGGACTGGAGGAAGCCGCGCGGAAAACCGAGAACCGCAAGCTGGTGTGTGTGTGTGTGTGCTGTCAACGGTCGATCTGTTTTGCTGGCTCTGTCCTGATGGATCGTTCTGTTGTTTTGACCTCGGATCGTTTCGCAGGTTGCCGTTGAAGAAAATACCCATAAGCAAGCAAGCGTGGGAGATGTTTTGGTGGACGTCGTGAGGCCCAAAGGTCATGATTCATGCTTGCCTCCGTCTGGAACATTTCGAGGGGCCAGGTTGTTGGGGGATTGATTGTGTTGAGGGCGGGACACAGGCTGTGCGCGAGGGGGGGAGGCAATATCCGGTGCGTCTTGGTTGCCTGTCTAGACGAAGTAGATATTTGAGTCCTCCTGCTGATCGATCAGCCCAGGCCGACATTTTTTTGAGAACATTGTTTTACCCGCTCTAGGGACAATAGTGCCAAGCAGGCGTGATCGGCGGGCTACAGCAGCAGCAGCAGTGGGTGGGTGCGAAACATACATACATGCGATGCCCGAGTAAATTTGCGAAGGATGCAGAGCATAGCACAGCAGTTTCGAACATGAAGCCCTGCGCCTTCGAGCGGGGCAATGTGTATTTTGGATACAAGACAGGTAGGTGTACTTCCCTCTCTCTCTTAGTCTATGCTCTATCCACACATAACATCATGTATGTGCAACAAAAAGTTTATTTTGTGTGTTGCGGAGTGATACTATAATTTTAATACTGCTGGGCGGGTCCAGAGGGGTGAGGGCGATCGATTCATCATCTTCTCCAAGTGCTTGCTCGCCAACAGCCACATTATTATTATCATTTGTCCAGTACCCAGCCGGTTTTCCTCCACTCACTGAAAAGACTCCACCACATCCCGTTCGACTGCTGTGGGTATATCTCGAACGGGTAGTCTATCTGTGTGTGCACAAAACAAAAAAGAGAAGAAACCAGAAACGGGTAAATACCCGGTCTATCACCACTTTTGGGCACTTGCGCATAGAAATCAACACGCAACGCGTGCACTCCCAGGCAGCCAGCTGATTGGCCGAAACACCATCATTGATCGTACCCACTTTTGGGGGAAAACCTCCATCGGGGGTATAACCGGCGCTGGCATCTGGGCCCTCTACATGTAGTGTAGCCGAGATACTGGTTAGACTCTGGGTGTAGTACGTACGTACGTACCCGGAAGGGGTCGATTCTGTACCCAGAAATGATGGTCATACAATCCCGACGCCCGACGACTCAAAACACGTCGAATGGCCATTGCGCTTTTATCTGAAAAGAATTCCGTAATACACGGGGCTCCTCGCACGAAGGAAGGAGTTGAACTTTACCACTCGATCGAAATATGGTGTTCCGACAGTCTTCGCGTGCCAGAGAGAGTAGCGCAGAGACAACAACACCCGTGGCCACTCGGCTACCCCTGGGGGACCCTTGGCAGGGGGCTGAACCCTGCAGGCACCCTGTGGGGGGGTTGTACAGGGTTCGGAGCGATGCCAACGTCAGAGCCTGGACCTTGGTAAGGTGTTGTCCATTGGTGGGGTCCATGGCGTTTACCTTGTACATGCCCGACACCCTGTCCGGTATTCTCGGTGATGCCCTGACAGGGTCGTGAAGTAAACAAGGTGAACACGTGGACCCTCGCAAGGTGCTAGGCCTTGCTGGGGTTACCCCTCATGATCCTGCTGCACGCCCATCACCTTGTACGGGGTATCTCGTGGGACCTTGTCAGAGGAACGGTTGCTACAAGGTAATGTGTTAGGCCTTGGAAAGGTGAAGGGTTCGCACAGGGTTGAAAACGGGGACCTTATGTGCTATCCCCCCCCCCCCCTCTACGGCGTGGTCAATGGCAACTCACT
>FN649728.1:2447555-2465927 GCA_000310025.1 Ectocarpus siliculosus | reverse complement strand
CCCCCCCCCCCTTTTGGTTTTTTTGGGGGGGCCCCCCAAGGGGTGGGAAAAAAAAAAAGGGAAACCGGGGCCCCCCCCAAGGGGTTTGGCCCCTGGGGGGTTTCCCCCTCAAATTTCGGGGGCCCCCCCCCCCCCTTTGTGGGGGGTTTTTTGGGGGCCCTTTTAGGGGAAAGGGTTTCAAAAAAAAAATTTTTTCCCCCTGAAAAAGGGAAGGGTTTCCCCCGGGGTAAAAAAGGGGGCCTTTTTTTTTTTCCCCCCCCCCCCCTTTTAGGGGGGGGTAAAGGGAAAAGGTTTCGGGCAACCAAAAAAGGGGTGCCCCCCCCCCCCCCCCCCCCTTTACGGCCCCCCCTACGCCCCCCCCCCTCGGTGTTTGCCATCGGGATTGGGTTTTCGTCGCTTGGCAACGACGTTGTAAAACAAGCCAATTCACTTCGTGAACTCGGCAACCAGGTTACCGTTTGTTTTTTTTACCTCTGTTTTTTTTTTGGCGGTAACCATAATGGTCGTCGAGTAGATCATGTTGTGCGGGGTGGAGAAACCTCACTCCACGCAACGGGGGATGATCGCACCACGTTGTGTTACAATGGTCAAGCATCCTCGAGGCAGTTACACAGTGCTTACAACTGTCTCTGGAAGTGAAAGCACCAGGAAATAAATTAGGTCATACGCAGCTGCCATCCGTACGCAAGGAAGTAAGCACAAGATGCCGAACACCCTTAGCAGGATGTAGCTCACCCTTGATGCGACTCGCCAAATACCTCACGGCGCTTCGCGCTTGATGATGTGAGAGCCTGGTCCGGTGAGAACCCGGCGTGCTCCGTCCCGGCTTTGTAGGGATGCGAGGTCAATGGTCAAACGACTACGGCATGCACGACTATGAGTACACCCCCCCCTCTACGGTGTTGAGGGGCATCGTCCTGCTGTCATGTTCGGCCTTGGTAAGGTGACAGGGTTAGTGCAGGGTTGAAAATGGAGACCTTCGGAGCTATCCCCCCCCCCCCATTACGGTTTTTAGGGGCGTCGCCCTGCCATCCAATGTTGGAACCCTGGGAGGATAGCAGGCCTTCCGAGGGACGAGGAGGCAGCACATCACACAGGCATGTTGTGCGGGCCCCTAGTTCAAGGTAAATAGCTCTAACCCTAACCCAAACTGATGAGTGTGCTCTCAAACAACAGTCGTCACGCGCATGTGGGCTCTTTTATTTGACACGTCTCCAGTTTGCGTTATGATGTCCTCTTCCTATTCACAACGTCCGTGTGCACAAAGGTACGTTTGTTTATCATGGTCATACTCCGTAGGTTTTATGGTGCATGGCATATTGAAAAAAAACAGTGGTCGGGCGCGAGGGAGTACCGCGGTCGACGGTGCTGTACGCGGGGAGGAGGTGAACTTTCCCGTGAAAACTTCGAGGGTTGACCACACCGGGGGGAACACAATAATAGTGAGGCTTGTTTCGAGTCACTTTGGGGCCCCCTTGGCAGAGGGCTCAACCCTGTAGGCACCCTGTAGGGGGGCTGTAGAGGGTGGCTACTGTAGTGGTCACAAGGTGTGGGAGAGGACCCTGATAAGGTGCTCTTTTCCTTGTGGGGGTCGAAGGTCATGACCTTGTGCAGGCCGATACCCTGATCAGTGTTGTCGGACATGCCCTGCCAGGGTCATGGTGTAAACAAGGTGAAAATGTGGGCCCCGGCAAGGTGTCAGACCTTGCAGGGGTTACCCCATACGAACATGCCCTGTGTGGTGTATAGGGCGGGGTCTTGCCAGGTGAAGACTGCCCACAAAGTGTATGTTGGGACCCTGGGAGGATAGCAGGCCTTGCAAGGGGCCAAGAGGTAGCAGGTTAGCTTAGCGTGACCCGTTTGCTTCAAGGAGAGAGTGTGGTGCTTGTTGGCATTACGTGCCTAACTCATCAGGGACTGGTGCAGGAAGGAGAGCGAGCAAGACGACCAAAGCGACATCTCCAGCGACAGCGATTCGTCGGTATTGCCTTCAGTTAACGTCGTTTCCAAACACGGTAAAATACAATACTTAGGGTTGGGCGCGTCAGCTCTGACGCGTTGTGATCTGGTAAGTATAAGTACTTGTGGCAAAAAATCACCCGAAAACAAATCCCCGAGGGGCTGTCACAAAAAAAGGCTGATAATGTTTACTTTACCCCGGGAGTACATATAATAGGGCGGGACAACTTTGTTTTTGAAAAAACGATCACCCCGGGGGATACTACAAAAAGTTGACAGTTTTTCGCCCAAATTGGGAAGGACATTATTGTGGGGGGAGGGGGGCATATGGGTACCACCGTCGATCTGACTCCGAAGTATCTATGCATACAATATACAAGTAGCCAACAGACCAGAATTTCTGAATGTAGAGTACAAGAGCTCGATGTCAGGGCAAGGTTGGGCGATGAACGTTTTGAGGTTCAGTAGTCCACATTGCGATACATCGAGCGTGAGAACCGAAAACATTATAGAACTCCCCCACCTTCCGACACTGCAGGTGGATGAACGTATGTCTTGGAAAACGCTGTGACGGTACCCTCCAGTTTGTGTCGCGAGGCATCAAGGGCTCAGATGCAGTGTGGAAGCTTTGGATTTTTGCAGTAAAGCATGACGGCCCGTTGTGGCTACATCCCGCCTCGGACAACCACCACCTGCTGGTGACCGAAACACAGACAAAATGCCTTCTGGACTGCGCAATGTCTAATGTTAAATAGTCACTTGGTTGTTTGTGACAATTTGTGGTGGTGGAAAACGCGATGTGGACACAAATGCCATACCCCAAAAGTAAAGAGTTCACGAACCTTAATCTCCTTCTTCCCACGAACCATCCAGAGCTTGCGCCGAAGCTGTGGCGATGCACCCCTTTTCATGCTCACGCAAAACCTACCAGGGCAGAAACACCCCCCCCCTCGTATGACGCCCCCGACGAAGCCACCGTGGCACCGGTATCTCTTGTTTCCTTCTTTGCTGTGCTCAAGTGGTCCCCATGCCCAGCCCACAGACAAGCCCATCAGGTACGGTTGGATCCTCTGCCACATCCTCGACCGTTAGGAACGGGCGCACATGTAGAGATACTCCGAAATAAGTAGTATTATTGTTTTTCTTTGCCTGTCGGGTGCGACGTATGAAGAAAAATGCGCAAGGGCGTGCGGCGGGATAGGTAGGTGTGGTTGCGGTGCTTCTTGTCCCATTATCATGATGCATATCGACATGCACAGCAGGGGTGCGAAGTTCTGGCGAAGCGGCGCAACTATTGTGGGCGACCGGGACATGTACATACCCCTTCATCAAATTCCGATCAGTTGAGCCCCGGCCCGTTGCTGCAGCTGCATCTTGGGTGCGACACCCAACAGCCAGCCAAAGCCACACCACTACCATGCAACACACACGCACGACCAACAATGCAAAGCCCATGGAGATGCGATGGTCAAGCGGCCAAGCCCAGGGGCTCCTTCAGCTTGGGCTACGAACATGGGCGCGCCAGCTTGCGCTATAATAGCGTCCTTGTCTCGATCCACGGAGAACTGGGCGGCACGACGATCTCCTCCTTCAACTCGAGATTGCACATGTAGTGGCGAGCACCGGGAGAGCGCTCTCAAGACGCGAGGCTTCCGAAGATGGTAAGTGCTGTAGGGTTTGTCGAGATCCCGACATCGAGGCAACGCTGCTTGGCATTATTTCGTGTGCAGCACAGCAGCAGCGGTGCAGATAAATTTCTCCCTACAGCTTGTACAATTACCAAAGCTGGTGCTGGTCGCGAGCACACCTACGACACACATACAGCTGCAGCACCTACCGAGGCAGGGAAGCAAGTGTGCTATATCAGTACTGCATTGGTGTTACTAGCGTTGTGTGACTCCATCGCACCTTGCATCGTCCGTAGCACCTATCTGCCGCTCTCCCGACGAAAAGAGCACAAGCAGTAGAAAAAAACCAAACGGCCACCCCGACGAGTCTGTGCTGTATACTGGAGTATACCACACCAACAATTCTCCGGGACCCCCTCTTTCGCTGTTCGATTTTTATTGTTTGCATGAGTCGACCCCATGCCCTGACACTCATTGCGTAAACCTCGACCTGTAGTGCAACGCGCGAGATGCCTCGAGACAGCAGTCATTTTCTGTCTCCACTATTTAAATAGCTGTGATATGCCGTGACGTTGGATCAAGCTGTGCCACGAACTGAATGAGTCATTTTAATAGCCCTCTCTGCGTACTCTCGGGAGGCAACCTGCCCAGCTGTCAGGCCCCCCTAAATTTCCCGAATTGCCTGGCCATCACCTGTGATAAAAGAGAGCGCAATAGAGTTGAAAACCACATGACAATTGTCTTATCAGCACTACTACATGCATGAATGAATTTATGCATGTTCAATTGATGGTCATGTGGTCGGCCAAGGGTCGGCCTCCATACATCGTCATAACCCACTCGTTCCAGATATGTACAATATCTCCAAACAACTCCGAAACCGATAATATATCCACCTCCAACACGTTAAAAAAACGCGGCTACCTCCGAACGTATCGTCAGAGAGGGGATTTGGCTATTTGACCAACTTTCGGTCGTACGTGTCGTTTCACCATCTTGTTTCTACACCTTTCACAGCTTGCTGCACTCCATATGTTTTTTTTTCCATGATGATGTTTGTCCTCTAACGTCTTTCAGTTTCACTTCATATCACGCTGTCTTACAATATCTCCCTGATGTCCCTTCCTCGGTTATTTTGCCCACAATGTGCATCACAGATCAAGGCCGCCTTCGCCACTTCTCGGCGGCGGCGGCAGCTCATCATCGGTCGTGGCGATTCTCCGGGAGAGGCGCAGGTCAGGGGGGCAGGGCAACCGGAGGCGCGGTATGAGGCTTTACGGCTGGAGCTTCGCCATCATCGAACCTCAAGAACACGAGTGCGCACAAGCGCGTTCTGGGAGCCCGCGGATCTCGGCTACGAGGCCTTCATGAGTAAGTGTTGTCCTTGGTTTGTTTCTGTCTTCGTGGCGTACCAGAAAACCGTGACGGTGTACATAATTTCTTATCCTTGACGGGGCAGCTGCGGTGATCGTGTCCTCTGTCTCCAACAGAATTACGGTAGCTTGTGCAGCTTTGTCTGTTCAGTGCGTAGTTGAGTCTGGACATACAGCAGAGTTGATTGGGCGTCGCACACCAAGTTGTAGAAAATGCGTGGTGTTTTGCGTTGGAATCGGGCGAACGACCTGTCTCGTTGGCCGTGTGCACCAGTCGCTTCCCGAACGCGTGCGGACAGGCTGATTACTCTTGGTCTGCCTTGGAGAGTGATTACTTTTTCTTTATCGCTGCAGTGATACTGCACCCATGAAACGCACGTTCCCGCCACATACATCGATCCGTCTGTTCGCAAGATATCGATGTATCTACCTAGGCTTTCAATGGTTCCTTCGTTGAGACTACATATCTCGTCCTCTGTCTATGTGTACGTTCGAATCGTCGTTCATTCGTTTTCTCGCCGCTCAAAACACAGAATTATTTCGCGCACCACTGCAATCTTGGCGTGCCCAGTGGCACAAGGCCGTCGGGCTGCCGTGGTCGACTTCGTGTTCTAAAAGCCTACGTGCGGACTGATGAGGGTCGTGGCCGCGGGCTGATGGCATAAGATACCGAGACTCTCACGTAGTGCGACGTAAGTATGTACTGGTGTAGTGCCCAAGCGGAGGGAGCATGGGTGGGTCCTGTCGCGCGTTGGGTATCGTACACGGGACAGAGCAGCACGAGCACCAACAGCTAGTTAGCAGCAACCACACCTGGGTTGTGCAGTTTGGTGGGGGCGGACGAGAGGTCGTCAGCCTGCGGAGAGGGGAAGTTCATGCGTATCTACGCAAGTGATAATGTGACGTTGCCCCCTATTTAGCAACCTGCTCCTGTCGATCCTCTCGTCTCGTTTGTTCCCGCACACAGGACATGATGGAGTTTGTCGGCTGTACGCTCGAGCTGCACCTTGAGGCCCACGAGTCGGGAGGCTGGGATGCCCTGGACCCGTCTGGCACTTGGAGGATCTGGGGGGGGCATGAGACCCTTGTTTATCTGAGGAGGTGTGTAACCTTGGACATTTGAGTGCGGCTGGCGTGACCGCGGTAAGCCTGCCACGAGGTAGGCCTGCACAGAGGCTGAGAGGCTGAGATCCGCTCTTGAGCAATTCAGGCGGTCCTAGATTTAACTGGATGGCGAATACCGGGAAACTCGGTGCCGAACCCCCATTTCAGTAATATTAATACTTTGACGTCATTTAGTACACCAAAACTCGAGGTTGGACCTCGACCTGACCTTGAGTTTACGTAGCTATCGGCTCGTTCCGTGCCACCTTGAGTTCCTTTTCGAGAGCTAGCTATGCGTACAATAGAGGGATGGGCGAGGGGAGATGCATGCCACGATTCGCGACTTCGTGGAAGGCAAATTTACTATGTTCGCTTCGGTGGCAGTCTTGACTGTATCCGGGGTGCATGGGTTGATAGTGTGCCATCGTGAATCAGGCCAGCGTTCTAGCTCACAAGTTTCAGGATAAACTTACGTCTAAGAAATATAGAACAATTTTCGGCACGCCCACGACGTTTCCCGCCGATATGCATGCCCAGTGATTGCGCTCGCGTAAGGCGCATCTTGATGTATATCACGCCTCCATTGACCACGGGGTTGGCGGAATACTCTCCCCTGAAACCTTGAAGAAACTCCTGGCTGTCAAGACATACGAAAAAAACGAAAACGAGGTGTGTCTTCAAAATGAATGCTACGGCTGTATGCTTCAGCGCGCTTTGAAACATGTTGTCGGGCGTGGTCCTTTTTTTTTGTGTGCTTCTCCAATCTAAGCAAGCCCTCTCATGCGCACGCCTTGTTCTCCTTATCCGAAATGATACGTGCACACTATCTCCGGAGCAGCTTGTGTTTTTAGGAGACGATTGCGCAGCTCTCGCGAGATTCTACGACACCCCATAAACTAGTCCTTCTAACAATATTATTACACACATCTTATCCCTAACCAATTTTTCCGCCGGCCTTTTCGTCGTGGCACCTCCTTTTCACTTGCCCGCCGCAACCCCTCTCAAAACTCAACAGGTTGTTCCA
This sequence comes from Ectocarpus siliculosus, assembly GCA_000310025.1. Classification (NCBI taxonomy): domain Eukaryota; class Phaeophyceae; order Ectocarpales; family Ectocarpaceae; genus Ectocarpus; species Ectocarpus siliculosus. The sequence goes on along the minus strand of FN649728.1, from coordinate 2,458,839 downwards.
GAACTTCTTCGTACGAGTGACTTGAGAGAACCAGACGCTGCAGCCCTGCCTCTCGACTTTGACGCGGAGGCGTTTGGCAAGATTGGCATCTCACCCAGTACGCGTGCCCCTACCTGTCCAAGCGAGGTACGTTTTCGAAATCCAAATGTTGTGCGGTGCATGTAAGCCTGGGTGCCACTTATCTGTTGGGCATGTCTGGGCTTCGCCTGTGTGGGATTGCTATGCATATCTGATGAGGAGGTTTCTCGCCGTGCTCGCCACCCCAGAGCACTATTTGGGATTTTAAAATTACAGTCTAGCAAACACTCGCAATTTTTTTTCATGGTGTACATATGCAGCGGTCACATAATCTACTTTGGGTTTTGTCGTCGCAATCGCTTTCATGTCTATACCCATGCTACCCATGAATACCCTGCAGGCACCCCACCTGGACCCTCACCCAGTGGTTTCCGATGCCGTCGTTGACCTTACTTTGATCAGCTGCACATCCGCTCACATTCCAATTTTGTCTGTTTCACTATTCGGTTCTCACCATTTGATTTCCTCAAACTTTCACATATGCCCGCTTTTGTGGCAGCCCCTTGCACGGGCGGCCGGTTCGGAGATGGCGCGAGCGATGACGACGAATATCTGGACGACGGCGCGGTGGCAATGGCTGTCGAGGCGGTCACGCCTTGATCTCGCTTCGCTGCCGGCATCATCAGGCGCGGGTATTCATGAATTATGTGTTTCCTTCCTGTTTTAACGCATCATGGGTGATAGGGCAGCGGTGTGATGGTGTGGCCTCGCGTGTTTAAGAAGGTGGTGTGGTACTGCAGGAGCAGGGAGACTGCGCGTGCCGCCGGATTATAGTATTTAGTAAATAGGACTTTTATCTTTGATAGCTCCGCCATTTTTTTTTAATCTTAGGTGAGATACTCACACCAGTGTTTACAGAGATATGATGTTTGATGTTCTGTACACGTTCGCAGAATATATCCAAGTTTGTTGCATCATGGTTGGGTTTTTTATATTCGTACACCCCGTGGTAAAAGCCAGGCGCGGTTGTCGCCTGTAGTCCGCCTGGTGCTGTTGTTGTAGTCATATTTAGCGAGACTTTTTGTTGTTCCTGTTTTCTTTCTGATGTGGCGCAGCGAGATGGTGCCCATCATGGACTCTTTGTGTGGGAGCCTGTCACATTCGCGGGGTGAGTCTTGAGCCCAATTTGCTGAGGTCATATCCGTACGTTCATGTCTTTGAAGGATTATGTAGGCCCGTTCTCTCTCTACGCCTCCTTGGGTAATTTTCTATGCTCGACTTCGCTCTACGCGAGGGGAGGGAGACAAACGTATGCGCGTTGTTCTCATGTTGTAGCTCCGTGAGGGGGGCGGGTGAGGAGTACGTTGCGCTTTCGCCTCTGCGTTTTTGTACGATTGACGATTTCAGAGGCCGACATGTGTGACTTGTCGATTGTCGGCCGCACGATCTGCGATACAACTTGAAAATAAACGTTTTGAGCAACGTCATGCTCGTATCCCTAGTGAGGGCGTCGGCCCAGAAAAAAGTTGCTTACCCCACCCTTGGGCCAACGTCGCTGTGCGTACGTTGGCAGGGTCTGGGCCTACCTATTATAGTGGTACAGACGCGACGATGGCATGCCCATAACCAAGCCCAAGGTCGCTGTGCCTACGTAGCCATGGTCTGGACCTAGGCCAAGGTTCCTTGTATACCGAATCCTACCCAGTTTCGGACTGTGTCCAGGTTACCATTGACGTACGTTGGCAGGGTCTGGAACGAGGGCAACGTGCCTTTCGTGCCGAACCCTGCCCAGGTACTTGACCTTGCCCAGGTTACCTAACCCTAGTCATGTGATAATGGGGGGCGTACCCAAAAGGTCGCTCGTGCCGAACCCTGCCCAGGTACTTGACCTTGCCCAGGTTACCTACCCCTAGTCAACGCCTAATGGGGGGCGTACCGATAAAGTCCCCCCCCCCCCCCAACCTTGTGGCTTAGCCGAATGGCCACGGGTGAAGCAAGGTGGGCAAGGTTTTGCCATCCATATGGTGAGCCCCTAAAACATGGTGAGCCCCTCGTTCGCTACAATTTGACCGAATTGCGCCCTCCCCTTCATGCTTCCGTTTAGGTACGGGACTGGGCCAAATACACACTCGATTCTTACCCTGCCGGGGGTTAATATATGTGCAGGCGATCTAAATAAATACATACAAACATACACACGGAGGAGCTGATTGAGGGCATGTAGTTACCCAAATTCTTCTTTCTCCTACGAATCCCAAGCGAAAAACGACAACAACAACGTTTGAAAATGACCACGAAATTGACACGGTGGGGACCACCATGAACAGGGAGCAGGGTGGCATCGCCGCACGACTTGTTTCATTGCCCACGCGGTAATGATGGAAAGGGGCGAAAAGAAGCGCTACGCTGAAATGATGATATTAATCCAATTATTTTTAATATACCCGCGGGTACCCGTTTTTTTGGTTGCTTTCCGTGAAAAATCACTTCGCCGGGGGGCTCCGTGGTCCAGGGTTGGTACGAGCCGCTTTTAGTCCGGTCCGCCCGTCCGCCCGCCTGCCCAGACCCAGAGACAGGCAGCAAAGACAGAGCGGCGGGAGACAGCGAGATAGACGTTCGTGCAACGTTCACTCACGTGCCCCGTTTGGTGTGAAAGTCTCCATCTCGTCCAACTTCGAAATAGTCAACGCTCAATACACCAGTGAGTGGACCCATATTTCAAATTCCACCGCACCTCATCATCATGCCCATGTGCCCGAACCGCGATGTGCTGAGAGGGGAAGAAGTGGAGATTTTCAAGATCGTGTCCGAGGGTGCCACCCCAGAGCAGTGGGCGAGGTGGCTACGAGCTCCTCTCGAGCACGCCGCCGCTAGCGGCAACTTGAACCTGGTTGATAGGCTACTGAAGGCTGGGGTTGACGGCAAGGCCGGATGGAGGGGCTGCCGCGGCCGGTCTCTGCTCGATGCCGCTGCCTTGGGTGGAAACGCTGGTGTGATGTCTGCCTTACTCCAAGCAGGGTGTGGACCGGATGTCAATGTCGTGGCTTCTTCCACTGGTAGATCGGCGCTGTACCAGTCAGTCCTGGGCAAACATGAAGCTGCGGCGAGAAAGCTCATCCTGGCCGGAGCCGATGTCAACTTTGTGGACCGTGCCGACAAAGCCGGCCCGCTCTTCGCCGCTGTTAAGGCGGGGTGTGACGATCTTGTGGGTAATCTACTGATGGCTGGAGCAAATCCAAATGTGATAGTTCGTCATTCCTTCGGGCACGGAACTCCTTTGCACGCTGCAGCCAAGCAGGGCCTCGCTAACACTGCTTCGGTGTTGTTGAGCTCTCCAAGCACCGACAAGAACGCCCTTGACAACCAAGGGTACTCCCCCCGCTGATGGTGGCATCCGAGCAGGGCCACGTAGCCACGGTAAAGGTTCTCTTGGCCGCAGGTGCTGATACCGACATACGGGACCTGGACAGTCACTCAGCGCTGGTATTCGCGGCTCAGTACGAAAGGATCGACGTGATGAAAGCGCTATTGGAGCATGGCGTAGATGTCAATGTTGGGGAAGACCACTGGAATCCTCTTCACTGGGCCGCTCAGTTTAACAGCACCGGCTGTATTACGGTGCTGCTTGATGCGGGAGCTGACATCGATGTCAAGTGTTCGTTCCTTGACGGCAGAACATCTCTACACTTCGCGGCCGAAACTGGGAATAACGAAGCCCTGCTCGCCCTCTTGAGGCGGGGAGCCAACGTCCACCAGACGACCGACGACGGATCTACAGCTCTACACCTCGTGAGCGAAATGGAAGGGCATGCACCGGACGACACCGTGGATATTCTTTTGAGAAGGGGTGCCTCAGAACAAGCGGTGGATCGTAATGGGAAAGCCCCAGTTGATTTGTTCAAACGAGTGCAGCGACGTTTTCAGAGCGCGAGGCCGATGGGGGACAGCGAGTGGCCCGAGTTAGAGCGCGCAATCGAGCTGTTGGCGCGAGCTCCAGCTGACCGGACGTGGCGGCGCCGGTGCTGGCTCATCATGCTTCGTGAACGAACGAATAAGGAGCGGACGATCCATGGCGGTCGTCGACGCAAGGGCAAGAAAGTAGGCAATGGCGAAGGGCTTCTTCTGGGTGATGGGAAGCGTGGAGGAAGTAACAATGTGCGGCGAAGTGGTCGCAGCCGAGGTCGCGGCGGGGGGAGGGCGGCCGTCGAGGTGGACTTGCGCGGCTTGGTGAGCGTGCTGGTTTGCCTGGAGTCGGATGGGGTGTTTCGCACGATTCTGGGCTACATCTGAGACTTGAGGGTCAGGGAGAGACAGGTGCGTTGGCGTTGGGGGCTGGTGCTGTACCTAAATCTAACTGTAGTTCCTCCTGCGTTTAACGTTGAAGGTCAAGCAAAATCAGCTGTTATTGTCGGATGGTGAGTTGGCTTGGCTGCTTTCTAACGCACACGTGTCCATATTGGGACGTTACTCATCTCGCACTGCTTGTGGAGAGTTCGGCGCCGGTGCTGTCATCCACGTCGCTGTACAACGGCGTACGGACGTGTGGGAAGCCCTCAATTCATGGCTTCCTGAAACTTGAGAACAATCCAACACCCACACAACAGAGGGAAACGTTCAAGGCCAGATAATTTGTGCAGGCGCCGGGCATGCGAATCTCACACGAATATCTGGCTGTGTTTCCCAAGGTTGCACGAGGTTGTTGAATAGATGTTTGTGGCGGCGAGGCGTGGTGTGTGATTGTTGTTGTTGTTACATTTGCATCATTCAGGCCTCCGCTCACTGCCTTATCTTCCCTACTCTTCATCGGCACCAGCATTTTTTTTTCGAACAAGGCCCATGAGACTCTCGGAATTTAAGGAGAATCTGAGAACTTAACATTAGATCCAGAGCAAGTCCCGCCATCGCACGAAAACAATCATTGTTGAAAGATCAAGCCCACAGAAACACAACGGCAGTACAATATGAAGTTTTTAAGCCCCACACAAGACAAATGCAGGACACAATCTTCCTATTATAGCTGGGTCGCAAACATACGTCTCTGTCCGCAATGCAGGCAAGTATGTGGAAGACCAAGCAATCTGGCGTTTTGTTATTGAAACTAGAGGAATATAATAGATCTACGATGTTGCACCGCTTTCGAGGCGTGTTGGTTAGAGCATCTTCGTGTTCGTTTCTGGGATCCCAGGCCAAGAACTAAACTGCATGAACATGAGAGGAGAGCAGTCATCACGTATTTTCGCAAATGAGCTAAAGGATCGGTCTCGTCCCGACGGCTGAAATAAATTGACTCTTTGATCTTGGTTTGTTGGGTTATGGTGAGATCCCAGGAATCCGATGGTACACGATTTCCCCCCAAAAGCCAAAGCCTTCCGGTGGCATGCCTCTGTCCACATGTATCTCGTCTTTTTCCAGGTTGTTAAATGTCTCCTGCTGTTCCAGACAGCGTGATATACTTTTGGATTACTACCGCAACAGCAGTCTTAAACAATTCGAAGGTATTCCCGCAGCCTTCGAAGCTCGGAATTGTTTCATCTCTGGCGTTCATTTGCCCCGACCAGACCAATCCCGCTACGTGCCGTGTGTGGGAAGAGGGCGAATCGCTTCGAGTGAGAACGAAACCCAAACGAAAATCACCACACATGCACTGTAGGATATGTTCGTTCTGTTCCCGACAGCGTCTTTCTCCAACCCACTCCTATGTGCTGCTGTGATTTCACCCCCAAGGTGGGAGTATTCTTTACTTGTGCGTGTCTAACTAAAATATCCCGCTTTCGTCGATCAGCTTGGCCCCCGAGTGGTGATGTATCCGTTAGTTCCACCTGGAGCTTTCCTTTCTACCGTCACTCTCCGCGATGTTGGGGATCACAGCGAACTGAAAGCGTTCGGTTATTATACCCGAAAGACCCGTTTCCATTTTTCGCTTTTGTAGGAGTGAGTGACATGCAATGCCCCTACCGCCCTTTTGCAAGTAGACCGCTTCCTTAGAGGGTTTAGTGAGATCTAAGGGAGAACAATGTTTGTGTGTTTTTGTGTTTGGCGTATATATTAGGGGTCCGAGGCCAGCGAGCAGGTCAAACCAGTCTTCAACGGGTACTGAGGATGCCGTTTTCCAAGGCATGCATTGTCTCTCTAACAGGTTGTATTTCTTCCTCTGCACGCGTGTTGCTTTTTGGTGTTCCCGTAATCGTGCAGACGCACGATGACCACCCTGGTAGGACGGCCGAGGACGTGCAACGCCGAGAAGACAATGTCTGTAATCCTGCCTATCTCTGGAGGCTCATCGATGATTTCATCGTATCAAGCCCTTCTGGGTCGTGCATGTGTATTTTATGCATGCCTTGATGTGATCGAGACGATCCCGTCATCGTCATCAGTAATATAGTTGTACAAAGGAAGCAACGGAGTTTGTAGGTTAGGGAGAAAATACGATTGAAGCAACGGATATTATGAACTGCTGCAGTTTGGTGTCAGTCAATCCAACCTCTTCAAAACCAACCCAAGTCCAACATGTTGCAGTGTCTCCTCACACGGCATGCGCAGAAGGGGTGCAATTGCATATTAGTGTCGGTTATCGTTGCTCACGGTGAGCATACAATTCCACTAGGTTTCCATTCGGGTTAGTAGTCGTTCGGCTCGCGTTCCATGGTTTGTCGCAGAAGTGATGGTGGCGCCCAGGGGTGTACATATTTGTCTCAGCCTGTTCATCGTGTAGTTGTATGTTATAGTTGTGTGTTTCGCAAGTTCGTTTGGCTTGATGTTGTCATGCCGCCCGAGGATTTCGCCACCCTCACAAACGCGCGGTCCGGGAAGGCTCCTCAACCCGTGCACGCTGCGGAAGAGCATAGTTTCAGGTGGTGCCATCTGCATTTTGCCACTGCCCTGGATAAGCAAAGCACAAGCGGCACTTTTGCCCCAACTAATTCTGCCCCTCAATCGTTTGCCAAGGTCTGCCGGTGGGAATGTTCAGGCCCGACAACTGGGCAACAAATGGTGTACTCGCTACTTCGAGATCAAAGCAAGCCCCACCGGAAGGGAGATTTGTGCCCCTGGGAAACCCTCTTTTGATTCGCCGCGCGCTTCCCCTCTTCGGGATTATTTTTTTGCGAAGTCGGTAGCACACTCTCAATGGGAGCACGTCTTCGAGAAGACGAAACTCCGAAGAGACTTGAACAGATCGTACACCGGAGGTCGCGTCCTTTGAGAGCTAAATGTACCTCTGTGAGAAGAGGGCCTCGTCCTCGACAGACTTTGATGAGATGTGATCCGGTCACGTCTCTCCCACACGCCATCGCAGCACTCTGGCGGATCCATCTGCGGCGAGGTTGTATGCCCAACTACACGAAGGTTGTCAAATCTCGCGTGGGATTTTGCGCGTTACCAATATCTTTGTTGTCCCTCAATGCCAGAATTGGCGCCCATTTCGCCAATAGCTTGCAACAACACACGAAGGATGCCTTTTTTTTTAGCGTTGAGTTCATTCGATAGGAGGGTACCATGAACTCCACGAAACTACGGCCGCATTCGAACCGTAGTTGCATCTGTGGGTACCGACGTGCCGAATGTTAAATGTCACCCGTTACGAAAACATAAAATAATTATTTCTCACACATGCTCCAGTCTTGGACGCCCTGAACCCTGTTCACCGTTACCTCCTTTTACAAACGAGTGATGGCACTACGGAGGTGGACTGGGTTTGCACAAAGAAAACAGCGTCCACGCCTCCACAGCACGGGAGGCGCCGCAAACTAGTCACAGGGAAACCACACGACCCGAAAAACCACAGTAGTATGGATTTGATTCGGGTAGCACGTACGTGTCGTGTGCGTGTCGCCGCAACGCGAAGGCCGCGGCGCAGAACTGAAACTTGCTGTACATGATGCACGCATGCTACACGACAAAAAAAAAGGTACGTCAAAACCCGGCACACGACGGTGTAGTCAGTCGTGTTCGCCAGCCCGTCTCTACTCCGTATCGCACGATTGTACACCGAGGAAGGGCCAGCGCCTCTGTCGACTCGTGAACAACCAAGCCGGCGGCATCGACAAGGGAGCACGGCCGCGGCTTCAGTAGCCTCGACCTTGCACACATGCCTCCAGCAGGTCCGTGATGCACTTCGTCTGGGCGGACGGGGACGGGAGGTGAGGAGGGGGAAAGTCGCGTGTCAACAAGATAGGAACGCATTCTCCCACAATTTTCCCTGTGCATGGAGGTGCGCCAACAGCGCGGCGGAAAACCTAGGCACCCACACCCACCGCCCGAGCGCCGTTGAAGCAGAAACGAGCTTCAAACATAGTCTACAATCCACGCGCTCGCTCCGAGTGCCTTTGAGCGGAAAACAGCTCCGAACCTAATATCCTACAAACCTGCTCGCCCTGTAGTGAGTCGAAGACATACATTGTACCTCGCCCGAAAAACATGCTATTGTGCACATGTGCCAAAACACACCTTTTCCGATCTCAACCGCAAGCGCCTGCCCTCCATGTGCTTCCTCGCCAAGCGGCAGCTCCTCTCGTTCTCGAAGGTCAGCTCGCACGCCCAGGCCTGCATGTCGCACATCGACCCGGCGTCCCCTCCTCCGCCACCTTCCACCGAAGCGCCGCTGACGGCCCCTTCCGTCGTCGCCCCCTGGCTACTACTGCTATCCGGGCCGCCGCCGCCGCCGGTGCTGGACCTTGGGGTCGAGGCTCTCGGTGCCGCGACCGGCCGCATGAGCGCTACAGGGCTGTGGGAGAGCGCCCTGATGAGGAGGCGCTTGTCGTCGGCGGGGTCCACTGCCGCGGCCAGGTGCAGCAGCGGGGCCGACGACTTGATCTCCCCGTTCATGAGTCGATTCCTGATCGTTCAGGTGCATTGTGAAGAAGGAGACTTAGTGTCAACAGCTAGTGGAAGATAGGAGGGACGTAGCGCGAGCAGTGAGGGATTCTGCTTGCTTTTGTTGGTAGAGGAGAGCGGGGGTTAGCTTGCTTTTGGTGAGGAAGAGGACAGCATAGAACCGAGCGTGAAAAACACTTCACCAATTGACATCCTCACAGCGGGTGCTTAACATCGTGAGGGTAGGCATCGCATGTGGGACACGGCATACATAGAGTCCCACCGCCACACCACCAACCAACACAACACACCACATGGAGACCGCCCCCACGCGAGATCTGTTTCCGCCCCCTCCCGGAAGCAAAACCAACACAAACCCAAACATGAGGAAGCTGAAACGACGAAAATACAGCAGCAGTGGGCCACACGCCCGACTAACGGTTGCCAGTCTTGGTTGACGACCATACGAAGGGAACAATGCCGAATCTGGAAAAGGGTGGGAAACCGCCAAAGTCAAAGCATGGAAGGGGCTCGAATACACCATTACAGACTGGAGAAGGACAGCTTGCGGGATGCAAGGAAGGCGTCACGTGCATGACAAAAAAGCGCGTGGATTGGTAAGCGAGCACTGCAGAATAAATACACAGGAAGCTTCAAGAACAACTGGGGTGAAATTCTGACCTCAAGCATACATTTCTTCTTGGAGCTGTCCTTGCTTCACGATGCTGTCTCGATTTTTTGTGTACAACCAGGAACTATCCCTGCCTCGCGAGCAATGAGACTTGCTCTGGGGGGGAAATATCGACATACCCAACCGGGAGATTCGACACACAACAACCACTCCATCAAAAACATGGGACCACCACTACGGCACCTATCCGGGGTGGCCAGAAGAAACGCCTTGTCGTCGAGGACCAGGTACATCTCCGACCTCCCGCGCCGGCCCGACGCCGCAGCAGAAGCCGCCGCTATCGCCGCCGCCACTCCCGACCGGCGTTTTCGGCCCCCGCCTCCGCCCCTGCCAGAACTGCCGCCCTCCAAAGACTCGGAGATGGAGCAGGCCAGGCATTCTCGTCCCCCGAGGTCTAGGGAGCCGTCTTCCCAAGGATGCTCTTCGGCCTGCGGACCGAGGCCTGAAGAGGGGTGCGCCCGGCGGGAGGTTTCGAAGGGGGGAGGGGCGAGATATGGGCTTTGAGGAAAACAACGAGCGCGTGTGCGACAGTTCTTTGGCCTGTGGACAAGGGGCTGCGCACACTAGTCGAGGGATTTTTTTTATCTCTTGAAGGTTCCGTGCATTATTTGTCTCAGCCGAGAAAACGCAGAGAAGAGCTTTCCCCCCTCTCAACAGCGAACGACAAAAAGAATCTTCCTGGCGTGTTTGACCTGGTTGGACGTGATCCTTTAAAGGACTGATTGGTCTGCACTTGCGAAACGCTGCCCTTATCTTGGAAGGGAATGTTCGGCGACAGCAACGGCGATCACGATGCTTATGAACGCCAGGCGAGGACATTTGGATCATCCGCAAGGAACACCCCGGAGAAAGCCCCAGGAGGGTTACTCCACCTGCAAAGCGGCATAGTTTTTGGTTCGAAACTCGAGGAGACCTCCCGGGGGGCTCTGTCTACACTTTCCCTCTGCATTGTCGGCTCGTTTCCTGCTAAGGGGGCACGTGATTCTGGGAAGTGAAACACGGTAGCTTGTGGCCGAAAAAAGGGGTCCGCAAGGACACATCGAAAATGTACTTCGTGGGATCTTTTTCGCTGCTGACGCGTGTCTCACCGGCAATGGACAGCACGGAAGGGTCCGCCTCCCCTCTCCCCGAGAGGAGACGCAACACCTGCCGCACCTCTAGGAACGCCTGCAGAGAGCTGCGGAGCTCCCGCTGCCGCGCCCTGCCGTTCCCGCCGTCCGCCTCCGCGCACCCTTGCGAGGTGGGCGGGGACGGCGGCGGCTGCGGCGGTGGGGCGGGTACCCGCTGAGACGGCGGCGAGTTGTCCAGGCTCCAGCGGAGGATCAGGCTTGACATCTTGGGGAGGTTTGTGATTGCCCCGTCTAGCCCTACCCGTTTCGACCACTCGCGAATCTTCACCATAGTCCAAGTACCGAGAAAGGCAAGGGGGCGGGGGGGGGGTCAGGGCTTGCCAATGCCACACCGGCCGCCCACAACACAAAAATACGTACAGCACCGTCATGCACGCGGTACGCGCGGGGGAAAAGCAACCACCATTTGAATACCAGCAACCGCTGCCAGCCAAAAAAGCGAACTGATTTTTCCTGCTCTACGGTAGGCCGAGAGCAACCGCTGAATTTCCGTCCACGGAAACAGCACTAACGGGTCGAAAAACCGCCATATTTTGTCCATTTCCTCTCTGTCTGTCTGTCTGTCTGTCTGTCTGTCTGTCTCTCTCTCTCTCTCTCTCTCTCTCTCTCTCTCTCTCTCTCGATCCGACTGCCT
>FN649728.1:2397298-2442346 GCA_000310025.1 Ectocarpus siliculosus | reverse complement strand
GCTGCCCCCCGCCTGTCCTGCCCCGCCGACGGGGACAGCAACCTCGCATCCGCAGATGGCGCGAGGAAGGGGACCTAAGGAGTTCCGGCATTCCCTTCCATCATTTTCCTCTCGCTTTTTGGGCCAAGGGGGGCGGGCGGGGGGGCGGGGGGGGGCGGGGGCACCACCGATCGATCAATTCGTTTTCGTGTGAGGGGTTCGGCCAACCACGGGGTTGGGACCGATGGGCGGGAGGATAACACGTTCAGCGCTGGAGATTTTCAATATTTTTCTGTATTGGTACTGCCGAACATCATTTGGGATACCCCCCACCTTCCGTAACCATAATGGTGGTCGAGTAGATCATGTTGTGCGGGGTCGAGAAACCTCGCTCCGCGCAACGGGGGATGATCGCACCACGTTGTGTTAAAATGGTCAAGCTTCCTCGAGGCAGTTACACAGTGCTTACAACTGTCTCTGGAAGTGAAAGCACCAGAAAATAAATTAAGTCATACGTAGCTGTCATCCGTACGCAAGGAAGTAAGCACAAGATGCCGAACACCCTTAGCAGGATGCAGCTCACCCTTCATGCGACTCGCCAAATACCTCACGGCGCTTCGCGCTTGGTGATGTGAGAGCCTGGTCCGGTGAGAACCCGGCGTGCTCCGTCCCGGCTTTGTAGGGATGCGAGGTCAATGGTCAAACGACTACGGCATGCAAGACTATGAGTACACCCCCCCCCCCCCACCTTCCGTTCCCTCCCTACCGCCCCCCCTTCATTCCACTGGAGTAGTCAGTCTTCTACACGATGTCTTGGACGGGCATGCCATCCCCGCTCCCCTACCCGTGTTGTGAAAAAAACGCCAAGGACAGTGGGGGCGCCTACACGTGTGCTACCACTACTGAAAACAAACGATGTTACAAGAAGGAATTTTCTCGTATATCGAGACGTGAACAAGGCTGCACCTACATCATGCTTGTTGGCGCGAACGGCACGAACGTAAGTCCTTGACGCTGCACGGCCGTTTCGAAAGAACCGAGCAGGCCAAGACATGCATCCGAGCACACACACACACACACACACACACACACGCACGCACGCACACACATACACACACACATGCAAAACAATACACACACATTTCCAAAACAACACTACCTAAGTGGAAATTTACATATCTCGCGCGGCATGATCATAACCCTCCACAGAACACGCCTCCAGCCCAACTGAAACCTCCCGCATTATTTCTCTCTCCCTCTCTCTCTCCCTTACCAGAAGAGCTCGAAGAACGCGTCCTCTCTCCGGACGTCCGTCGTCAACATCTCCAGAACGGGTGGGGGGGAATTCCCCGGAGTTAACTCCGCGGGGCTTCCTTCGGCCCCCTTGGGGGGCGGTCTCGTGCCGCTACCCTCCGCCCTAGCCTTGTCGCCGCCGGGGGCGTCGTCGGGCGCTAGCGGCTGCCGGCGGTAGGCGTAGCGCGCGGAGGGGGGCGGGGCGCGCGGGGAGTTGTAGTGAGCACCGGAAGAGGCACCTCAATGCCGGGGGGTGGGCGGGCGGGCGGGCGGGCGGGCGGGCGGGGGAATCAACGACGCTACATCCCCACGAGGAGGGCTGGCCGGGTGTCTTGGTGTCTTCTGTGCCGAAGCGAAGCTATACGAATGTTCTTCTCGCCTTGTAACCCAACGATCTAGCTCATATGTGCACAAGTACATCGCATACAAGGATGTTCGAGCCTAGGCGCGCACCTTTTCCTCAAGCACGGCAGCGGCGGCAGCGGCGGCGGCGGCGGCGGCAGCAGCAGCAGCAGCAGCAGCAGCAGCAGCAGCGGCCTCCTCTTCCTCTTCCTGCTTCTCCTGAGCCTTGGCCGCTGCTCGCGCCGCCAGTTTCGCGTCCTGGTTCTCTCCATACACCACCACCTCTGATATGGCTACAAGCGACCGGCGGCACAGAGTACAGACGAGGGTGCGTGGCAGGGACAGGGAGGGGAGGGGGGGTGGGAGAGAGAACGAGAGAGAGCGAGAGAGCGAGAGCGAGAGCGAGAGAGAATTGGTGGATGGGTGCCATACGTAACGGAACACTTTGACGAACCACGAAAAGGAACGCTTGAGTGCGCCGGAAGCGACTCAACTACTGGGGAATAGAAAGGGACGAACACACACAGTGCTACACTAGTCTCGATCAAGACGCGTGGTTACGCAAAATGATGCCACAACAAAATGATATCCCTCAACACCAAGCAAGCTCGTGGACCAGCCCTCCACCCGTCCCACCCCTCCTCCCCAAAAGTACCACTTACGAGATTTCTTTTCCTCACGCTCACCTCGAAGCGTCTCTACCACCGTGGTCTCCCCCTCCACCCTCCCCTCTTGCGCGTCGATTAATCGCTGGAAGAGCACTCTCAGGTGTCCCAGGGAGTACGGCTCCGGCGCTTGCTGTTTCCTCTGAGCGTTGCCCCCCTTCGCGTGACGACCGCCGGCGCCGACGGCACCGCCGCCGGCGCCGTTGTTGCTCCCCCGCGGAGACGGACCGGCCCATGGCACGCTGGGGACCGATCTCCAAAACATGGCTTTGCCTGTTGCATGGAGGGGCCGGTATGGAGGGGAGGAGGGCTTTGGGGGGACCTACAGTAGAGGATAGGAGAATACATACACGTGCACATATAGATCTGGAGGCCTGGTTGACCCTGTACTATACAATCCAAGCCCCATCCGTAGCGGTGTTGAAACACCTTGGAGCGTACCTGACTGACCGTTGGCTTTCGACATCGCGCAATGTATAGAAGCAATTCTTACCACAGCGGCCCACCTAGCATGGAAAATCCACATGGTCATGGAATGCAATATGCAGCTATTTCCCCGCGATGGGCAGCGTGGGCGATGCGTGTGAGTGCCGCACGGCCTGTGTGCCATCGTACTATAGTCGGCACCGTCAGGTAAACCCCATCATTAGGTCAGCTCATGGGGGGCGCAAGCCCAATTTGGTCTCTTGCCTTTATCCGAAGACCAATGCTCTTGTAACTGATTATTTCTTCACACGGGAGCCAGTGCCCGGTTTTCCAGGTAGCAAAACGTCTCGTCGTGGGTGGCTTCCTATTGACCAATCCACCCAATCTAGGTTCTGCAGGGCCTGTGTTTGGGTGCCACTGCTGCTGTTCAACGCCAAAACGGGGGCTTGTCGGTAGTGATAGGTGTGCTACTTCTGTTGAGGAGGAAACACCTCCTGCTGCTTGTGGTCTATTTCACCTTCGCATGGGTTCTCACCGTTCTCTGCACCTAGCTGTCGTAAACCGTACATTTCAATACATTAAGACTACTTTTGAAGACTTAAAGTGAACAATCACGAGCTGAGCATCTATGTACATGTACCGCTGTTGATAAGCAGTGTATGCTACGCTCTCCTGTTGATGTTGTGGTCTTGTGGTCCTAGGTTTTCTTCCACAAGTGACGAGCTGCTGCTGCTGCTGCCGGTTCACCGTGAGGGCCGTCGTCGTTGCTGTTGCTATGCACAGAACAACGGGAGGTGGAGAATGTTCGCTCGTGCTAGAACAGAGAGCAGTGTTATTTGCCCGTGTTCCAACAGCTGAGCGACCAAGATACCTAAACCAGAAGCAAGCGGGGTGGGTTACTTGCTGTTTATGTTGTTCCTTATTGCTGCTGCTACAACTGAACCGTCGGCAAACGTGCAGAAAACGTTTTCACCTCTCTCGCTCACCTGCCCGAACTCGGAACCAATCTCAACAGCAGCAGGCTTCACCGACAGCATGCCACGCAACACGCGTTACCACGCAACATGCGTAGTATGCATACACTCCTCTCGGGCAGGCCTGCTTACCTCTACTAATGTTCACTGACTATTATACATACTTCTACTTACGAGTAGAACGGCAATGCACTCATAGCAGTTCCACAACGACATCGTCGTGAACATGGTTCGAGGCGCGAAACGGTTTGGCGTGGCTCTCTCTGTATAGGCGAGATGCACAATCTTTAGAGAGAGGTGGGCCCTCCTGCCCAACAGCACGAACAACTGAACCTTTTGCATGCATATGATACGCTGGTACTCGACACAAGGGGAAGTGTTTTCGAAGACGAGGAGACAACGCGCACATAGAATAAACGACTCCCGTATACAAACAACAGGTCATGGTGTGAAGGTTTACACACACTTCAAGACGAAAACGAGTCCACACTGCTGCTTTCATGATGTCGTAGCAGCGTTAGTTCCCCGATCCGCGCTTACACCAGGCGCGTCTTACCGCTGGTGGAGAGAGTAGCTGTCCACGCGGAGAGTTGTGACGCAACCTCGATCGAGGTCTCAAGTCGTGTATCTCTCGGTTGAAGTCAGCAACGGCCCGCAGTGTTTCTGGGGCGACCCTTTTGCTCTCGTGCAGCTCCTGCAGCTCCAACACGCTTTGGCCAAACCAGCGTACGCTGGGTGGTCAGTCGGGACCCTCTCTCTCCCCCCCTCCTGTTGGGTGCTGCTGCTGTGTCGAAGTGCTCCAGACCGAATCGAATCATCATGGAATCGGTGAATCGGTCAAGGGGGGTTCGCGCTCCAAAACCTTTACATGCATCCCAGGTATGCCTTCCATACCTTCGGCATTCAACCACTGAGCCCCGGTTTTCATTTTTTTTTCACTTTACAAAAAACTGTCTTGTTGAGCCTGTTACCCGCAGGGGAGATGTCCCTATATGCTGTCTGGGAAATCGTAGACATACAGGTACTTTTCTGACGCTATGAATCCATTGCTAATCTGTCTCAGACTCTTTTCTATGATGGAGATGGTTTCGTGGTGTCATATTAAGAAAAATAAAAAAAATAGACATACAGGTACTTTCTGACGCTATGAATCCATTGCTAATCTCTCAGTCAGACTCTTTTCTATGATAGAGATGGTTTCGTTGTGTCATATTAAGAAAAATATAGGCGTTTCCATTTCTCCGAAGCACGAGCAGCCAGATGTGGTACTATACAAGATGGCCGCCCAAACTGTATTGCTGAGCCTGGTACCGACAGGGAAGATATACATTTTTGTAGCTGTCTGTGTGGTGCTTGGGGAAACTACGTATTTAGTGATCTATGACACCATTCATTGTCTTTTGGGTGTACGCTACCAATCAATAAAAACAACAAACACTACAATGTGTTTGATAGTTAAGTCTATAATAGCAAGTCTACGTACATAAGTAATTAATTGTGGGGTGTGTGTACTGAGAAGGCCAGTCTATACAAGATTGGTTGTGGGTCGCTGCCCGAACGTTTTTCTCCAGCGCTGCAATCGTATTGGTTGATGAGTGACATTGTGTAATTGTTGTAGAACAATGATATTAATAGTAACAAAATAAAACCGTTCGGGACTACTACTTACTGCACTCAGTGCGGTCACAGCATTTATTCGATCGAAGACAAGGTATAAAACTTCAAAGTAACGATTGATGCAAATTGATGACGGAAATATTTTGACCTTACAGCAGTAGGATGCATCAACACGCGAAATGTTAAAAAAGAAAGAAGACGCGGATATTTGGTCATCCCAGCCAGCGGGTTCGTTTCCACTTCGTTCACCCCCCCCCAAAAAAAAAACGCTCCAATCACAACATCACACTTCCCGCTGTCAGTGAAATTAACTCCCTTTCATGTGCAATTCAGCCAAGGCATCATCTTCAGACGGCAGTACAATAATACGGAATCGGTCCAACCGAGCACATATTTCTTTTAATTTGCCTGACATTACCCCCCCCAACCCACCCGGCCGCAGAAATACTCGGAAACGCCACCGTATGATGTTTAAGAGTTCCGAAGCACAGGTCACACCGAACAAGGCCATGGGACGTACCCTCCAAATTGCTTTCTAAACAACCGTCGCCACTTCAAGCACCACCATGTAATAGTTATCTCTCACACACGGCACCTGCAACGTGCCAGCTTCGTCGTATTTTCAAAGAAGCCGGCTGTATAAGACGCATCAACGGCAAAAACACTACAGCACCATAATCCCCCTCAGCTACTCACGTACAGTGTGCGAAAAAGATGCTGCTCTTGTGAGCCAATGCTTCAAGACCGATTGCGCCACATCAAGGAGGTTTCCGATGCTTTCCTAAAAAATGCAAACCCTATCGTTTGGTTTGGTATGATCCTCGTCGAGTCAGCGTGGGGGTGGGGAACGGCATACCATGTTGCGTACAGCAGGCCGTCAGGGACAAACCACCTCCACGAAAAAGGATCGGGCAGGTCTTGCTCACAACAAACCGAATGATGAGTGTCTTTCCCCTACCTAGGTAGCTGATCCACACCAGCCAAAACGCTGCGCACAAGTCGTCTTATGCCCCACTTCTAGAACATAACTTCAGCTCCGCTTTCAAACAAATAACGTTCATGCATAATTCTCGAGGTGGGCGATCACATCACATCTCATCACAAGCGTGAAGTTCGTTTGGAACAAAAACAAAGGAGGAGTCAATGCGAGGTTGCTCCGAAAAACGGGGAAATCCCTGCGGTAACGAAGGCCGGCTTTCGGGCTTGCGGAATGTCATACTTGACGTGGAAACGAGCTTTGCATTATGCACAAACGCACGAAAACTCGCGTGTGCCCCTTGGATGGGATTGATTGCTCGAGTGTGGAGAGGGGGAGCGCATTTACGACCTCCCCCTGCAACCCCCTTGTCGGTGTTAAGATTGCAGGCACACACGGGCTAATGCCACGAAATCGGCGGCACCTCCCGCTATTCATCACAGGAAAGAAGACAAGGGAGACCGGGCTACCCGATCGGCAAACGCCATCAGACGTACTTGCTGTCCGACCCCTAAGCGCCACCAAACACACTTGCAACGCCTATCCCCCCTGAAGCACGTGAAACACAAACACCAACACCCCCACCACCGAACACGAACAATAGCGCGACAAAAACACAGATTGTATGCCTCGAAACACCCAACGCCCACCCACACCAATGTTACTCGCCGCTGTGCGCGCTCAAGCCCGCGAACAAACTCGGGCCACGGCTTTACCCCGCAGGATGTTACCAGCCGTCCGTGAGATACATTCATCAGCATTCGGGATACGTTCGCCCTTCACGCTGCTGTTCAACTCTACATATCTCACCTATGGTACACATCATGCACGTTCGACAAAGAATGCACTTCATAACGGCGATATCGCATCGAGCGCTTTTCGTTCAAGCTGAAGCAGTCAAGAGCCGTTAGCTACCGCCCGCCGTTGCATCGGTGCCACTGTAGAGGTTAGCCTTGAACGCCTCGATCTCACTCACCCGCTTGTCGTGGGCGTCCCTCATCGTTTTCCGGAGCGTCTGCTTCATGGCCTCTAGCTTGGCCTCCACGGCCCTGCGCTCGGCCTCCAGAGGGGCGAGTTGCTTCCGACAGTGCTCCTGGGCCTGTCTGTACGCTTGGTTTTGAATCGCCTCAAACTTCGCTAGCTCGATCTTTTTTCGGGGGCACTGGCTAGCAGCGCCTGTCGTGGTGGTGGACTCCGGTCCGGTCCGCGCGCTCTTGCCGATGCCGGCAGCGACGGCGGCGGCAGCAGGGGGACTTGGGGCGGGGGTAGAAATCGCAGCGGCGGGGGCAGAAGAAGCAAAGCGTGAGGGCAAAGCGGCAGCAGCGGCAGAGCCAATAGCAGTACCATCATAACCAGCGGTGTAAGAAGCAGCGCCAGCAGGGCCAGGCGTTTGTGGCGGTCCTCCGTTCACGTTCGCCTGGGCCCCTGCGTCCTTCTTTCCCTCTCCTCTCCCCGCTTCCGCCCCCGCGCGCTGTGGAGCCGCCGTCCGCCCCCCACCGGACCTGGCACTGCCGACAACTTCACCACCAGAAACGCCAGCCATTCCTCCGGAAGCCGTTTCTAGCTTATCAGGCCCACGTCGCCGCTTACTCAGCGTGGACGTCTTCGCCGAGCCTCCGTTCGCCGCCCCCGCAGCTTCTCCGCGTCCGCCGGAGGGCTCGGCTGAGCGACATTTACCGCCGCTGCCCTTAGGACCAACCTCGGCGCCAGCGTCTACAACGCTTAACGAAGGGGTGGAGAATGATACGCATGACGAGGAGGAAGCCGAAGACGGCGAAATAGCGCGTCTCGCCGCGTCGCTCTCACCAGTGACGACCGCGGCGAGCTCCTTCCCCGGAGCGCTCGCGGTAAGAACCGCCGACGCCGATCCCGGGCTGGACGGTGACGGCGGCAACGGCGGTGATGGCACTACCGTATTCCGAGGCCAGTCGCGGCCGTCGGCAAAGGCAGGCGCTTTCTGAGGCCGAGACGCTGTGCCACCATCGCCGACGTGATCTTGCCGTTGCTCGCTGCCGCCGCCTCTCCGTTCGCCGCACGCCGCTTTCGCGCTTCGCTCCTCGTCCGTGTCGGACACAATCACTGATTTTGGCAACCTTTCCACGACCACCGGCGCCACGGGCGCACTAGCATCGACCCCATTGACTTTCGACCGCCTCGGGGTTGATCTCCTGGGACTGGAAACAACGCCTTCTCTTGCACTCCCCGGCCTCCCATCCGACGTCCCCTCGAGCAGGCGCCTACGCTTGTCGCTAGATGGTACGGCGAATTTGGGTGACAATGATGAACGCTGCATCCCTCCTCCGCCACGAGCGCTACCTTCGACCACCCCCTCGCCCGACGAGGCACGTGGGCGTTTTTTCGCACCCTGAACGGACTCTCCTCGGCCATTGGGATGTTTCCCGCCTCCGCCTCCGCCCTTTTCTATCCCGTTTCCAACCTCTTCGCCCCCTCCCCCGGCACTGGTGTTTCTCTCCCCCCCCCCACCCTCCCCTACTTCGGTTGTCGCCGCTGATACTCCCACCCCTCTCACGGTTGGTTTCTCACCGCCCCCCGCCGGTTCTCCCTTCCCTCTACCACTGACTGGTCTCTTCCCGGTCGCTTTTCTGGAATTTGCGGAGTCCCCGCCACCCTCCGCCCCCGGATCTTTTATTACTGATGGTTCTGCTGCTCCTCCTGGGCATGTTTCAGTCCCGCCGGCGCTCGCGCGCCCTCCTCTAGCGCCTGGCGATCCTGCGGCCGCTGCTCCTCCCCTCTTGCTAGTCGTGTTCTCTCCCCTCCCCCACCCTCCACCCTTGTCCCCTCTGGCTTCTCCAACTCCTCCCGCTTTTCCTGTCTCGTGAACCCCTCCTTTTCCTCCTCCTCCTCCTCCTGCGGTGGGTTTCTCGGTCGAAGGCGAGGCCTTGCTCGTTTTGGTAGTTTTCTTTCTGAGCGGGGGGGGGGGGCGCTGGCGCACCCGTCTCGCGGACCTCTCAGGTAGACTGTTGGCGTACCTCTCCTAAGAAAGGGGCGGGAAAAAAAACGAAAAAACGATCCAACGGTTGGTACATCATACGCGAAAAAAAAAACCAGGACCTTGGGAAAGCGGCGTTAGGTTTCAAAACGAACTTGTCGATCCCCCCCACGTTCACAGGTGGCGCGCTCGTTGAGCGCTCTCTTTTGGACTATAGGTGCCCGTTGTTGGAGCAATGGCCATCGACAGTAGTGTCGATCACCAGTCAGGCTTCTGGCCACGTTTCGGTACCTTGTCCGAGCAAAAACACCACGTCTACGCCGACGTACTGTATTTGGTAGCGTGCCGGCGTGCTGCCATGCACGGCACCCCTCTCGGACGAGCGCTGGTGGGACTGAGGAGGGTAAGCCAAGATGACACGGAATACCAAATGCCACCGTTCATGTTTGTACCATGCGTTGTGCCTACGCTGGTGTTGTGTTCCGGTGGTGGGAGGCACTGCACTCAAGCACACAACAGGTCGGCTGAACATGCTTAGAACACTCGAGCAAAGTCGCGGACAAACAAGAAGCAACCTTGCCGAAACACAGCCAGAACGCTGTAAGTTGAACGTCTGCACTTTCCACACGACTATCTTAGATTCTCCAAACCGGCATGGTTACCTGCGGCACTCAGCGACGGTTCTGCATTTTTATTTGGAGCGTGCCGCTCTTCCCGCACCGCCCGTTTTTCGGGGCTGAGTTTCGCCTCTCTCGGATCCCAAGCAGTACACGACAACCGCACATGCCAAAAAAAAATAGCAGGAGCTCCCGCGCCAAGGTCACACAAGTAGGACAGAGGTTACACAATTAGTAGCCAATATGGTTCAGTTCCAACACCGGCATCTCTTAGACATAAGCGTGCGGGTGCGGGGGGCGACATAGATGGGGATAGGACGGGGAGAGGGGGGTATGCACACCAACATTGTGGTGCGCTGTATGCTTGTTCGCTACAAGGTATACTGCTGTACTGTAGTGCACGCAAACCTCGGTGCACACGTCGACAAAACCAGGGGCACTCCTCACTGGCTTTCGAGGGCTGTGAGTAGCACAACCATCAATCAAGGCGATTCATTTTTGTTTAAGTCACCGGACATACTGCTGTCGTTGACAGCTGCTCTTACCCGTCACCGTTGTCCGCTTTGTGTTGCCCGTCCCCCAAAACTTTTATCTGGCCGGGGAGGAAACGTGTGCTTCAATAAAAATGACCCCCCGCTCCCTCCTACACGTAAAAGTTTACCCCGGGAGGTGTTTCTTTGGAGTATTTCGGGGGGGGGAGATGTTTGCAAATGATCTTGTCGAATTTGAAGTGCACAGGGTCGTGAGTGATTATTGCCGTTGTCTGCAATGCGAGTGCTAAAAAATCCTACCCACACCGTGCGACGTATACATACCGCCGGCCAGATCAAAGAAGATCATGAAAATCGTCAGTCTAAGCAAAAGCTCCCATCCAGGGTCTCACAGAGGAGGGGGCCTGTGCGGTGCTTGCCTTGCCTTTACTGCTGCTGGCTGCTGTACGCTCTGTCTCTCTCTCTCTCTCTCTCTCCCTCCCTATGAATGCAAAGCAAGCCGATGAGACAAATATAAGGGCGTATATTAACGAAGAGCCGAAAATCAAAATCCAAATGGGCACAAAATCAAAATCGAAATGCGTTATCGTGGAAAACTGAAAAAAGAGGGTCGTGTATGTTAACGAGGATAGGAGACAGATGAGGCAAGAAATCAAAAAGACCTGGCGCCAGGGGAAGAGCCAGCAGCGCAGCGGTAATTTTTCTAGGGTGCGTTTTACGCTCTTCTGTTCACGTGTTAGCCGATATCTCGCCAATACTGAACGAGTTGCCTCAAGAAGGGTATCCGGAAGGAGCTGGAAACATGGGCTGTTGGGCAATGCCAAGGTTTGGGGCCGTGAGGTGCCGAGTGCGCCGGAAAAAAAAGGTTGTGTTGAAGCAAAAATGCCAACGGTTGCGAGCGGTCACTTCAAGTTCGGTGTTTTGGGCCGCCACGGGTTGCGATATCCACCGATAACTTTCCGAAGAAGGAACCAACAGCAACAGCAACGCCACGCGGCAGGAGGTACGTCCCTGCTCCATCTTTCAAGCCCAAGGTCTGCTACCGTGGGGTATCGTGCGTGTAGGGAAAAAAGTTTTGGTTGACCCTAAAAAATCCACGTCAGAGAGAGGCTAGTTCAAGTTCGCGCCGAATGTCTGCTCACAGTTTAGTTTTTCAGCGATAACTCTTCGAAGGAGGAAGAAACAGCATTAGCAATGCCACGCGACGGGAGGTAGTTTTACCCACCATCTGTCTCATACAAGGTTAGATGCCTTGGGGTATCGTGAGTGTGGAGAAAAAAGGTTGCAACTACCCTCTCCCGCACGGAACAGCCCGAAAAAGCCGCGCAGCCCTGTTCTGATCGTCAGTCCGTTTACCGCTTGTCACGATCGGCATTTTCTCCTCGAGCACCCAACGAGCCGGCCCGTTTTATGGCTTACCGGCGAGCAGAGTCTTCTGGCTACAAATAACGGGCCATGGTCTCGGTGGTAGGGTGCCGATAGCCCCTCTATGAGCAGTGTGCAGCAGGTCGTGTCGTACACTTGCTTTGCAGCGGCCTCGCGGCAGGTGCTCCAAGCCTTCGAAGTCTTGAACTCCTTGCCTCTTTGATTTTGATTTTGATAAAAAAAAAGTCCCCCGGGGACTTCTTCCCAGACAGAGGAACTTCCATAAAATCGAAGGGCGTCGTCAGGAGGTAGCATATATTCGACCAATCACATCTCGATTTTGATTTTGATTTTTTCGATTTTGATTTTCGGCACTTCGTTAATATACGCCCTAAGGTCGGCTACCGACCGTTTTTGAAACAGAAAACAGCCAGAAACGCGTCCAGAATCGCGGTCCAGAAGGGAGGGCAGAGTCTGACAACGAACTATGCAAAACGTCTTTGGACAAGACAAACCAGCACGTGTCATGCCGATGTACGTATCCTTACATCCAGGTCCGTGATGCCGCGGGTTACAAAAAAAAAAAAAAACGTTGGCCCCGTGCCTGCTTGTAACAATGTAACAATGAAGTATCGCACTGAATTGAGAAAGGCCGTTCCGGCATGCAAACTAAAATACCGTAAGAGAGTACATGCCATGTGGACGACGGCGTACACCACACACCGGGGAGGTACGAAAGGGGGGGTCATCGTGTGCGTGGGAAGAAAGAAGCGGACCATCTTTGCCGAGGCGGAGAGAGAAAAAAACGGAGACGGATAAGAGTCACACGAAGCATGTACATGCAACAAGCGAGACACGTTGCGCACCTGCTGGCAGTGCCCTTTGTCGATGCAAAGCCCCAGGGAAAACCCGGCACACTCGTCACAGCTGACAATGAACGTGACCCCATCGCCCGAGTTGAGCGTCGAGTCCGGGTCCAAGTCTCCAAAGGTTCCGAGCCGTTCCGCCTGTTTGGGCAGGACGTGGTTCTTCTGCAGCTCGGAGCGAGCAGAGAGTATCCCGACGCCATCTCGCGCGCCATCGGCGTCGACCAGCTCAACCTCGCGATGGTGCGCGTTCATCTTGTAGCATGCAAACACCCCGTTGGAACTTGCAACCCTCTGGCTGCGACAGAACGAGCAAGGAGCCATGCGCCACCATCGTTGGGCAGAGCCGTTGCTACTGCTGCTGCTGCTGCTGCTGCTGCTGCTGCTGCTGCTGCGGCGGCGGCGGGTGTTGAGATTCAGCTTCACAGATTTTGAAAGATCTGTGGACGCTGCCCCCGACAAGGGAGCCGCCATGGCAGAGATAAAGCGAGAGGGCGCCCGACTCTCCTACAACGGACACCAAGCTCCAAATAACAACTGCAACGCCCATCACGCACACCACGCTGATGGCCGCTGGCCAAGGGGCTTAGCTTGGTTCGAACACAAATGGGGGGACTACAGCAGTCTCAGCAGTTCCCAGCCGTTCGCCCCCTTTCCCGCCAAAATTCAGCCATTTAAAAAAAAAGAACACCTGGCATTCTGTACCAGCGAAGCACCCACCATGCGTTTTCTTCATTGATTGAGTGTATGTTGCATGTCTTCATTCCGTCTTCTTCTGTACGTTGCATGTCCTCATTGCGTGTGTACTTGGTGTCCTGACCAAACAGCGGCGGCACCCACTTCTCGCAACAACCAAACTCCGAAAATAAAACCCTGCTGTGGTACCGCGGCCGTGCGTGAACGCGTGATGAGCACGAAGATAAAGGCAAATCAGATATTTCCTCGGACCATCAGGGTTACAGCAGCATCATGACGTGAGAGAAGAGACATTTCACAGCAGTTTCGTTGAGGTGCCCAAAGTACAGAGCGAGCATTAGAAACCATTGTAGAATGGCACAACTGAAGAAACCTCTGATGTATACCGATACCCAAGTTTCAACACCGTGATGAATGCACACACACACATGCATTCAATGAGGGGGAAGAGAGTAGTAGCCTTCAACATCCCGCCGCCCTTTTTTTTACGGTTTCAAAAAGTTGTTCCGTTCCGTCGAAACAAGCCGACGTACATAATATCCAACGAAAAGATCCACAGGGCGGCTCTCTCGTACGTTCGTTCCCGCACAGCAATGGATGGTACACGGGTCTTTAAGACTCCACCGTTACTCATTGCCGTGCCGAAACAACCGATGGAAGAGGTATTCCCCGCCCCGCTCGAAGGGGCCTCCAAAACTCTCCAGCTCGTGAGCGACGGCGACGGCAACAACAACAGTCAACAGCATCCACATGAAAGATCGCCAATGCCTGTTCCGGCACCATTTCCGCCACCGCAGACCATTACCAATGGTACCAGCACCAGCGGGAGTTGCCTTGATGGGGCAGGGAGTAGGCATGATGCTTTGTTGACGGACTTCAGCGATCGGAAGAGCTCGGAGCGCCCTTCATCGTTGATCGGAATCGGTCCCGACTCGCCTACTTTCGTATCTTCACCAACGGGAATTCTCACGATATCTACCGGGCTGTCTCCAACCAAAGGCCCCTGCAAGGACTCTCTCGCCTCCGCTACGTCTGGCTCGCCCGGTCCTGTAGGTTATTATCCAACGTCAAGTTATGGCCAGCCATCACAAATCATGGCTCCAATGCACGCAGGAGCTGGTAGTGGTGTTTTCTCGCCTGCCGCCGTCTTCGAGCCGCACAATAATATCTTTGGCCCGTCCCCTCCTGAGCGTCCGTTGTACATGACTACAAGACCTGCCGAAGTTGGATCAACGTTAGTTGAGCATAGGAGTCAGCCAGATGGGACGGCGCCATGCACGGCTGCAGGGCTGCAACAGGGGGAAATCAGGACCAAGGACTCGCTCCAAGGAGGGCAAGCTACATCTTTAGCTTCACTGGACAGCTCTTCCTTCTTTGCGATGGCACCGTCAACTCCACTTTCGTCAGGGTCGTCGTCGGATCTCGCTGACCTGAGCCAGTCCGAGCTGACCAGCAGAATGCTTCGTCGATCCCCGACTTCTGCTACTGCAGCGGGCGGTGCAAAAAAGCTGATGGTTCCATTAGTAGCACAGCAGCAGCGACAAGCCACCGACAACACCGACGGCTATGGTGCACTTGGAGGGTTCGACAAAACCTGCAACGGTCGTTTGGTAGATGGCCGCGGCTCCAGTCGTTTCCCTGCCGTTGTGGGATATCTGGGCGGAGGTCTTGCTGGCGGCGGTTCCTATGGTACCATTGACGGTTCTAGCACCCAAAGCGGTGGCGGTAGCCTTGTTGTGGACGCAGTGGATGGTGCTGGTCGCGGTTGTGGGGAGAGCGGCAACGGGAGCTCTGAAGGGGAGGGAGAGAGACATGAAGACAGAATCGGGAGTATAGCTGCCAGGGTTGCGCCTGGGAAACAGCCACCACGCCGGTTGCCTAGCGCTGGTGAGAAAGGCATTCTGTAGGTCGGGGTCTCATAAATATGGATAGACAAGCGACTCGGATGGTGGCAAAAATAGTGTTACTTTAGAACTTGGACGTACACTACATTAGGTACTCTACGGAAGGCATGTTTGAACAAAGTACTTCGGTATTTTTATTCGTGAAAAGGACCACGCTTCTCGCAGTTTTCTCGAGCTGCCTCCGACTTCTCCCGCCGGTTGCTCAGTGTAGTGGCGAGGGACACTTTGCCTTGCCTTAGGCCACGACCAATCAATGCTGGCGGTACTCCATAGGTGTGCCACCCCGTCCCTCCCACCGTGATGGCGGTACGCTTGTTGTTTGGCGTTCAAATGACGACGCTTGGTCTCACTCGAAATCATTCTCCCCGCATGTCTACATCCGTGTCTTCATGCCCCCCCTGAAAACGTTGTCCCGGGGCGTCAAGTGGTGCTGCGGACAGCCTGTAACGAGTGCGCAATGAAAAAGGTGGGCACTCCTTCTTCACTGCTGCTGCTCCTCTTCCTCATATTGTATCCCTCTTCCAGACGTCACGGAGCCCGTATTAGAACTCACCCTTTGTCATTTGATAAAAAGCAGTTGCTGGTTGATTTCTGCAACCGTCTAGGAGTGCTTGGGTGTGCTTGACCGTAGGCGGTTCAGTTAGCACATGCAGGCACCTACGCACGAACGCACACACGTATGCTCTAGGGCTCTAATCCGTGTCTTGTTCCTTTTTTAACTCTGGCCGCAGACCAAGTGCGATGGAACCAAGCCTTGCTTGAGCTGCAGGAGGAAGGGCGTGCCCTGCGAGTTCAGTCTGTCTCAGAAAAAGAGTAAACTTCCCAAACCCGCGAAGGTGACAGACAGACCCACCGTAGCTCCCTTCCGGCGGAGAACGTTGTCCTTCTAAGTGGCTTTCATGGGGCACATAGACCCCATTTCAGTTTGCACAACCTTTGTAGGAGGAAATGTCTTCCCCTCTGCCAGATGTACTCGTTTAGATGCAAGAAATGCCGCGCCCCTTGGACGGAGCTCTCCACCCGCGACATGCTCACAACGTGGGTATCTCCACCTCCTCCCCCGTGCAATCTCGCTTCCACCCCGTCATGCACACACCAGCTCCCTGTCCCGTCAACGCGCAACAAGACCGGCCGTAACATGACGGCTTTCCGTGAGGGTGGCATCATCTCAACTCCTCCTTCGACTGTCATCGGAAGCCTAGCCGGAGATGGCGGCACTGAAGGCCCGTCCGGAAGACCAGGGCCACCCCCCGGATTGTCGCGACCGTTCGCTGCCTACGACGGAGCTCCCCCCAACGGAGGACGAGGAGTCCGAGGAAGCCGAGGGTGGAGAGGGGCAAGAGGAGGAAGAGGGTGGAGGGGAGGACGAGTAGGTAGAGGAGGAAAAGGAGAGTATGCCGTTACTGGTGTCGGTGATGGTGGTGATGGCGCTGGTCCTCGGGGTGCCGTTGGGATTGGTGACCCAACACCTTCATCGTCACCGGGAGGCGCAGTTTCGTCACGCGGCGGAACATCCCCACCCCAAGGTTACGGTTCAGCGCGGTCGAGCAGGAGCACCCCATCGTCAGTCTTTGCACCGTCTCATGGCGTAGAGCTCGCGTCCTCCTCGCTTGCTGGCGTCGCACCAGCCACTTCATCACCGGCGTCATCAGCCCCCCTCTCGCCCCGTAGCGGCGAATCGACAACACCACAATCTTCCCGCGGTGCCTTCTCGTTGCGAGGCCCCCTGCGTGCTAGCAGCCCCGCTGTGCGCGGAGCGTCACGAGGAATCTCGAGGGGTGCCGCTGGGGGCGGGTTGCGGGGTCGCGGTCGAGGCAGAGGAGGACACGGAAAACGTAGGGGGCGCGCCGGTGCAGGGGCGGTGGTCTCTCCGCTAGATAGTGGGTCCGGACCTGGCTTCGTGGAGGCGGAGTCATCACTGGCTGGAGGGAATCACCTTGACAGGGATGACTACGAGGCCGATGGAGGCAGTTTGGGACAAAAAGGGGCGAGTGAGAACTGCATCACGACGTTCGCTGGGGGGAAGCAAGGACAGGAGCAGAGAGACCCGACTTCGCGGCAGCTGCAGGGAAGTCCTCCACAAGCACAACCGGGACAACGGCAGGTGTGTGTGTATCAGTTGTACAGCGGCACTGCCGTACGCTCCCCAGCAAAAAGAGATACCCTATGCACATAGGTCTACTGACTTACCGCCAAGAAGTGCTTTCGGTATGGCCAGATATAGCCAGAACGGGACCGTGACGCATTTCCTACCCCGTTCTCCTATGGGACAACTCAAAACAATTCGCTTCCTTACAAACCCCCATTCTATCCTCGTCCGCATCCTGCACGTTTACGCGAATTCGTGTCCACCAGTAAGACACCCAAGACGCAACAAGGAACAACATATCCCCTAGTATCCTCCTGGTTTGCTGTACCATGAGCCACACTGAACAAGGAGCGAATTTCGCCACAACTACCCCCACAAAAAAGATCACAAGTCCAACCAAACCGTTAGTGCATCTCCGAGCACAAACAGCGACATGTTCCGGCCTATAGGGTATACTACATGGTGTTCTGTTGTTGCTGTGGCTGCACGGTATGCCTTTTAAACAATCAACGGAAATGAAACTCTACAGGCGGTCCCAGCCGCTTCCGGCCTACCCGACGAGAAAGGAGAGGAGGTAATAAACCGGGGCGATGGGCGAAACGAGATTTTGTTCCCGACAATGTATCGACACCAGCAGCAACCGATCCCTCACGGTGGAGGCCAACAGCAGCACAGAGTCAACGCAAACCAAAGCAAGGCCACCCTCGTCGGGAAAGTCGAGGAGAAAAATCGAGACGAAGGCAGAACCGAGGACGAAACCGCCAAGGGCGCCCCGACGGAGAGCGACCTGCTGCAGCATAAAATACGAGACGGGACACTGTTCGGGATAGGGCATTTTGGAGGGATCGGAGGGCTTGACGGGTACAGCCTAGAAGCCTCCCCTGCGGCCGCTACCTCTGCCACCGCTGGGGAGGAGGAGAGCAATGATAGACGGCATGCAACCGGTTACTCAGGGTCCTACCAGGCCCGCCGGGAACAGGGTTCAGACGACGACGGTGGTGATGCTAGGGATCGCAACGGGAGGGTGGGTGGTGATGAAGACGGTATCAAGCACAGTCTCGGTGCCGGTGGCTCCAGCGGTGGCAACAGCAGAAGCAGCGGCGGCGGTAGCAGCGGTAGCAGCAGCGAAGCCAGCAGCGACGGCGACATCAGCGGAGGGGAAGGTGATGGCCGTGAAGATGGGCCCCGGCGAGAGATGGCGAGGGGGGGGGGAGACCGTGGCGACAACATGGAAGCGGAAGGGTGGGGTAGCCAGGATGAAGAGGAAGGAAACGACGGGGAGGATGGAAATGACGAGGATGAAGAGGTGAGGGAGATATACGTATTTTCTTCTCTATACGAAACGATGGCAGGGATGACGAACCCAGTAGACGAGTGGCTCAATCTAATACGATGCTTTCAGTTTCGATAAAGGCTGAGAGTTATACTCCTCCCGCTCCTTCTCTGCTTTAGGCGGAAAAAATACCATTTGCGTTTATCATGCACACTTCCGTAAGCAGTTTCATTCAAGCCGTATGACGACTACGAGGGAATGCTGAACGCTGACACCGAATACACTAAATCTACTCGGAATCATCTTGCCCGCCTCTTCCTGCTGAAAACTCAGGACGACGAAGATGAGTTCGCCGCGCAGGGTGAAGCAAGCGGCCTCGGTGGAGGCCGCATCATCAACAAGAGTACCACCGTCGGCATTATCATCAGCAAGAGTGAGTCCGCTTCCTTCGAGAACCACTGTTGATCAAGGGCGTACTATCCCATCCCTGCACTGTGTACTATTCCCCGGTCCAATACACGACGCCTGTCTTCACGGTGCTGTTGATGTTAGCGTATGCAGAACTTGCATCAAGAAGAACTTCTTTGCTTTGGCACCCTTTCTCTTTCGTTGAGATGCCCGCGGTAATAATGTCGTCGGACGCGGTCAAGTTGCTCATCTTCTTGGTCAAAACTTTATATCCTCTTACAAGTTTGAGAAGAGGAATCATATGTTTTTGATGTATTTGGTGTCGTCTGTCTTACTCCTTCTACTCCCCACCGGCCGAAACGTAACGACCATCTATCAGGCCGCCCTCGGAGGCCGTCGCGCAAGAAGACTAAGAAGCCCGTATGGTCGCAGCTGCGCAAAGCGTGCGATCGGTGCACGAGCAAAAAGGTTCAGTGACCCCACAAAACGAGAAAACTACCGAATACAGTTTGCCCAATCATAGTGCTTCCGGCCTTCTGGAGAATTACGTTACAGAAAGGTTGTTCGTCAAACAATGTACATGAACATGTCCACGAACGTGAACATGGTTGACGTACGTACGCCGGGAGGCGATTCACGATACTCACGTACATGCCCGACCTTCGTTATGCAAATGACATATCTGGGATATCTGACCGGGGGGGGTAGACTTGTCGTGCACACTTTGCGCCAATTGATATATCTTGGCTCGAGAGTCGGTGTAAACGTTTCGAATCTTCGACGCACCAGGAATCAAGAAAGAAAAGGGATATAGCTCTCACCCAAATGCGGGTGGGGCGGGGATCCGTGTGGTCCTCTTTCGATTGTATCGATCGGCACATTAAACTCCCACAAATTTTGTTTCCCTCCCTCATCTGATAGCTGCCTCCCTCTTGAACAAGCAGGTAAGGTGCGATGGCAAAGAGGGATGCTTCCAGTGCAGCAGAGTTGGCGCCACCTGCCACTTCAGCATCTGTAGGCGCTCGGGACCGAGGTGAACGACCAAATCTAGGTTTTCTGTTTTCTTCCCGTGGAGATTGTCGCCGAATGCCAAACAGGCTGTTCTGCTGTGGCCGGATGCTTTTGCTTCTATCCTGCACTTGCGGCTGTACTCTCCGGGTAAAACGAACTGGTTATGGGGGGTGTCATTGGTGTTGGTGGCAGTTGTAGGGGCACGTTTTATTTCCTGCAACCTGCAGGCACTCCGAGGCATGAACATATTACGTATTCGGCGGTTGGGCGCTTGCCCTCTGGAGGTACTCATGTCGTAGATCGTTTCTTCCAAAACGACGCCCCCGTAACCTCTATTCCCGTCCTCCTGATGCTCCGTGTCGCCTCCGTGCCCTACACCCGATATCCCCTGCAGAGATTCGAACGGCCACAAGACCGGGACGATTGGTCCTATCATTCCTCGGTAAGTGCGAGCTCAAGACCGCCGCATGTGCCAACATTTTTAAATTTGAACACCAACAAAGAGCAATCACGAGCAAGACGAAAGGAGACTTGCTGGATAGCAGATCAGATAGCGTCGCAACCTGTTCGATATGAGGGCGGTGGCTTGGCAACCACAAACAGGTTTGTGTGGAGACAACGCGGATGCTGAGGTTCGGCACGGAGGGAATTCGGAATCATCCCTCCCGCCAACACGATGCCAACATATCTAGACGAGACGAACCAACTGAACCACCTCATCCACCTTATTCCCGACCCGTCAATCAGGGACGGTTACGAGAAGGTCACGGGCAGACGCGGGTCCTGCCGAATCAGCTCCCAGTGCCGATTCGTCTCCGCGGACGGTCAGAGCAAGACGGAGCACTACCACTGCCGCGCCCCCGGCTGCGAGTACGCGTCTAAAACGTGAGGGGACCATCGTGTGCTTTGTGATCCTTTGGCTAATCTTGCTTTAGCTGTGTTTTTGTCTGCGGTGCTTCTCTTTTCAGGCGAATGTAGGAACCCGTTAGCCTCCAAAATCTGCCCTATCAACGGCATGTTTCTGCGTTGCAGATCGTTTTCCTTCGGGAATGCAGCTGGTTGCCGGGTGTTCTGCCAATCGGCGCACTGAGCGGGGGCGTGGTGAACACATACCCCGCGCGCTTCTACGAAACATGTCATCAGAGGGAAGCCTTGTCATCAAACGAAGCCGTTGTTTCTCAAACTACTCCGTCACCTTCCTCCCCTACCTCGAACACACGCCTCCCTGGGTTTTCCGGGTCGTGGCATGAGCAGAATGGAGGAACTGATGGCCCACAGGAAGAACCACCCAGAGGTATGAGAACACGTCAAGTACATCCACAACAGCAGCATCAGCAACCACTGTATCGGATTTAACTTGAACTTTGTAGCGGAAGGCCACAAAATGTACTCACTCGCGTTCTTTCGTATCCTCCTCGCGATCCTATACCTACAAGCCGTGGATTTTCCCTCTGCGTCGCAACAGCTGTTTGATGGCTGTCTTCCAGACACCATCGGAATTTCGAGACGAGCAACCTGAATAAGTGCACTCGATTTATCGCCGTTGAGACCCTGCTTGATGTAGTGGTGGCCTGGCTGACGCTTCAGTGACCAAAAACTGTGACGAAGGCGGTACCGCTGCGAATGTCTCCACTGTTGGCCTCTCCTCCCCTAGTGGTCGGAGCCTCGCGAGGCCATTGCATTCCGCCCGCAACAACCGTCGACTTTCCTAATCCCGCTCCAAATACAGCCTAGCGCCTGTGGTGATGCTGCATGACACTGAGTACCCCCCACTCCCCCCCTGGATCACCCACCACGGCCTCCCGCGTGACAGCAAACACCTGCGAGACTCCACAGGCCGGTGGTCGCGACGGCGATAAAGCAACAGGCTCAGAAGCCGAAGAGGATTCTTCCGCAGCAGCTGGCGGACAGTCAAGGCACTTTGCCGCCGCAGCAAAGACAGAAGAAACAGAGAACGGCCCCGCCGCCGCCTCCTCCCATCCCGCAGCCCATGCCGCCAGCAGCGTCCAGGCCTCGCCCACAGTCACGGCAGGGGACGGCCCCCCCTCCAGCCCTGTTGGTGGTCCAGCGCTACTCGGACTTCGGCAACGGTTAGAGCGACGCGAGCTTTGGGTGCCTGGATCACGATCGACGAGGGGAGCAGGGTTGGAGAAACGGGCGTTGATGCTTCAGAAATTACTGTACTCGGACAATTGGCTGCTGCTCCTAGCTTGACTGCGGTGGTTTGTGGGTCGCTTCGGCATCCACGTTGGCTAGCGAGCTATCCGCGAGGAAACTATTGTCACCGGCTGCGCAAGTGGTGATTGATCGGGATGTAGATTTGTTTGTCAGTCCTTCCTACTGCAATGGACTATCTCGGGATGGAACGCCTTGGAAATTGAAGCAGGCGATGGCTCGGGGACCAGGCTGTGGTAGAGGTCGGGAGTTGCGAAACACATCGCAGACGTGGAATAAGCTAGGGGAGGTTGAATTTTTCCTGTATTGTATGTTTTCAGGAAGCGGTTTGCTGTGCCCTCTTAATGCACACAAAAAGCGATTGGTTGGTCACGGAGACCGGGGTGGAGTGGGGGACAAACGATTTGAGTGTATACTTAGCTCGCGCAATCTTTGGGTTTCGTCTTCCACTACTATCGTGGAATTTTCGCCCGAACGACAACGACCAGGCAAGAGCGCACCTGGAAGATAGATTGAGTTTCGACACGCTTGGATAGTAGTTGTTTGTCGACACATCGGCCGGAGCATTTTGGCTTGGCAGTACAAAGGAATGGTGTGTTTTACGCATCTGCACCGCGTGTGTGATGTGTTTGTTGGACGGGAGCAGTGAGAAAGAGAGGAATACAAGCAGCATGTGCTGGGAAAAACTGCAGTTGGTTTGACGATAGTTCATCTCCGGTAGCAACATACGCCGACAATGATTGTTGGCTTCCGGAATGGTGGGGGCACATGCACTGCAATGTAGGTATCACATTTCGCGTGGGCTTGCGGGCGGGCTACGTGCGAGGATGCTGCGGGCTGTTTGTCCAAGGACAATATGGTTGGTGATCGGTTCGTTCACAGCTCGTGGAATACCATACCACCCGGCACGCGACGACACGTACGTTTGGGGAGTCGTTTGCTCGGTCCTTCAATCATGCTAACGAGACTCAAGATAATCGAAGTTGATTGTGCCCGGGACAGATGTGTTGTCTGCATGTTGCTTCATACGTGTGCTTGTGTACTTGTCTCTCTTGTGGTCGGGTAAGATGATCGGCGCGGCGTGTGCATTCTAATGTCGCGATGGGCACTTGCTGACCAATCTGCCTTAGATTGTTCTGGGGGTTCATTCGCACAGTTTCTCGTGGTGGATCTCTGTCTTTAACTACTGACGTAGTTTGTTATGTAGTCAGTTGCGCACTCAGTCACTGCGCATATGAGCGTGTCAAGCTTCGTTTTATGACTAACAATATGGGCGCCGGAGGAACCGTATCACAAGTTGACGGCTGTTGTTTGAAGGAGCAGAACCCCGGCAGATTACAAAGAGGAGGAGAGGGGAGGGGAGGTTACGAATCGGGGAGACGCGAACCGGGAGGGGAGAGAGCAGCTCTGGGACGGGGGAGGTGGGTGGAGGCAACGAGTAGGGTTGGTGCTTGTTCTAAAAGAGGTTCATGTTCGCAAGCCCAGCTCGTCAAAGACGTGTGGCATAGACCCAAAGGCTTGACAATCGTCAATATCTCCTCGCGAGGTAGCACTGCTGAGCTCCAGGCAAAGGCGCACCTACCAATACCATAGCCTTCACGCGGCACTCGCTTGGGAGTATTTGTAGGAAACACGCAGAAGTCTCCGCAATATTTTTCTTGTGGCACGTGCCTGCTTCGTAAGGGTTGGTATGTTGGGCAAGTGCGAAGAGAATGGAATCATACAGGCATATCCTGGACCACCGGTTGGACCGTGAAACGCCCTTATGTGTATGGTCTTTGTGAGTAAGGGACAACACGAGAGGAGAAACGAGAATCACCACACTCGTCCCCGTGAATAAACTCTCTGCGCTAGATGTTTTCGCGTGTCGTGCTCTTCAGAAAGTAGGAAAACCTAGTATGTCTCAAGTCGCGCCCATTAAATAGCCGAGGACAGTAGGCGAGCGAGCAGAGGAGTGGACTCCATGGTTGGGTCATTTTCTATTTATTTTTCCCCCCATGCATGCCTTCTGAGGCGTTATAGCGGTGGGGGGTGCTTGTATCATACGATTTCGTACGCCAAGACCAATGGTCACCTCCCATCTGAATAGCGACTCGTTTTATCGTTCCAATCGCCAATGAAAACGGTCTTTCTTTGACCGATGAATATTAAGGCAACCTTCATTTCCCCTACCCACCCAGACCAGTAGAGGCGCAGGCCTACCCGATTCCAGCTTCTGGGTTCCCTTCGAAGACGTGTTCCATGCGAATTCTGACAGCCCTTCCGCCAATGGGTTTGTGCGACCATACAGCCACGTTTTAGAGGGGTCTAGGCCGCAAAATCACCCTATTTTCCGCTTGTCGTCGAAATACATTGACGAAAGAGCAGAGCCAGTTCTTTCTTGGCGGGCCTTCCTTCTTGCAAAAGCGCTAATGAACGGTGGAACATGACCCCGACACAAGAGATGTACTCGAATTTTGTCCTACCAGCGGAATTGTTTCGTGTGATGTGACGTTTCTTCCGGCAACATCGACAGGAGTGCAGCGTTGGCGTGGGCGGCCAATTCCCCCCCGATGCAGACGCCAAGTAGACGCTTGGTTTACGGAGTTACCCCAGCGCCGGAATTAACGACAAATCAACCGTTTAAGAGTTCACGGGGCCAAAGGAAAGTCACCCTGCTTGCTACTTATTACTGCCACATACCCACCCACGATACGTTATTTATCAAGTGTACCTACTAAGTAAGGCGGGTTGGCTGTAACCTAGTTGCGACATGAACACATATGATGATATCTCCACGTGTTGCAGTCTTCAGCAAGCGAAATCGTGTCGGTTGCCAAAAGTCACCGGTGTCGGCACCACATAGTTTCCCGTCAACAGACACCGCCTGACCTTCGGATGAGCGGCATGACCTGGCGGTTGGTGGAGGAAGAGAAGCAAAACGTTCGCATTGTTTTTGAACCCTGGTGGGTTGAGCGAAGACTCATTCGCATCGTTCACGGCAAAATGCAAGCACGGGAGAAGATGCTTGCGCGTGCTTTGGAAGCACCGTAGTCGTGACACGGGATACCCGTTCATCAGATTTACCCCAAACCGTCGACGCAGTACCCCAGATCGAAACAAAAAGCCATGGTACGTTAATGTCCAAATTCGAGCAAACTACAATACTCCAGCGCGGTATGATTCATTGATAAGTAGGAAGGCCCTCTGAGTCTGAGGATAACAGGTGTGCAGCATTTACTCCACCTTCTCCAGGACCCTCTCCGCATCTAGGCCCGAACTGAACTGTATCACGACGAAGTGGGAAGGGTCGTCGTGAGAATAGTCCTTGGTGTAGTGGCACAGAGGGTGGTCGATCTTGAAACGCAGCTCGCGTCGTGGGGAGTCGAGCGCAGCGCTCCGCATGTCGCGGAAGAACATCTCCATGGTGATCTGCCCGTCATTTTCACACAAATGTTTTAGATGATGGGTTGTGGTATCGCACATACATAAACCTATTATGGCGTGATCGGTTGAAATCGCACGTCTTTCGTCACATTCACCTGGTGTGGCGATACTGCACACAAGATGTTGTTTGGCTCACGATGTCGTTCTAACCAAACAAAGCGGTAATGTTTACATGCGGGACAACTGCAGATTTTGCATCTGCCAACGACCGTACCTACTATCTGACGTCATAGGAAAAACATCTCACGGCCGTTTTGGCCCCCAATGATTCGCTGATGGGTTAATCACGTGGCATTAGATGCATCTATAGAGTGAAAGGACAACATTCAACATTTAATTGAAGTTTTGGACCGGACACCGCCTTACCCTTGTCGCTTCAAAAGGGTGATGAAACGTGTAGACGCACTTGTGATTGAAGAAGGCCACTGGCGACGGGTATTTACTGCCGTGGTCAGGAGTGAAACACGATGATAGGATGGACAACACGCGAACATGTTACCGCTATTCCCTCGTAAGTATTACGGACGGGGGGAGGATATTTCACAGAATCAACAAGGTCAAGTTGATCGAAAAATGCATGCACCATGAGAGGCGTCAGTGCTGTTCCGTGTTTGAGGTCGCGATGCGTGGGACAAGCGCAAAACGCACACATCGCCAAGCAGCTATTGTAACATGCGAGGAGGGAGCGGCGCGGTGTGTGTGTGCCAGGAGAACCCTCGACACAACACTCGCACAATCCAATAAAATAATGTGACCCCAACCCTTGGGGCCCTGGTGTGGTCAGCTGACACCGACTACTAGAAACTATCAGCTGAATTTCCACCCATCCGTGCTGGAAGTCTGGTGGTGGCACTCAAGTGGTCATCTCATGCCAAGCCACACAATACGTTCGTCCCATTCAGAATAGGTCATCTGTCATAGAGATCGGACACCAGCAAAGGGTACATGGTTCATCCTTAAATGAGACAAACAGGGAGGAACCAAATTCCTTCGTCCAAATAGCTATATTTCGGGAGATACATAGGTATGGTACGAAAACGGCACTCACCACCGCAGCTTGCCAACGAGGAAGCTCTCCGACGGTGTGGTGAGTATCGCCCCCTCCAGTGGTTTTAGTCCGTGCGATTTTCGAATACCCCTGAAAAAGCCACGAAATGCAAAAAAAAATGTTGTGTTTGCTGAATAGCTTTGCTGAAAATCGGACGGTGCGGTCCATGTGAAACACGCTTGTCACAATATTATGGGAAAGCGCCGAGGGTTGCGCTGCCAATGCACGCCTGCCTTGTTGTTGGCAAGGTGAAACTGATTGCAGCAGTGTGACGACATCAAAGACAGCGAGGCCACCAACAACCGCCGCTGCCACTGCCATGACATTGGTAACTGGATACACTCGGACCGTTCTTTAGAAAGCAACAATCAATCAACTCATGTGTTCTTGTGTTTTTGTTGACAGGACGACGTGGGGCGAGAACAAAACAAACCTTACGCGGTAATATCCTCCGCAGCCTTCCCGATAGACGCAAGCTGCTCGCTCAAGGTAGGCCTCACCAAGAACCTCCCTTCTCCAGCATTCCGCGCACCAACTCCAATCGTCTCTCTTCTAGCAATAACGACACCAGTTGACGCGGGGCGGCTGCCCCTGGTTGGCGCGATTGATTTCACGGTGGGGTCAGCCTGGCTACCGACCGGTGATGCCTTTTCGGGTGGCCTTGGAATCCCATGGGTCGTCACTCGAGTAGTTCGCCTAGGGCTTCGCCCACCGTAGTGGGCTGTGAGGTAGCTCGTATCGTCCCGAAACCCCACCTGTCCAATGTCGAACAACAGTGGGGAATGCCCCGTGCAACGTACGATCCAGCAAGCACATGCTCAAAGCTGGAAACAACTCTTGATGCCGGTTCTTGGTCCATGCGCGCCCAGTCGTCGGCATCGCGAAAGGAGCCCCCCAACGATTGGATTCGAAACACCAGTCCACATGTAGTAGGGTCTGTTGGCCATTCATTAAATTTGAATACAAGAATTTCACGCAAACAAACAATGTTCACAGCGAAAGGGTCAGTATATATATGTGTAGTCGTAAAGCCAATGAAAAAGCCGTAGTCTACAGACTACAGCAGAGAGCGGACACCTTGAGTTGCTTACCTGGCTGTTTCTTCGCTTTGCCATGTCAGACTTTGTCCCCGTATGCTATACTTTCGGATCCTCGGCCTCTGGACAAGGTTCTTGCACCCGCCCTTTGCATGTGGAACACCGGCACAAGATTCACAAGACACCGCGAGCAGAAAAGGATGTTTTTGGTGTGCGGCAGGATTAAACCTGGTTCATCCTTATCCGAAACGTCACCAGCACTACTGCTGTACAAGTAAGGTGTTTGGTTCTTGGTTCTTGCCACTAGCGAGCAAGCCAGCCAATCATAGAACTCCATTTTCGGACGCGGCGGGATTAGGTCACATGAGGTACATGATTACACAGTACAAGCCGCCACACAGCTCTCCGGGAATATTGGCAGACTCAAATACAGCAGTAGACTATAGGTCCAATATTATATCCAGCAGGTCGTTCGCAACACTCATTGTAAGACTTTTCAACCCACCCACCCCGCCCTCCGGTTTTGGACATCAATATATTTCGAACGTCATGTACTACAATACTACATGTATACTGCTGTACTCAACAGACACAGCAGTGCTATGTAGCACATTAGGAAACATAAATACAAACACAGAAAGACTACCCATTCGAGATAAGACCACAGTCGAACGGCTATGTAATGAGAACACATTACACACTACATACAGGCAGTCTTTATTATTTATTTACGAGTGTTATGATAGCATGACAACGAGAATTATCATTGCATGTGTAGGATGCCTGTTAATCTGGAGCGACGGCACATCTATATACGCCGGCACAAACACGTGTAACTTTTTGTTTTTTGGACAAGTCGTCTATATCCACTACCACCTTCCGCTGCAAATGCCTTCTGGCAGACGTACAGCAGTACGTAAGTCTCAGTTCAGTGGTTTTCGGGTGTCGCGTTCCTTTCTACTTTTTCCAAGCGTTTTTCGCTTTTTGAGGGTAGTTTTGGCCTGTGACCATGTAGACCAATGCGCCCGCTTCCGTAGGACCCCCCGGTACGGATGTTACAAAGGTACTGAACAGAGCGACCGGAGCGGTGGTTACGGTGCACACCACATGAACAACAAAAAATGCAAACAATCAAAGGAAAACAACAACAATTGCTGTACCCGTGAGATATTTTGTGGATCAAGGACAAAGCTGGGCTGCACCGCCACACAGCTCCACATCGTGGACGTTGCTTGAGTGATCCTGGCGTGGTGAAGACGTAACATGTACGCCGTTGACAAGAACAAGGCTGATTCAGAATGAAGACAAGTTTGTACCCGGAACGAGTTGCCGACGTCCTTTTGTTCAGGGTGGTGGGTATATTGCGCCTTGAGTGGCGGTACCCGCCGCGATTGGTTGCACAAAGCACCGTTCTACAAAAAGTCAGGTTTCGGCGGTGGGGCCGCGAGCGTTTGCCAGAGTCAGTATAGATAGGTGAGCTGAATAGCTTGATTGACTCGCTGATGAACAAATACGCTCGCCACACATCCATCGTGTTCACCGCACTTAACCCCACCAAAGTTGTTCAACATTTACTTCCGCACCGTTCGCTTCTCGCAGTATCTGCTCAGCTTGCGGTCGTGTTTACTCTGGAGAAGGAACTCTCTTCCTTAGTCTCCCGCGTTAAATCCCGAGGGGGGCGAATCCTTCCCTGGTTGCATTCACCAATTTGCGCCCTCCGCCGATGTGTTGAAGAATGGCGAAACGCATCCCGACACGAGGGCTCAAACCGGATAACCTAGCTATCCCGCCGCGTGCAGCTTCGTTCTGAACGGCTGTTGACGAGACGGGGGGTCATGTCCGGGCTGAGGTCAAGCACCACATGAAGCGATAGCATAGGGTCTAGATGCACGCAAACAGATGCCACCCAAGAACCTCAAGACACATACTCGGCAAGCAACAGCCGCGGATCGTATGCATACGGCATTTCGTTTCATTATCTCTTCGCCACATGGCCACAAATACATCCACCGTTGTACGCTATATGTTTTGCCAATAATAACGCCACCAACACAACGTTGGTCTACATGTCTACACACGAAGAGTGGCGCTCAAACACGCAAAAATGTAAATCGACGAAGAACCGACAAGACGTCGGCGCTTCCAAAAGCAGTGTCATATATCGTCGTCGTCTTTTGCTGGTGGTGGCCCGCACGGTTGCAGCATTTTCTGCAAAGGAAGAAAACGGGGCGGGAAGCAGTACGGCCCAGTGAGTAAAAATACGGCGCGAAGCAACGGCAGCCACACTATGGTACAAGAGAAACGCACAGCGGACAACGAACCTTTCCCGGTGCCTCCTCGCGACGTGTTACGCAGTGATAGTTCCACTCATCGCGGTTGTGTGTGCACGACTGGAAACAGGGAGAATATCAAATCGTAGTATGCTACCATGCAAGAATCTATCTAATACTGAGAGCAGGCACTTGGCCCCTAGACACGCGACCAGAGCTATTATAGTGCTAGAACACGCAGGTTGGCGGTGAAAACATTGCCATGCAGTTGAGCCCCAGCCGTGAGCGCCGCTTGTGGTATACTGCTTCCGTCGCCAACCCAGCCGGGCGAAAACAACGGCCTTTCCTTCCAACGTACACGCCTATTTGGCACGTGAAGATTCGACAAGGAGGAACCGGTGATACAAAAAAAAATTCCAATTGAAAACTACAGCAAGTGTGGAATGAGTTACCTCGAGCAGCTGGTACCGCACACGGCCCACGGCATTGTTCTCCGCCACGGCAAAGTACATCAGCAAGTCGCTGTGTCCAATGTGTGATGCGATAGAGTCTCGGTGCTGGTTTGTTGCCCATTCACTGAAGTAGGGATGATTGGCAGGGGGAAAAGTGCACAAGCGCGGATGGCGGTGGGGAGGGCGGCAGTGGTACGTCAAGCCCATTCGCAGCGAATACAAGGAGAGACATGCAAAACGGGTGCTCCCAAACATTTTCAAATATTTTCGAGAGGAAAAGGCGCACTGCACGCCACCATCACGAAATTCAGCACATGCGAAGAGAAAGCAGCAGTACGGACCCGAAGCTGACGACAACAGCGCATGAGAGTCGTTCATGCTACTGCAGTGTACTTACAATTTGGTGGTGTCCGAGTGGCCGGTTCCGACGTATTTGTTTTGGATATGATCCCAACTACGGTTCATGTTGAACCGGTCGGCCGCCTTCGAGCAAAACGCAAACGAAATGACGCCGGAGGCAAAAGGGGGGCGGAGCGACGCCTTGGTGAGTCGTTACACGGTGCGCTACAGGTGGATAACACCATGCGTGTAGATGGGAAATGACTATTGCTGCATCCACCGATACAGTGTCGACGGCTACAACGCGGGAAAGAGGACAGGTGCTTTACGACCGAACCAGCCGAGAATCGCACAAGCACTCAGGAGCTGGCAGTTTGAGTCTTTCACCGAGTACACACGCCGCTGTCCAAACAACATATGTAGCCTACATGCGTACAAATTTAATTCAACAGCTAATTTTGCAAAATGTGGTCGAATCGAGTTTCTGCTGAGGCGCAGGACTCAGTGCGAAACGGTCTTGGTTTGATTGATTTCCAAAACTAACCGGGTAGCACCCAGCACACGAGACACGTAGACAAGGCCAGTCGGGAAGTGTTGAGCAACAAAAATTGCGGTAGTGGTCACACCAAGCAACGGTTGCGCTGTGGCAGCATATCACCTGTAGCCTACCTTCACACACCTTCTCCCAGACCAAGACAACTTACCCAACACAGTTTAAATGCAACGTGAACCAGGCGACGCAGAGGGTGTTCAATTACGGTCATTGCGTTCGGAGGCCCGACACGGATATCTATACATCTAAACAAGTGGAGGATATCATCGAGCAGCGAGTTGCGCGTTGGGACGACCGGATCTGCTACTGGGGTCATGCTTTCGCATGCTACAGCTGCAGTTCGAAAAGTTCGCCGCAAATTTGGGTCCATACGACGGCGAGGGAAGAAAGCAAACGAGAAGAGACGGACCGAGTGGCACGATGCGTGCCGGATTGATATATTTTAGCCAATTCCCCCCCCCCAACGCTGCACCATTGCACCAACCCCCCAGTAGTGATGACGTACCATTACAATGTATCGCTGGGTGGTGGCCATGTTTGCGTGTTTGCTTGTTCGTTAGTGGTCTCCCCATCGTGTGCCTGTTTCTGCCTCTTATTTCTTGTTATTTTCGGCCTAGTCCCTTTTTGTCCTCGCTCTTTTTCATTTTATTTTCATTTTATTTTCTCTTTTTCTTTTACTGTTTCCTTTTTATTTTATTTTTTCTCTCTTTTCTCTTTTTTCTCTATTTTTTGTCTCTTTTTCTGTGCCAGATGGCTTTGTCTCTGCTTGCGTTGTGGAGTACCAGGATTGAACCAAGGGGGTGTACCTCTTTCTCTCCGGCCCATGATAGTGACTCCTAGTCTCAGTTGATCCCTCGCATAGCGCGCAGAGGGAGTGGAGGATTCCAGAATATCTGCCGTTGAATTTCTATTGACTTGCGGACCCCTCGGGGCCAGTTTATTTGAGTGTACTTTTTTAGGGTAAGTTAACCTGTGACCACGGGAATCGACCGCGTCGAGTGTTGGATCAGTACGGACATACGAAGGTCCTGGGTAGAGAGAAATCGGAACGGTTTTTAATGTGAAGACAACAACAACAACAACAACAACAACATACATACTCCATATACGACCCACGCCACCATAGACCCATTACTCCTGAACCGCGGGTGTACAACAATAGCTCACACTAGCTTTGTTGGACGACCCACAATTGGCAGGTTGGGTCTGTGACAGCAGCGGATCATCAATGCTACATGGAACCAGATTTGCGGGGTTTTCGGACCGCAGCTGCAGCAGATCTGGGCGTGCCAACGCGAGGTTGCCTCTGCATGATTATTTTGTCTGTTGACATAAATGTTCGTGTTGGGACGTTGGGACCTTTCACAACGCAAGGAACCTGCTTGAGCGCTTGCCATGTCGCCCGTTACGTCTTGAATATAGACTCGTTGAAAAATGGGTTCGGTTTGAGAGAAGACATTGAGTAATGTAGACTCCATGATGCGCTGGTGGAGATAAGCCCTAACCGCTAGCTGCTCGGCCTGATCTGAATGACAACGAACGGATGTTGCTGCGCTATAATCTCCACCCTGCGTGGTCTTATGTGTCTCGTATGTGATTACTTGGTGCTCCATCGGTGTTTTCAATAGTAGTCAACATAAGCCATGCGCTGGGAGCCTACACTACATACATGTCCAAGGTGAATCCAAGTACCTACCAAGAGCACCAACCGCAGCCTACAAAGACCGGCAGGCCACGAACAACCTCCTTGACCGCGAGGGTTTCGAAACAAACAAGGGGTTCACCGTGTACGACACACGCATTGCCAAGCGTAATAACTGAGTTGTTCAGGCAGCTGCTGCGCTGCTGTGTAGCCTGCTGCCTGCTGTGACCGCCTGCAATTTGTGCGGCGCGATTACCGCAGTTTACGCCGACTTTGGACGTCGGGATGGACGAAAGATTGGGCCGGGGGAACGCCGCAGACATGAAGGTACCTCCATTCCCGTCTGTCAAACTCTCTTACCATGGTTGCTGCGCACACTCCCCGAAGAGAGAAGCTATCCGGGTCACTCTCTGCTCTCAGCGCGAATGATGCGTTGCCGAGTTGCCGAGAGGCCTTGCCGGCTCAGCGACCATGGGTAGGGCAACCCGGGAACGAGTTATATTAATTTCGCGCGAAGCGCGAAAAAAATACGAAGAGGCGTTTGGGCTGAAGCCTCTTTTTTTCTCCTTTCTGTGCCCTGTTGTTTTGACTGTTATCTCGCTCAAATCGAGCTCGATTTCAAAATCGTTTTTTGTTCTGCATTGCCTGGCACTTTGCGAGGAGGACTGATGCATGCGCATCAGAATGTACAAGGAATTGCGGCCGAGGGAGTGC
Organism: Ectocarpus siliculosus; assembly: GCA_000310025.1. Taxonomy (NCBI): domain Eukaryota; class Phaeophyceae; order Ectocarpales; family Ectocarpaceae; genus Ectocarpus; species Ectocarpus siliculosus. The sequence goes on along the minus strand of FN649728.1, from coordinate 2,408,748 downwards.
ACTAAATTAAGAGGCTTTATGATTGTGCGGAAGGTACCACCCTTTTTTTTTTTTCTTGCATGCGTCTGTTGTACGTGTACTTATCTCTTTCAAATCGAGTACGATTTCAAAGTATAGTGTTTTGCTCTACATTGGGCATCTTACGAGAAGGATCGATGCGTGTACATTCAAGCCATGTGTTCTTCTACATTCAGACGTCTACGAAAAACACGGCAGCATCACGTCTGTGTAGGTTGGTTCTGCTACAGAAGACTGCACCACACCCCGATCAGGGCTAGCATCGGCCGTTGCCGTTTACCCCCAAACCGGTTTGGGAAACAAGAATTGGAACTTCAGCGACAGCAGAGTTTGCCAACACTATGTAGTTCTCTCCCATTACTGCTATGTACTTACGTTGCTGCCAGGCACTCCTACTGCTGTTGTGGTGCCCACAAGGTTTGCACGCCCCCCCGAAAAATGACACATGTCCAGCCTCCATAGCACGGATGGTACTTCTATCCCCTCATGCCCATCTTCGCATTCGGCATGGACGCCCCCGTCCCCACCAAACCGCCCCTACTCACTACCCCAGTCACCGGCTGCTACCGCTGTAACCTATACACAAGGCGTTTCCAAATTCCAACGGGACACAACAGCATTTGCTCGCCGAATAGGCGCTCGCTGAAATAGCAACGAATAAGCATGGAAAACGAACCCTAGATCTCCGAATGTGCCTGTGCGTAAACCAAGCGTTTACATCTTCCGGTCGTCACAACAGTTCTCCGCAGGATGCAAGATGGCTGCCAATGATCACCAAGAGGTTCGCATTGAATCGCCGTTACATCGCGCAGGATTAACACCACGTCTTCAAACACTGCCCTGGCACCCCATAGGTTGGGTAGCTGTTCGACGGAGAGGAACCGCCAAACCAGCCTTCGACCCCGTCTTGATGTCCAGCGCTCGGTTGTATGAACACCTGTCATCCAAAGCGAGAACATGACATGTGTTTTGCGATTCAGCATTTTCATCAGAGGCCAAAAGGCAAAAGTGAACATACCCAAGCGTCGAACTTCTCTACGGCCCTTTGTAGTGCCATGGTTGGACCGCGGACAGTTGGTAAAAGTGTGCCCGGCCGTTTGTGCCATCGATACAAGTATGCGTCGTAAACAAAAATGCAGAAACTCTACAAACACTTGAGTAGCACAAATGTCGCTCCCAGCAGCACGCATGCAAGCGTATCCCTCAACAATATCACGCTCATCCGTAGAGTTGTATCGCAATCTGGACTGCACGAAACCCCCTGTTGCTGCTCTATGCATATGACCCACCTAAAGATGAACCGGCTTGTCAAGTGAGGCTCGAGTCGCGGCCGGCTTCCCGCCAGCGCCGCGGTGCCGTTAGGATGCTGAGCGAGAGTACCTGATGCACGGATGGAGCAAGAGGAGGAAAGGGGTACGAAGAACACACAGGAGGGAAAACGTCAGCAACTGCATTGACACGCCTCAACGATGTACCACGTATTTACTACCATACAAGCCTGCACCCTGTGTCCGCCTCAACGAGCGTTACCGATGATAAACCCTGAAACTACTGCTGTACAAGTAGGAATTACACTCGCGCTATGTACATAAAACTGCGGTACACAGGAGGTAAGAACAAACAACCCGCTACATACTGCTGAAGGTTGCAGTTGAACGTTGACGACAAAAAAGAAAGAACCGTGACAAGGTTGCCGACGTACAGCAAGCAGACCTTCACAGATCTCCAGTTCCTCGGAAGGGACTGCGTGGATACAGTTGCTACAAATGAAAGGATTTGAGGTTGGACGTGGGAAGAAACGGCCTTTGACCCCTAGTCACAGCTTGATACATGCAGCGATGCAGCTTCCGGACGGATTTCGTCTTCGGGGGTCCCCCCTCACGAGCTAGGTTGCGCTTTGTATTGGTTGTTTGTATGTTCTTGAGGCTTGGTTCGGGGGTAGTTATTGGGGCAGATCAATCAGGTGGCTGCCCTGAACAGCCACATGTACGACGACGTATGCATACGGCGTGGCATTGACGCCCCATCAAAGGACTATTAGCGTGACGTTGCCTCTAGATGCGAGCAGTGTAGACGAGGCGAAATCAGCCGTGGGAGAATAGGCGTTGACCGAGCGGATCGACGGTTGCGATGAGCGGCACCCCGGCACGGAAACATGCGCGGATTCTCAACGTTTGAAACAGCGACTGAGGATGAGGATAAATATGCATACGATAGATCGTGTGGGTTCTCATTTGGGAACGGTAACCTACTGTAAGGTGCTTGCAGACGGTCTTGTAATGCCTTCTTCTGAGGTAGACTAGACATACTGGGATGAAAGCTTGGTGTTCAAAGGGGGTGGGCATGAACTCTATCTGCTGTGCTGTCTTCGCTGTACTAGCTGGCAAAAATAAAGTAAGAGGATATGATACACAGCTCACATGGCTGCGGCAAGGTGCTTAACCTCGCCCAAGCTCTTACGAGCGGGCCGGCACTGCTGACGGTCATCGACTCTATCTGCTACACTGCTGTAAAGTTGCTGCGCTGTGGTGAAATAATGCTTGCGAGAAAAGACCGATTGATTTCGTGACGACGTTGCAGGACAGCACCTGCTGATCTGTTAATAAAGAAACGTTCGGTACCCGTTATGTACGCACACTACAGCAGTACAGCAGCAGCCGTCACATCAATGGGGTACTAAGCAGCGTACAGAGAGGCACGCACACGATACACCCCACGAAGGCTAAGCGCTGCAACTCACTGCTGTTGCTGTACACTTGCTTGTAGCACCAACATATTCACCTGGAAAAGCCGAAACGGGGTGACCGCTGCTACCTCTGCCTCTCCTCCTAGCTTTACCGCCGCCAGTGCTCAGCAACGTGTTTTACACAGCCAGCCGTCGCCACCACGCCCTTATCCCATGTCCGTTGCTTCGTGGTCGGTCATGATGATGATGATGATGCCAAAACACAACCGGCGCTCTGGTTGATGATGAGGTCGTTTGCTTCAAGCAGGAGGTTCACGCCGCCGCAATAGCAGCCCAGCCCCAGGTGGTTTCATGAGGGGCATTGCCTGGCATCTCACCACGTCGCGGCGTCTGTCCACGCGATATACATACGCTGGCAAGCACGTGTTGTGCGCTGTGCAGCTGTGCAGTGCTGCCGGCGCGCACGTTGGTTCTTAGTACAACGCACGCGCGCGCGGTCTTTACAACTCCTCCCGTACTAATCCCAAGTGCCGCTTTTAAAACCCGCTTTCAAACTCCCAATCAGCTTCGTTCAAATGCGGCGGTTTGGGCCAATCAGAGGCGCCGCTTTTAAAAAATTTATCCCTACCCATGGTCCCTGTTCCGCCTTGCCCGATAGGCAGGGGGGCTCTGCGGCCCGTACCCTAGTCTCGTGTTAGGGCCACGGGGGCAATCTGCGGGCGACCGGAGGTCAAGCCGAGAGCCGAGACAGGAGAGCCGAGCTGCGGCAAGAGGTGTTCGACGCACAGCACCAAAGACAGGCAGCACAGAACAGGAGCGAACGGCAGCCTGGGCTGTCGTAGTTGTAACCTCTGGTGAGTGCCGAATCAACAGCAGCTCATTCCCCCTTGTTACGGCACACAGGTATGCCTTTGCAGCAGCAAGCCGCTCCGCACGCATGGTGTACAGAATATGTGTAGTACAACAGCAGTAGTGGTCCCGATATACTGTATATGTGGCATGCAGAGGTGGCAAGAGAAAATCATGCCACTATTCAGGGCAATGTCACTATTCGATGTGGTGGCAATAATGCCACTATATGTCAATAGGCATTTACATCGGAGAATAAGCTTTGATGCTTACGCTACGGAAGTTGTTCCTTGGATCTTCACTCGTATGCGTTGTGTATGCATATGTATCTTTGGGTCCCTCTTTTGTTGTGTGCACCAGTATCCGCGTGAAAACGCAGGTGTCCGCCCATCACGTGTGCATTGACACTTGATCGTCCTTGTGATAACGAGACCTTCGGCGATCGCAACCTTCCTTTGTGTGCAGGCTGCGGACTGCAGAAACAAAGTAACATTTTTTTTTTTTTGTCCAGCCATCCATGATGGGGTTCGACGCAAGCGAAACACACGTGTGGAAAACATCAATGTACGCGAAACAAGCTGGAGCAACCAAGTTGAAAACGTCGAACACTCCCCACTTCGGCGCATCAATCCCAACCGCCACGATGCTTTGCACCTGTAGGACTCAACCGACCAATGCCACTACACTATGACTGGGCAAACGCTCCGATGTCCAACTGCCGTGCCGATCTAGCGGCATGTGCTGCGAAGACTGCCATCTTTGCCTTACGGAGGAAATGCCCGACCTCGCCAATGCCACACGACTCATGCCACACGACTCCGCTTATTCTTCTAGAGGACCAAAAAGCTCAGACAATTCCGCGAACGACGGCGGCGCCATCATCCCTCCACCCCCCTCACTCTCAGAATCTTCGGTGTTGTCTAGCTCTAGCTCGTCGTCGGAAAGAAAGTGCTTGGACGTACGTGTTGCCAACCTTCTCCATAAAAATCTCTCTGCGTCTTCAGACAGAGCTTGCGGTGAATACAGGGGGGCTCCGACGTTTTGAATTGCACTATTGGGTGGATGAGATGCCCAAAATTCCACTATTGAGCGTCCCGTCAAAAGTGGTACAACGCCACTATATCGGGTTGAGATTGTGACACGAGATTATGATGCCACTATTGAGGGCATTTCACTATTCAGGGTGCCACTATATCGGGACCACTACTGTAGTTTGAACAGCAAAAAAGAGAGCGATCTCCGCAGCAGTGAGATAGACTTCCACACCAACAATAGTGCTCTTTATTTCCTCTCGCACGGATGTTGGTGCAGCACTAGATGGTGCGGCTCTAGGCAAGTTTAGCTCGGGTTCTCTGAGCAACAGCTTGGAAAATAACGATAAATTGCAAAACTTTCATGCATACATAACCGACCGAGGGTCGAGCTGCGTTATGTTGTACTGCTAGAGGAGGTATCTTTGTTACCCTCCAAGTTTCCGGTGTTGCGGCAAGAATCCCTTTACACCACTGGGCGTTTATACGGCAGTCGTCCTACAGCAGTAGTAGAATGGCAGTCTTCACACATAACCGCACTTGTCCTATTTATTAGCGTTGCGACTATCACTCGAGCAGCAGCCAATATGGCAGATCTGTCGGTGAGTGTTCCGCACTCCAACTCGCTAGAGTTAAGAATTACGAAGCGGTAGGTATGTCTTGCTGTTGCTGTAGACTACGGCAGTCTATAGACTAGAGAGTTTCACCTGGCGGCATGTCTGTTGTGTTCTGGCCCCATTGATTCGCGCCTTTCGCAACAATAACCTGCCGACCCATGTATCTAGCCTGTCGCCATGTGCAGAGAGGCAGGCTACTTTGTTTCCTCGGCCTTGCTCAGGCCAGTTGTTGTGGAGAAATTTTCCGATTTGGAATCCGGGGGATGGACAGAAAATGCTCAACCACCTCCTAAAAGCAGGCGGTCTGCGTACTGGACAGTAAGCACAGCACACCATGGCACTTCGCCAGTTCGTCCTCGCCTCACAGACCCCTGTTTGTTATTTAACCGATAAGGCTGTACACTCCACTACTGTGACTTCTAGGAGCCAAGTTTGGGCAGCTAGAGAGAAGTGTGCACAGGGTATGCCTCGGATGTGAAAGCAATTCACCATTTCCAGTTTGGAATTTCAACCAATTCCAGCTTGGAGTTCCAGCTTGGAATTCATGAGGAATTCCAACCAAGATCATCCAGCACTTCCAAATTGGAATTCCAATTTTACCAAGCATGATGAACACACACTGCACCCCAGCTCTCCAAACTTGGCTCGAAGAGGCACAGCAATGTACTGTGCGGTTTCGAAGGTTTCATTGCAAACGGGTCTCTGCGAGCCGAGTACTAAGTGACATAGCGCGTTCGTGTGCTTTTCCCACGAACTGCGCAGAACTCCGGCGGCCTCATGTGGGTTTGGATGTAAATGCGTAAAGTCGGGATTCCAGTCTGGGAATTCTTCCCATAACAATTGGCCTCAGCCCACAACGGGTCAAGTTCCACCGGTGCTGCGGCACTCGGATAATTTTTTCTTTCGTTGTATGACACAACGAATCCATCTCTTTCTATCGAAAAGAGTCTAAGATAGATTAGCAAGGGATCCATAGCGTCAGCGGAAGTTACCTATATTTCCACGATTTCCCCGAGCAGGACACAGCGACATCTCCCCTGTGGGTAACAGGTTCAACATGTGTTTGGTGGCCATCTTGTGCATCTCTCTGTATGCTTGTGTTGGGTAGTTGGTTCGTCGGTTGTGCTGTTTGTGGCACCCTTGTGGGATTATTAGTTTTGTTTTTTACAATTTGCACTCGCCGACAGTCAGACACCCTAGATAAATTCCGACAGGAACGAAGATTGTTTTGCAGTATCTCCCGCTGTATGCTGTCCGTACTGTAGTTGGGATCCAACTCTTTGCGGGCTTGGTCAAGGCACCCTCTATATTGATAGTGTATCTTGTGGCGGCATGGCGACAGAGGAATCGGTGTCTCCTGCGAGCCGCGACAACCCGCTAAAAAAGAAAGGAGATTTCAACGTCAGCTTGATCTAAGAAGTTGCAGGTTTTCCACACGCCGTGATGGTGTTCTGTCCGTAGCTTTCCTCTGATCCTCCACTGCTACTTCTGCGTAGAGTTCATTTCGACTACGATGCTCTTGGTAAAGACCAAAGTTATGTGTGTCTAGCCTGCCAGATAGCTTCAAAGTGGCTACTTTTTTATCCTCACCCCGCGCCAAACGTGCAAGCTCGTGTCGTGGTAGCCGTTAGAGTGCTTTTTTGCACGAACGACCGCGTTGCTTCGAGCTATTTCCACGCAGCAGTTGTCTTGATCGATGGCGAACGAAGCCGTACCTAAAAGGGTGGGACCATTTCTGAGGCGTCCTCTATTTCCGTGCTCGTCTGCGATCTCTGTGAGGAACGTGGTGACGATTAAAAGGCCCCGTAGGCGCAAGGTGATGAAGAAGAGATGGGGGCGACAAGCTCGTTCTCCCTCTTCACAGAAAAGTTTTCGATTTTTGAGACAACACACAGTAGCTGCTTCGAGCTATCATCACGCAGCATTTCCGGCATTTCTCCCGAACATAAAAAGCGAAAGGATGTCCTTTGATCTGCTCTCTCGTGTGAAGACCAGAACCATGTTTGGGACGTCCTGTGTTTTTGTGCTCCCCCGCCGTCTCTGTGAGGCGCGGAACGACGATGAACGTGATTGACCTTGGTGACGTAGAGGGATGAGAATCTGGGAGGAGCCTGGACTGAACAGGAATGGGTTTCGTTTTCCATAGGTTGCAACATGCTCCTCCTACTATCTGTGTGGCGGATAATCTCTTAGCTTCCCCCCGCCGGTTTGCGTGGGTATTGAACTTCGTCCGCCCTACCTCACAGAAAACGGAGGTCGGCTCAAGACAAGACTTGTGGGACGTGCCCCTTCTAGCGCTAGGCCTCGACCCCCGGAGATCAACCACAAAACTGCCTGCCCAGGCTATGAGGTGGACGGACTCTGGGTGTGATTCGACATAACTACGCTGATACGACCACATTGCTCTCTCTGCACATGGCGTAGAAGTGTGGTGAAAATCACCGAGGCTTTGACGTTCTTCTGCGTGGGAAAGTAGGTGTTCGGCTCGGGGAGCGTCGTGCTACACTTCCACGCAGCAGAACATCCTCTCGGGAAGGGCTCGATCGAAGCGCATGGAGAGCACCAAAGCCGCGGACGTTCTTCGTGTTGTAGTCCTATCGGGCGTTGTCCAGCCTGCTGAAGTAGAGCTGGTGTGCCTTTCGATCTGCAATGCCTGCCGCGAGAGCAGCACGGACTATTCCATGGTGGTCAAGAACGAGAACGTTCGCCTCGTTTCACCTTCAAGACGGCAAGATGAAGGAGAATCGTCATCACCCCTATCACTCTACGGCGGTGACATAAAAAGTGACAGCGCCGTGCCTGTGATACCTGCGGAGAATAGTAGAGTACTGCCTCACCGCCGGATTTCTCGGCTGGCGTTTCGCGTCGACTTGCCGTTGTCGCAAGTCGTTTGGCCCGAAGGCCTTCGTGGGCTGAAGTTCGGCTGGAGGTTCGACCACCCGCTCGACCATCCGCTGCCTGACTCGCTGATAGATCTCCATCTCGGTGGCACGTTCAATCACCATATCGAGGGGGTCACGTGGCCGCCACGACTTGTCGTGCTGCGTTTCGGGGATCGATTCAACCGTCAGGTAGAGCTGGTGGCGTGGCCTGCCACGCTGCAGAGCCTGACCTTTGGCTCGTCCTTCGATCAGCCCATAGAGGCAATGAAGTGGCCCGGCGGCCTGGAAGTTCTAAGGCTCGGAGACGCCTTCAACCACCCGGTCCAGGCGGCTGACTGGACGAGCGCGACCAACCTCAGGATACTCGAGTTCGGGACCGCCTTCCGCTGCGCCGTTACCGACGTCGCGTGGTCTCCGGGGCTAAGGGAGCTACATTTTGGACCTTGCTTCGACCAGCAGCTATTCGCGAGCCAACTTCCGAGGGGCCTCAGGCTGCTCCGTATCCCAGACGTGTGTGACACCTTCGAGCCGGACGGCATGCCAAAAGACTGCAAGCTTCGCGTTTACAAGACCAACATCTTTGAGTTGTGGTAGTGCATTTTTTTAGTCAGGAGCTCTTGCTCATCTGGCAGAGGGAATTTGGGGTCCGAAAACATGAGGAGCTGACATGTACAGAGAACTCGAGTCTGATCTTGTGTGCGGTAGCAGGACGGCGGCAAGGATAGTTTTGGCGCCTCGGTCAACCACCGCTTGGACACCTTGTGTGTAGGAGAGAGGAGAGAGGCAGCGCGAGGCAAATCTTGCTGCAGTGTTTGTTTAGCTTCTTGGCGCTCGCCAGGCAACGGCAGGTTGTGGAGCACCGGAAGAAAAAATGACAGTCCTATTAAACGCGAATGTGGGCGAGTGGTGGTGCAGTATGTCCTTGGGTCTGTTGGTGTCTCTCTGTCTGTTTGCCTGTATGGTTTCGTCCAGAATATGTCGTCAGTTCCGGCACAAAGCTACTCCCTTTTCTTGAGCACCAACCTTGGAGTTGAAGCGTCGCGTTTTCAGCCATATAAATGCACTGTAGTGCGCCCAGCGTCTCCGTAACTCCGGTATAGAACGCGCCCGCATCTAAGAAACTCTTAGTCTGCCCCGAGGTTCCTGATAAGAACGTATAAGCACACCCGTGCTACAGATGGGGCCGCAGTTTAGAAAATTTCTGGCAAGAAAAAAAGGCTCAAATTTTTAAGGAAAATAAGAAAAAAGGCTACGAAACACAGCTCAATCTCGGCCACAACATAAGAAACGCCCCAATAAGAAACATTATCGTGCGGTTCCCCAAGACAAAAGAAACGAGGGGGTAGAAGCTGGGGGAGCATGTCCAAACGTCCCACTATACCTAGCTACATGTCATGTGACTTTTTGGTCGGGGCAGAGAGTGGTCATTTTCGCGGCGCCCCCCGCGCCCCGCGCCCCAGCGCCGTCGTGGGCTGCTATACCCACTGCTGCTGTACTGTACTGCCACAACCCCCAATGTTCGCCAAACCGAGCTGTCGGTTCATTCAATGCTGCATGAAGGCTTGGTTCTGGTGTGTGTGTTGTTGTTTTCTTCGCCACCAGAAATAATAAGAAAATAAGAGAATCAGCAGGATGCGACAGCCCATAGGAACAATAAGAAATCCATTTTAGGAAATTGGCCGACTTCGGCTGGTCCTTCTGCCCGGAATAAGAAATTGAGGCTCGACCCGATTTTGACGTTTCTTATGGCCCCATCGTCCTATACCTCTAGGCTACATACAGTACCATCTGGTTCCCGTGCCACGACCAACATACAATAGCTAGATACAGCGGCCTTCGCGCTGTACAGTAGCCTCAGCGTGCATTAATTCATCAGCAATATTAACATCGTTTGCATGGCTCAGTGACTACAAATGCATAGGAGTGTGCATATCATACAACACGCTTGCAAGGTGGATGGGGATGATCCTCACATTGGGGCTCCGTGGTATCGACGTTGAAGTGGTACCCCCCCACCGAAGCGGAGATCTGCTGCAGCCCTTGGCAGTTTGGCCGACAACAAAGCAGGCCGAGGACCTGAGCTTGTTGCATGCATGCCACAGCTACTACTTTTCCTTTCGTGGCACAAGAAGGTCAAACGATTAATCAAGACCCTGCATTCCCTTCGTCTCCGAATTAGCAACCAGCCGCAGCAGCACGTGGAACCAAACTGCATAAAAATTCAAATTCCACCGCACCGCTGGTCATCATGCCCCGGTGCCCGAACCGCGATGTGCTGAGAGAGGACGAAGTGGAGATTTTTCAAGATCGTATCCGAAGGTGCCACCCCACGACAGTGGGCGAGGTGGCTGCGAGTTCCACTCGAGCACGCCGCCGCCAGCGGCAACTTGGACCTCGTTGAAAGGCTACTGAGGGCTAGGGCTGACGGCAAGGCCGGCTGGAGGGACTGCCGCGGCCGGACAATGCTCAATGCCGCACCCTTGGGTGGAAACGCTGACGTGATGTCTGACTTACTCCAAGCAGGGTGTGGACCGGATGTCAATGTCGTGGCCTTTTCCACAGGTAGATCGGCGCTGTACCAGTCAATCGTGGGCTAACATGCAGCTGCGGCGAGAATGCTCATCATGGCAGGAGCCGATGTCAACTTTGTGGACAGTGCCGAAAAAGCCGGCCCCTCCCCCCCCCCCCCCTCGGCCTTGTTTGCCATCGGGGTTTGGGTTTTCGTCGCTTGGCAACGACGTTGTAAAACAAGCCGCCCCCCCCGGTGTTTACCATCGGGGTTGGGTTTTCGTCGCTTGGCAACGACGTTGTAAAACGAGCCCCCCGCTCGGTGTTTGCCATCGGGATTGGGTTTTCGTCGCTTGGCAACGACGTTGTAAAACAAGCCAATTCACTTCGTGAACTCGGCAACCAGGTTACCGTTTTTTTTTTTTTTACCTCGGTTTTTTTTTTTTGGCGGTAACCATACTGGTGGTCGAGTAGATCATGTTGTGCGGGGTGGAGGACCCTCACTCCGCGCAACGGGGGATGATCGCACCACGTTGTGTTAAAATGGTCAAGCACCCTCGAGGCAGTTACACAGTGCTTACAACTGTCTCTGGAAGTGAAAGCACCAGAAAATAAATTAAGTCATACGTAGCTGTCATCCGTACGCAAGGAAGTAAGCACAAGATGCCGAACACCCTTAGCAGGATGCAGCTCACCCTTCATGCGACTCGCCAAATACCTCACGGCGCTTCGCGCTTGGTGATGTGAGAGCCTGGTCCGGTGAGAACCCGGCGTGCTCCGTCCCGGCTTTGTAGGGATGCGAGGTCAATGGTCAAACGACTACGGCATGCACGACTATGAGTACACCCCCCCCCCCCCC
>FN649728.1:2248124-2335580 GCA_000310025.1 Ectocarpus siliculosus | reverse complement strand
CCCCCCCCCCCCCCCCCCCGCCCCCCGGATGACAGAGAAAGAAAATAGATGTGACAACCATGGGATGACCACAACATTCCCATGCTTAAGTACAAACCGATGTTGCTTTTGATGTTTTGCGGTGGTGTTGGTGTTGTTGTTGATACCAACGCATCGAAAGCAACTAATATCCTGCATCTCCTCTCCTGAAAGGACAAGTACCAAACACTCTTTTTTCCGTTTGTCACAAGTATGACGCAGAAGGCCGATGCTTTCTATGATACAGCAGTATGCATGTATCGCGGTTATTATGCAGCCAGCCGTTACGTGTACGTATCGAGGGCGAGAGCATGCACGTGGGCGTAACGTCGCACGGCACGAGCGCGAGTAGGTAAAAGGGAGAGCGAAGAGCTCCGAAAAACAAACGTAGAGATCGCACCACCAGACCAAAAAACCACAAATTAGAGACTAAGAAAAAATGCGACGGCTGCCACCACACGACGGTGAAAAAAAACAACCCCAGCATAAGGAGTTCGTCGCGTGTGGACCGTACAGTACATATGCATGTATGTGACGTAAGATATCACACCCCCTGTACCCATTCCATCAAATCGACGGTAGGGGCTCGCATCCGTCCCAGCTACATAGTTCTTCCCGGGTAAAATTGCCTGTTGCCATGAACACAACTTGGCCATCGGCAATGTGGGTGTTCAGGTGCCCTCTTCTCCAGCCACAACATCCGTTCCGGACTATTCTTCACACGCCGATGAGTTGCCATACCTAACCGATGAAATGGCGTCAATCTTGTAAAAAACACGTGCGTGTTCGTGCCCACTTGTTCTGGCGCCCGTCTCTACCGCAAGATCTACAACACCGATCAGTATCGAAGCTACCGTCGTTTCCGGAATAGTTCTCAGTGAGCGTTTTCACGCCCCGGGATACTGCAACAGAAACACGCAGCAGTGCGCGCAATAAAAATGAAATTGGGGGGTGCTCCGGCTGGCTGCTGCTGCACGTGTGCATATATGACATGTTGGACCTATGTATGCATATGTGCTCGTGTAATCGGACGGTGATAATCGCGTGCTAAACAGCAGTGCCCCCTGCCCACGTGATACATCGTTCCGATATCTTGGAAATAGTACACAACAGTACCATGTGAAAAGAGCAATGTGTTAATACACTACGCTGCAGTCTAATCCCCCCAACAGGTGTGAGAATCACCAAAGATCCCAAAAGGGCCTGAATAGTTCCTTTTACCCCTTCGTGACCCCTGAACGATTGCACGCACAAAGAGTCCGATACGCGAGATGGCTCTATGGTAGGCTATCAACTTGGCGTGTTGAGCCCGCCACCCACAGGGGAGATGAGATATCGGGGGGGGGGGTATACTCATAGTCGTGCATGCCGTAGACGTTAGACCATTGACCTCGCATCCCTACAAAGCCGGGACGGAGCACGCCGGGTTCTCAACGGACCAGGCTCTCACATCACCAAGCGCGAAGCGCCGTGAGGGTGCGCTGCATCCTGCTAAGGGTGTTCGGCATCTTGTGCTTACTTCCTTGCGTACGGATGACAGCTGCGTATGACTTTATATATTTTCTGGTGCTTTCACCTCCAGAGACAGTTGAAAGCACTGTGTAACTGCCTCGAGGGTGCTTGCCCAATTTAACACAACGTGCGATTATCCCCTTTGCGCGGAGTGCGGGTTCTCGACCCTGCACAACAAACATAATCTACTCGACCACCATTCATGGCTACCGCAAAAAAAAAACAAAGGCGAAAAGAAAAGCGGTGACCTGGTTGCCGAGTTGACGAGGTGATCGGCTTGTTTTACAACATCGCTGCCAAGCGACGAAATCCCAACCCCGATGGCAAACACCGGGGGGAACGGCTTGTTTTACAACGTCGTTGCCAAGCGACGAAATTCCGACCCCGATGGCAAACACCGGGGGGGACGGGGGGGCAAAACAGAAACACACGTAGATCATCATACGCCACAACACTGCTGCGCTACCCTGGACCATTCACATACAAAGAGGTGAGGTTGTTCTGTTTTAAATAAGAAGAATGGGTAGTCTTTCTGTGTGTGTTTTTATTATTCCTTAAATAAGAAGAAAAAAAACGAAACATGTTGGCTGCCTGCCGGGAGAGGGAACGCAGCAAGTGCTGTTGGGACCAACCACATTGATCAAGAGCAACAGACGAAGGACCGCAGTTTCTACCAAACACCAACCGGTGGCCTAGGCTAGCAAAACAGGCGAGCATCACCACCACCAGTGCCAGGCAGAGACTAAAACGCGACTATTTACACCAGCAAACAAACACAGCAGTACCCAGCAGGTCTGAAGAATGTATGCGCCAGAGCGGGGAACTTTGGAAGTTTGTACTCCGTTGTACCCCCAGCGGCTGCCAATCATCGCTGAACAACCCGCCGCCAGCAAGGACAAAGAGTATCAAACATATCCGTGCTCTGCTCTAAGCCCACCCTCCTTCGTCCTCACTCTCCCGGGGGGGGGGGAGCCGGGTGCGCATGCCTCAAAAATCAAAGGCGCCGCTGATTTGAGGAACGGCGGCGCAGCAGTTAGTTGTAGCAGCAGTAGCTCCTTCGCAAACATGCTGCATCGCCGCTGCTCTTTTTAGTCTAGACAACACAGCGGCAGCAGTGTTTGCGTTTTATCGCCACAAAGCAGGGGCGTCCGCCCTACGCCTTCCACTACAATAAATAGCGTTTGCTGTTTTGCGACGTGCAGGAAAATGGGACCACGTTGTGGCATGGGACGGCTTGTTGCCGCCGGGTTAAACGCATGATGTGATCCGTCGCTGCTTCTGCCGCTGCTGTGTGGATGTTCTCCGAATGTTCTACCCGCATGAAAGCACAAAACTTAGCACGAACAACACACGCGCCGACAACAGCTCGTGCGCGCGCGGGGCGGGGGGGAGGCTTTGCTCTGGCGCACGAGAGAGGCGGCGCTGACGTGCTGGGTGGTGCTGTCGGGGCGGGCACTTCGGACTCTCATGCACAAAAGGCAGATATACACGCAGCTATCGTTGTAGCTGCGCGGCAACAGCTAGGGGAGAAGGAAGAAAAACGTCACGGGAGCGGTTTGAATAAAGCCCAGCACAGAGAGAGAGAGAGAGAGAGAGAGAGAGAGAGAGAGAGAGAGAGAGAGAGAGAGCTGGGGACTTCAACAGCAGGGACTGGTGGACTGCAACCTCGACCAGGACCAGCGCAGGAGCACCAATGCCGACACCTTTTCCCGGCACAACTAGAGCAGGTGTATCTGTCTCTCTGCGCCACTCTGTGTGTGTCCCAGGGTGTGTGACCGATGAAATACCGCTGCTGCTGGTGTCGGGAAAGTACATCCCATCATGCGAACGACCTATAGTGTGTGTCGGTGCTCCCTCTTTGCAATCGTGCATACCTCTTTCAGAGTCCTGACGTCGCGGTCGATAGCCTCCGGAGTCGGCGCCCCAGCCATGCCCGCATGGTGCGCCATTCACAGCTGCCAGCTCCGCAATTCCCGCTTCGAGCCGAGTGCGCCAAGATGCGAGCTGCTGGTCCGCGAGCCGCCGGCGCCAGGGGGGGGCACGCGCAATAAACATGGCATCCGCGATGTACCCCACCCATATATGGAGTATCAGAGAAGTTCACTCATTCTACGGAGCCTCCAGGCCGGGCCAATGTGACGCAAAGACTATGACTATAATAATTATTATAGTCATAGTCTTTGATGTGACGGTTTCGCGCTTGCAGTTGTATATACATTCAACAACACAATAGTATTATTCGTGCGCACGCGCAGGAGTCCAGATATGAGCGTTCTTGGAACACCCCTGTTTGTGGGGTAGGCTGGAGACGGAGAGGGTAGGGGGGGGGGGATTGTAGTACACGTCAAGCTTGCCTGCTTTGGAGGGAAAGCAGGAGGAGAGGAGTGGGCCAATCTATCCTTGCTGTTCGGGGATCCCTCGTTCGGAGACGTCCGCGCAGAAGGTGAGTCCAGCATCTCGTGTTCTCTCTCCTCGCGTTGATCTCTGTACTGGTCCGTGCACTTGTCAGTGCATCATCTATCGTGCGTACAGCAAAATCGACGGGATGGCACACGGATAAATGCTGTCGACCAGAACCGACGAGAAGATATGTAGACCATCTACCGTATCTTGGTTGCGTCGACACATGCGTGCTTCTTTCAATAGTCTAAATATATGTAGGCGTCAACGGCGACTGTACGCAGCTTTGTAGCACGCTGCAACTTGATGTGTGTCGTCCAACATATGGTCCGGGCGCCAATTTGCATATTTCACAGCAATTTGAGTCCCTGCTGTAGAGGCGGGGTCTGTCTGTCGTCGCAGACAAACAAATGAATGGTCACCATGCCCTAAAATAGTAGACTATTAGTCCAAGTCACTTGAAAACGCCATCGATCGGTACTCCTCCCAATCGACCGATCGATGGCGTTGATTACTTGTGTGGAGATGACGACCTTGATGTTATGTATAGCTCAACAACCCTCAATCCTCAATTAGATTCTAGGCAAGCAAGCGCATCATTTCTATATTCTGCAGGTAGGTGCAGTTGTTTTCGGATACCAATCATGGTTCTTTGTACATTCCGGAGAGGACGTTTCGCAGCCTGCTCCATGTAGATTCCGCCCACCTCTGGCAAACGGTGGATGTTCTGCTGTGTCGCTGCAAGAGAAGATCGTCCAATATTCAAGACTCAAGGCCTTTCACTTTAATCTACCCTACGATATCAGTTGGCACAGGCAAGGGGTTGTAGGAAGGACGTGATGTAGGGCGCGCCTTCGTGCGCTACAGTCTTTTAGCGCTGCCTACTGTAGGGGCGTTTTACACAGCGCGCTTTTCCCCCAAAGGTTTGGAATAGTTCCAAATTCGGGAACATTGCGAAGCGAGTAAGAAGGCAAATAGACTGGAAACTTTCCAATCTGCGCCCTATTGTACTTACACTGGAAAAGTTCCAAATTTTTCGAGGTCGAAATTTGGAAACATCAGCCATGTATGTCGATAACGCCCCATAAACCGCTCCCTACCATTCTCCACCTTCGCACGGCAGTTCGTAGGAGGGTACACTCTCGGCCTCCCGGGGGTAGTCTAAAGAAGACCCACGAGCCGTTTTTACTGTGCCGAGATCGGATCACTGATCACTGAGCACTGGTGGTGCTCTAACAGCGTAGCCACCTCAATGACATCCTGTTCGTGCTGCTTTTCGCTTTTTAGCTGAATCAAGCGCCTAGCTTGCCGAAACACTCTTCAGGGTAGCAAGCGCACATATCCCCCGACTCCGTCAGAAGCTCAAAGGAGGGGGCTTCGACCTAGTGGTGTGTGATTTGGTTGCAGTTCTCCTGCCAGCGGGCCGCTAGTGACCCCCCCCCCGCCCGCCCCCAGTTCCAGTGCGTCGCCCCGGATAGAGGCTTCGACAGCAATACCAGATGTCACCCGTCCGTGGAGGTGGTCGACGCGGCAAGGGCCGCGGCCCTGCTAGTAGTCTTCCGGAGGAGGCCGCTGCGGCTGGAGGCAACGGCGGCAACCCTGGTCCCGGTTCTAGCGGTCAGCGTCGCCCCTCCCGAATTTCGTCTGCGATTGCGCTGGCGTCGTTCAACTGGACCGATGACGCCATCGTCGAGGTGTGTTTGGGGTGCTCGGCAGAGTGCTGATCCAACGCCTCCCCCAGGGGTTGCTCTGGGTACGATGCTCGGGGCCCCTCTTGCCTCCCCCGTGTCTCTCACTCGTTAATGATAAAAGGGTCTTGAGCCAACCTTCTTTATTTTAGCCCCTGACGAAGCAGCCGCACCCAAACAAGGTGGGAGAGAAACGACGCCATGCACCGCATGTAATTGCCAACACCCCGGTGGGATAGCCCTAGGATACGTATTCCAGGGCGGGGTTTGGGGGTGAGGGATGGGGAGTGACCCGGGAAGTCAGTGTTGTTCAGGTCTAGTGATAGTTTGGGTGATTTGTTTTTTGCAAGTTTCCACTCGATCACCCCCGGGGAGTTTCCCGCCCGTTTCGTGTCGAGGGTTGGGGCATGGTGTCGAGGGTTGGGGCATGCACTCCAGAAAAGAAGAGAGAGGCAATCAAAAGTGAACGAGGCGCATCATACCATCATGGTTTCTTGGTGCTTTCTATCATCCCATCCAGGGCCACTGAACGTAGCTAGGAATGATCCTGGCCAAAGAATAGGGTCTTTTCCCATCGAGACTGACTTCCAGACATACTCCACGGGCGTCGTAGAAGTTCTTGTTCGAATAACTACAGGAGGCCAGAGGGCGTGCGCGATGAACGCTATGCTGTTGTTGTTGTTGTTGTTGTTGTTGTTGTTGTTGTTGCTGTTGAAGTTTTCGTCGTTATCTCCCAATATAACTTTTTACTGACCGTGTTGTGTTCTTCGTTGTCGTCATCCTATTAACTAAATTGCTTTCGTCCCTCGCACTTGCCCATTCGAAGTCAAACAACGACATCCCGCACAGTCGCAGGTCGCAGCACAACAACGGCGCATCTGATAAAAGACCAGAGTCAACCCACCGAACCTTGTTACCCCATGCTTTGTAAACCTTATCCGTTCTCATAGGTGGCCCGTGACCTTAGCAACGATCCCGTAGCGATGTACGCCGACTCCGTCCCGGGAAAGTCGAGCAAAACAAGTGGTACTGGCGTAGGGAAAGCGAGCGGGCATGGGACCGGTGCTGGAGGGAGGAGTGGAGGGCCTGGCAGGGCGAAAGCGCCGCATGGGGGGGGTTTCAGGTAAGACGAGAAACCGCAGAAAGACAGGTTGGTCATCAAAGCAATGCTATGAACCCATTGCTTATCTGTAGCCCGGACTCTTATCTGTGGAAGAGATGAATCGTCTTGTGTTTTGAATGAAGAAAAGGAAAAACAGAGAGAGGCCATTGCGCCATGATATGCTCCAACGTCCCACAGTAGTTAGTATCGTCGTTGGAAGATGTTCTCGAGGCTCAGGTCGAGATTTCGAGGGGAAAGAGAGCGATGGATTTTTCGTTACCTGGTGGCGATGGCGTTGGTGTCGGTGCTAGGGCCGGTCTGGGCTGTTGTTGTGCCGGGACACGAGGAGGGTGGACTATAAGGGCGTGGCGTGGGGAGTACTCGACGCACACACGCCAAAGGAGTGACAGTCCTTTTGGTGCCTGCCGTTGCTAATACCACAACAACGTGCGGACGTAGGGTGAAATTCTTTAAATGGTGGTTGCGCTTATTTGGTGGAGGCCAGCACCGCAACTCTCGATCAGCTTGTAGCAAAGGCTGTCTCAACATGGGGCTATCATCGGTGCACAACGGATATATTCCTACTCACTATATCCTGGAAGATCGGACCCGGTCTAATGTCCGTCGAACCTAGCCTATCTGAACAAGTATTACTCCGGAGTATGATTAAACGTCGTGTCGGCCATCTCGCTCGCGAGGATTAGCGGTGAGTCGTTCGTTCCGAATTCTGAGTGGAGATGGTATGCCTAAGTCGGCTACAGAATGCTTTACATTGTCCCCCTCCTCATGCGCCCTTCTTTCCCCTTTTCACACTGCCCCCCTCCTTCGTTGGTTCGCTTTGCATGGACCAGGCCTCCCCAGGCAGCGGTATCCGAACACGCGACTCCATCTCCTTCGCCCAAGGTGAAGCAAGGGTCGATATCACGGGCAAGCCCGCAGACGAGCAGAAATCCGCCGCAAGACCTCCACAGCCCGGCTGTTCCCGACATGTCATCTGTGGCAGGAGGCGCGGCGGCCGGGCACGGGGGCGGCCGAGCGGGTTCGATTGGGCCTGTGAAACCACGGTGCGGTGTGCGAAGAGTTGTAGGGTGTCTGGGGTAACGGGTAGGCTTACCCTCTACGTCTGATTTGCCAGGGTGCGGATTGGAGCGTTATTGGTGTGGAGTTTGTTGTTGTCGTTTCCCATGGTGGTATGGTTTTTTCTGCCTATCCCGAGTGGGGAGACGGAAAGGGAGAAACGATGCGCTTAGCTAACGTCCCATCTCCGGATGCGTTGCTTTCTATCTCGTGACAATTGTCCTCGGAAGAGAGGGGAAACGCACAGGGCGTGAAAGCCATGCACCATCGAAGCTAGGCGACGCATCAACATACTGGTGGCAACAGTAGAAGGCGAACGATTCGCCTCACCCGCCATGTGTCGTTCTCGCAAGCTCGAAAAGCTCAGTTTCCAACAACGACCGTTTAGTGTTAAGAACACTTTCAACCTCAACGGCACCGCCGCAACCACCACCAACGCAAACAAAGAACGACGGAAGCCCCTTCCTGTTCTTGCCGATACACATCAAGGAATAGCTTTCAGGAGGATGAAGGAGGGCCGTGTTGGGAGCTAAACGAGCTTATGCGCGACTGGCTTGAGGTGCGCGGAAATATAAGAGTATTGTTGTTTTTAGTGTCTGCCGCCCCCCTTGCTCCAAGTTTCTTCTTCAGACCGACGAGCGTCGATAGGTTGTTAACGCCAAAAGAGCACGCAACTTGATTATTACTGTTTTTTCGAATCTATGCTTTCCCCGTACCGCACGGCGTACGAAGCAAAAGGCGAACGCGAAACGCCAATTTCGATAAAAGTCCGGGCGTATTGTTCCGATGTTTTCCAAGCAGCACAACGTTGCCCTATGTTTGCCTCTTTAGACATTGACATTGGAGCCCTGCCCCCCCCTCTACCCGCCCGCTCGCTCCGAAACACGTAGAACTCCGAGGACGGTAGGGCCGTTGCCTCCCACCGCGCCCGGCTGCCCCTGTCCTTCTTCCATCAAATCCCATCCCCGCGCTGCCGCCCGCCCGCGGCGAAGGCGACAACGACCATCAGCGCCGACGAAAATGCCGTCGCGGCTGTCACTGAGCCACTACCCGGGCATGAGCCTGTCCGAGTGGGTACAGATCTGCCTGCGGCAGACTGTGGTGCCCCTGACGACTATGCCGGCCTGGTGGTACCGGGGGTATCAGCCGTCGGGCTGTACCAGGGCGGCAATGACTGGAGTCCTCACGACCAGATGGGGGATCAGGGGGCTGAGGGAGTTCCGGGCGCGGGGGATGGGAGCGGAGGTGTTTTCGTGTGGAGGCGTTGCGTTGTGAAGAGGAGGGGGACCGGGGCGGGGGCGCCAGAATCCACCGACTCGGGTTTGATCGATGTTGAGTGGGACGATGCCGCGGGAGGGGAGGTGAGAATACATGGTTGGAGGGTCAGCTGATTTCACCGCATTTACTCATAGCACCACAATGACGAAAACCAAGCATTAGCATCGCTCTTCCTCATCGGATGTGGTATGGACTAGACGTCGTACCCAACTTCAGGGCTCCCCTATTGCAGGCGAGCTGCAACGAGTACGACAAGCATTTGTCAACCAATGAACACCCCATTTCCCCCACACGCATGGCGATGACATCAACGAATAACAACTATACCAACACCCGGCCAATCCCTCCAACTGCCTTGCCATAAAGACAAGCAACGAGTTCAACCCCCCCCCGCTGCTTCCGAGAGAGAAGAACAGAATCTAAGGAAAAAAACCGAGGATAAGGAAGGTCTAGAAGTGTACGGAATGTCGAAAGAAGAAATAGGGTTCAAGGATTACCTACATGGACCAATGGATGCAGGGACAAAGCTTAAGGTCAAATTCAGGACCGGGGACATAGACCTTCGAGAACGTCGACGAAGACATAGGACGGTAGACGACGAAGACGACAAGTTCAAATGTGATTGCGGCTTCGAATGCGAAGACCGTGTTCATGTAGTCGCGGAATGTCAGTTGTACGAAGAGGAGAGGGAAGTGTACATGACTGAGCTGGGAAAAATACAAGGGACGTGCAGGGAGATGTTTGAGGCATGGAATAGAGGGGAGAGGACGGTAGCTGTACTGGGGAGTAGGAAGTGGTTTGAAAAGGCGGGAAGGGATATCGTTAGGATAGACAGACTAGGGAAGACATTTTTGAGCCACCTTTGGCAAAGTAGGAAGGAATGATTGGCCATCGGTGATCGGTCCTGTGGGAACAATGCTCCGTCCTCTCGAGGACGCGTGGTCAATGGTCTAACCGCTAAGACATGCAAAACATAAGAGTACGCCCCTCCCCCCCCCCGCTGCTTCCTCATCCCATCCTCCTCCCGGAAGGCGACCCTGCACCCGCACGAGGTTTTCGTACAGAAACCCGAAGGCCTCGGAGGCGGAGGGGGTGTTCGTGGTGCCTGCGGCAGCGGTCACGACTGTGTGGAGTTCACCGCGAGGGTTCAAGAGGCCCTGTCCCGCAGAAGGGCGTGCGAGGCACTGCTTGCTTATAGGTGTGCGTGAATGCGGACTTAACAGTAAGAGTCCGGGCTCAAGCATGGGGAGCGAAACGTATGCCAATGAAGATTTTTCTCGGAAGCAAGATTGAGGGTGTGCCCAGGACTACTTTGAGCGCTAAACGCTGGAAACTTGCTTGGAACAAGAGTATGTGCTTGAGACATGAGTGAGGGTCAGCAAGGGTCTATTAGTAACGGGTTTGCGTACAGCGTGGAGGGAAAAAGGGAACGGCGTTGTCGGTCCCGGCGGTGCAATGCGTCGCACTACCTCATCGAGCTTGTCTCGAGGGTTGAGGCGGTGTAAACCTGGTGGCGATATGGCGAGGCTGCATCGTCTTTGATTCGCACATACACGCATGGCTGATGAAAATAAAGCAACTGCAATCCGTATCCACTCCACGACCTCTTCTTTGCTGGCACCAAAGCGGACCATGGTATCAGGATCGTCAGGCGAGGGAAACAGTGTCTTTGTTGAGCTGAAAGAGTTGATGACCTTTTTTCTCTGTCCTGGGGCAACCATCACTGTTTGAGCGTCCTCTCTGATCTTTGTAGCGAAACGTGGAAGAGCATATGACCTGGTCGCAGCTAAATGTTCACGGGCGAAAAACCAACAAACTTTTCAAAACGTCCCGAAATTGCGTGACATCTGTGATATGCAAAACCGTGGACCCATGAGCACCCGAGGACCCACGAGCACCCGAGCAAAAGAAGGAGTTTTCATCCTTGGCGCACAAGCCCCATTTAATGCATGAAGTGAGCAACGGCTGCGCTCGTTGGGAAAACGTTTTTCGTTTCGCACATCGTGGCCGAACCTTGTCCTTCGGCGGTGTTATGTAGGTTGATGCAAAGCTTGCCTTCCTTCCCGTCGTGCTGACAGACACTACGTGAGCTGCATGCCGGTGGACACCAGCGTAACGGGCACGCTGCAGGAGGGCCCGGCCAACAGGGCGATGGCCCTCGCGTTGAGCGCCTTTAAGGGTGAGCGCCACTTGTTTACACAGCACCGCGTCGTCTCAACGAGTAATTTATCGGTAGCGTGAAGTGCTTGGAACGAGTATTCGCTTGACTTGGGGGGACGCAGCATATGCACCCGTTTCACGAAGTACCTCACACGGATTCTCCATGGTTCAAAGTGTGCGGAACTACAGTAGAATTACCAGTAGAAGGGGAGGGGAACTATATTTTACTGTCGCAGACTGCTGCATAAGGCGTCACCTACCTTGGAATCGTCGTGTTTCGAAAAACACGTCAGTCCAGTAGTGGCAAGGGGTTTCTGGCCTCTAACTATGTGGAACGTCAACGCGTGATGGAAGCATGTGGTAGACAATACTTAGAAGCGTTCAAAACGTCTCGAATATGTGAGGGCCTTCTTGTGGGTGGGAGTTCGCTACAACCGATGCCAAACCTTTTGGCCGGAAGATAGCGATGTTGATGATAAGCGATGTCTTTCGACGTCGGTTTGTTAATGTCAGGGTCAGGCTCCGGCTACAAGGGTCTCGCGATGGCTACCGCTAGCAAGCTGATGGCCGAGGTCACCCGGGAGTACGAGCTGTGCATGTCCTCGCTGGTCTTTGACAGCAACATGATGAACGAGGCCAACATCCAGGTACATATCATGGTCAGGGCGCCGTTGGCGGACTTCTCGACGTCGCCGCCCATGGCGATATTCTTGGTGATGCGGGTTCGAGTAAAATCTGTACCACGGAACGGGCTGCTTCCAGTTCGTTTTTCACATTCTTCATGTTGGTGTCGGATGTATGGTGGATTGTAATTGTGGCGCTTGCCGACCACCTGCCGGTCAATACTGCAATGATCGGCACGTATCGAACACCAAACCGCTCCAGACATTCCAACTGCTGTCCAGCCTGATACATATGAAAATCGCTTACGCGTGTGTTCGCGGCTTCGCCACCGTGCAATATAGGCGAGAGAGAGGGCTAAATGAATGGGTTGTTCTGTGACTTTGGGGTTACAAACATTTTTTGACGGCCAAAGGGAGCATAGTGTGATCTCATGTGTATAGAACACAGCGACGAACGGCAATAGCGTTCCCTTCCGGTTTCCGGTCGGTCGTTCCTGTCTGGTTCCCCACCGTCCGTGTCTTCCCGTAACACAGACATACGTGCGACTGAAGTTGCCACCCCCCACCCCCCCCAAGCCTGTACCTGAGATGGCCGTCGTCTCCACTCCCCCGCATGACTTCAGAGGTGAGAATTTGAATATTGCTTCCCTTGGTTGATTTCCCGATACGTTTTGCTTCCCCTGCTGTCGATTGAGAGTACACGGGGTGCTTGGCATGTACGAAAGGGGCTTTGATGATTCGGGTTCGTCGCGCCTGTCCTGTGCCACTGGCTGCCAATGTTGAGTACCACTTTACAACAGTTGTTGGTAAAGACTTGATGAAAGTGGTGCAAGAGCAAGTAACGGCAAGCAAAGAGTGAAGATTCCGCCCCCCCTGCGTTCCCGCTGGCAGGAAAAGCAACACCAGTTGTTTACTTGTTTCTGGACGTGGTGTTTAATTTCCAGGAGTCTCTGAGGTGTTTCGACGATCCACCTTCATGACGTCATCGGCCGCGCTGGCGGCGGCGTTGGGGGTGACGGGCGAGTGCCTCTGGCTCACCGGCGTTCGCGCCCTGACGACAATCCATCCGGTGAGAACTTCTCCTCGCTCCAGACGCTGTGCTTAAGTTATTATTCTGCTACCGTGAAGTCTGGATAGTATCAGTGCGTATTGTCCTTGTTTCTCACATTCGGTGGTATTCCTAATGTGCGCTTTGTTTTGAACTTAGTCTCCGATTTAGAGGGATGAACTCTAGATACGCGTTTTATTTGAAGTGTTCTGCATGCCTATCCGGATTTGAACGTTTGTGATTGAGCTTGTGGCCGACGGTTCTCCGGATCTTGCTATTTTTAGCCTTGAGGCTTGAAATCCCGAATTTTGCCTTACGATAGAGGAGCTACTTGGAAGCGTCGAACTAGGTTTTGAACGTGAAGACATGTGACAGGTTTCGGCCGCTCGGTGCTTCGCCCTTAGGTGTGTAGCCCGAAGCTCATCATTGAGGACTTGAGCGGTCCGTATGAGTCTGGCGGCACATGGCTCCCCTTGGCATAGGGCAGTCTGGAAAACTTGGCATCACGTCTGAAATCGTGTACAAGAAGCCCCTCGGCTGCAGCAGTACTGTGCGGTGCCTGGACAACAAACCCCTAAGATGCGTACGACCCCCACGTTTCGTGGAGTCTGACCTGAAACTGATGGTGACACTGAACCCCCTTAAAAGAAAACGACCGCTCGAACACGGTCGTTGAGACGCCGCCATTACCCTCGCCGCTGCTGTCTCTCACTCACTTGTGGCAACTTATTATGCGTAAAACTGCTGTCGGTTGTCCCCTGATGTGACGTGAAACACTCCCTCTTCAGGAGCCCCTTCGGCTGGAGGCGTTTTCGCGCTGCCAGGGGGACGCCCTCATGCGCGCCAAGCGGGTTGTGCGGGAGGAGTGGCCCCAGAGGGTGGGGTCGACCATTCACGTCGCTCTGCGGCGGCAACTACCCGAGGACGGGAACGCCTCTCAGCGAGCAGGCGTAGGGGGTGGAGCTGCAGCGGAAGCCCAATCGCTCGATCAGGTGGGAGGAGCCAAGAGTGGCGGTGGCGTTAGTGGTGATGGCGGTAGTGGCGGTGGTGGTAGTACTGGTGGTGGTGGTGGTGGTGGTGGTGGTGGTGGTGGTGCTAGAGGTGATGGGGAGGGGGTGGCGGTGAGACTGGTGTGCATGATTGGTTTGTGGCGGAAATTGGAGCAAGTGGCCCGACATCTTCCGAGCGCATGGGACTGTTGTAATTACTCTACAGGGTGAAGTACTTTCCAGGCGACAGTGTAGGGAGCCATTTCCGAACCCCACGAAGGCGACAAGAGAAGCAGGAGATTCGGACTTGAGCCGTTGAGAGAAGGTGCAGGGTTTCTGGTTGCATGGTGGACGTAGTCGTGACACTCAACGCGTTCATCCTGTCCGAAGGCATGGGGACAACAATGGGCCACCCTTCCCCTCCCACTTTGCTCAAAGCGTGCCAATAAAAATGTTTCAGCTACAAGAACATTCGGGTAGATTCGAGAAGTGGTTGGGTGTAGGGGGCTGAGGCGATGGAGGTAGCGACGAAAATGCGGTTGGCCTTTGTCGGGTGTTTCCCATTCCTATTCCCCCTCGACCACTCTTCCTCGACACCGATGTTCCTACGAAATTTATTTGATCTCACACATTCCCGATACATATTCAATCAACGTGGCCATCACACCGATCTCCTCAGGGAGCTACTAGCCCAAAAGCCGGTGGGGGTAGAGGTGGGGGGGGCGGGGACGGGACCGGCGGCGGCGGCGGCTGCGGCAATGCGCTATCTCGACCTCGGTTTGACAGCTCCATCTCAGTGATGGAAAACTTCGAGGTATCGGAGATCAGAAGTCTTTTGCGATGGGCGAACTACTGCATGACGGATGCCTTACAGGTGAGTGAGTACTACTGTACTCTTAGTATGATGGCCTTTATTCCGATTTTTGTGGCAACTTGTGCTGCGAGATTGTTTGTTGGCCGTGCAGAGCTACTGACCGGGTTCCCGTGGGGATGGCTTGTCGGTTTGAGTGCCCAAAACAGCTTCGTAGTACTCCAGAGTACAGGCGTTGTTCTTCGGGTAGTGCACGCACCCGCTGGTCAGGTAGAAGCATATCTTCTACAGGGATGGCCGCACATACGTTCGCCTTTCGACCGAGAGGACTCCATCCACGACATGGCAACACGCAATATAACAGCGAATTTTTATTCGGTCTAGGAATGCAGGCCGCGGTATTTTCTTCAGGGGTGTATTTGTCGATATGGCTGCCTCGGGTCCAGCCTCGTTGAAGAGCATCTGTCAAGCCATATGTAGAAATGAATTCGAAGGCGACGTTAATGCCGGTGGTTGTTTGTGTCGAAGACATGGTCCCAAGTCAAGAGCGTGGACAAGATTAGAAGTGAGTCGAACTCCCCGCCAATTCGACTCGATTTTGCTGCTCACCCCCTGTGCCGCGTTCCAAGATTCCAAGAAAATCATCAGCTCACGTCACACGGACTTCTCGATTGGTTGCATTACTTCACGCATACCCGCGGAAGAACTGAGAGACTCGTTTTTACCTTTCTTTTCACCGATTGCGCTGTACATGTGTTGCCTGTGACTGAGCCGATTGACCCCTTCGCCGCGCCCTCTCGCTAACAAAAAACAACGCCTCTCAACCAGACGCTGACGCGGCGCACGTTGGAGGAGTTCTCGGACTACTTGCTCAAGTGTTGCAGCTGCCAGGTGACTGAAGCTTGGAGTTACATCGA
Source organism: Ectocarpus siliculosus (assembly GCA_000310025.1). Taxonomy (NCBI): domain Eukaryota; class Phaeophyceae; order Ectocarpales; family Ectocarpaceae; genus Ectocarpus; species Ectocarpus siliculosus. Next base: position 2,319,957 of record FN649728.1, on the reverse strand, counting down.
ATGCCTGTGTCTCCCCCTGAGCAGACAACGATGTGCAATCTCCCTCGGCACGTCCGGTGCGCTATGCACCGAGGCTATCGTGGAAGAGGCCGAAAGAAGGCGGAGGCGCTCGGACGAACGGCGGGTTTTTACTACCATTTTTGCGACGTCGACAGTAGCATATTGCGCGAAATGAACCCCAGGGTGGCAGTTCGGGTGAAGTGAAGCGCCGAAATACGTATCACTATCACACATATATATGCGAGCACGTGAGATGACTATCAACAAATGATAGACGACGACGATGAAGTCGAAGACACAACTTTGAGAACGAGCGATGGCTGACATCCCTACATTCTATCGCAGGTTGAAGTCAAGCATATGAACGATGTCATAGTCACCGATCAAGGAGAGGGAGCCATGCGCAGAGGCACGACGCCTCCCCTGTTCAAGGTTGACATCATCCGATCAACTGGCCGGTGAGTGCTGACCCCTGTGCTGGTGTGGAATTCACTCTTCTCGTGCGATCAGCTCTTCTGTAAGGGCTTCTCTCATGATATCATATCCCTTGCAGAGTAGGTGTGCGGTATCTGTATCTTCCACAGAACGCAAGCGCGAGCAACACCCAGAAAAATGAAAAACAGAGGGCGTGTTCCGATGCCATTGAGAACAACCGGGATATTGTGAAGAGCTCTGCGGTGGTGCTCCCGAGTGAATGTCATCCGATCCCCCGTCCTATGGATGCTGCTGCGGTGCCCATCTTTTGTCGCAATGCCAACAAACGGAGTCCTCTTGACTACATCATGCATGCCCCCCCCCCCCTGCAAACAAGGACCTTGTCTAGTCGATGGCTCTTGGCCCATCAACACCTGAGCTAACATTATTTTTACGGAAGGCTCGGGGAGCGCGGCCTACAATTGCTCTGGAATCGTGTAAGCTTTCCACATCACCGGACCCATTCAAACGCCCGTTTCCACATCAAACGTGCAGACACGTGCTGAACGTGTCCGAAGTGAAAGAGGCAGAGCGACGGATTGCGGAGTGGCGGGCAACGCCGGAATCAAGGGAGGACGGCGCAGTTTGTCCAATTGCGGAGGTATGCACGTCACTCAGCAGTCACCGAAAAACATGATATGTCCCGGGCCACTACTATCTGCCAATAAAACGCTGGCTTAGTCCAGAAATATTGTACACCCCCCGCATGAATAGGATTCGACACGTCTCCTGACGTCAGCCTTGCCCCATAGGTATGTCTATTGTTTTTCAGTGGACCACGACGAAATAACCCTTGCGCCATGTCAAGCGAGGGTGAACTGTCTCTGCGGACTCGTTTTGCGGACCCCATCCATCCCGTCTCGACTCGTCTCGGAACTTGGTCTTGGGGAGACGGTGCAGAACGAACGAACACACCGCAAACGCCCTGCGCGCGTAGCTGCCGGGGGGATATGGGGCGATGTTCTCTACCTAATTCCACGTCAGGGAAGGGAGTCAGAGTTTAGGTGGCGTGTTTCACCGTTTGTGCGCAAGAGCTTCCTGATAATACATCCATCGCCTCTGATACCCTCCATGGGTAGTGCGGAGCACAGTCGTTGGAAGTCATCGGTTCCCTCTGGGTTTGTTCAATTTCCAACAAGCCTTCCGCCACTCGCTGCCGCCGTTCGTCTGTGTATCCTCCCCAAGAAACCGCAGGTTGCCGTTATCTTTAGAAAATATGAATTCGACCGTCGTGTTTCCACCATTCCTCCTGGTTTTCAGGTGCCCGACGTGCGCGGTCATATCCCCGAGGTAGACACGCCCCTCGAGGACTTTCGATCGGAGGCCTTGAGATGTTACGACGGCACTTTGGCAAGGGTCGCCGGCATCCACCAGGTCAAGATTGGGTGCAGCAACACCCTGTGGTTGCTTCGGCTTTCGCGACAGCAGACGTTATTACTGCTGTTGTGTTGATATTGGTATACTGAGCGGTAGGGGGTGCTCAAGCATGCTCGATGTTGGCTAGTTGCAGCCCGTTCACCACCAACACCCTTTCCCTACCTTGACCTCACCTGAAACCCGACGTAAACCTACTCGGCTGACGGCAGCCGCATCAGCATGCACAGCGTGCCCTGATGAGCCGCTACGCTTAGGTTTGTCTCGACATTAATTGCTCTTGAATTCCGAATAGGTGAGGTATGCTCTAGTTAAGCATTTTTTCCCTAGCGCCAAGTCTAGCCCCAATCCCTAAAAACCTGCGACTTACGCTTGCAATGTACAGGTGCAACGATTCGTGATGGATCGACTCTTCTGGCCAGACCCACAGTTCATGTCCGTGGCCGGGCCGGACGAACCGTGGGTGGTGGATCTTCGGGGCCGAGCAGAGGAAGTTCTCGAGGCCGCCATTGTCCCCCTAAGGGTGAGCAGCGCAGACGTCTTGATCGATATGATTTGTACGCTCACAAGTTACACGTCCATGGCGTCTCGGAAAGATCGCCGGTAACTGTATCAGTCGCAGCACCGTCTGTGGTGAAGCGGGCGTTGCTTCCCTCGTCCTCCCCGGCGGTCACCCTAACCCCCCTCGGTCCCGATTTTTTTCCCTCACATGAAACCGTGTTCTTACGATTGTTCCCTCAACATGAAACGGTGTTTTCGCGATCGTCCCCTCGCATGAAACCACTGTGCTCTCACAAATCGTTTTCGCAGGACTATCTCAAGCTCTTTGACCGGTACGTCGACTTCCTCAACCTCGACGTCGAGGCGTACATGGCGTCGATGACCCACACGAGCAATGACGGCGGCGGTGGCGACGGCGACGACGACGAGGAGGAGGGCCTTGGAGTCGCGACCGTCAACCTGGCCGCGCTCAGGGCAGTCTTGACCAAGCACCAGGTATCCTACGGCCCGAAAACACTGACGGCGATTTAGGGAGCAGGAGGAACGGTCGGGTAGAATTTTATCCTGGGATGGTGGGCTGACCAGTCGGTATCCAATCGTAACACTTCTTGATTTTCCCTGGATAGCGTCTCCCTGGACAGCGGGCTGACCTTGGATATTTCCGCCGTAAACCTGGCCGCCCTAGCAGAGACCCGAACCCATAGCGAAATACCGGGCGTTGCCGTGGGAAGGCGGTGAACATGAATCATTTGGGACAGGCGGGGGCACCATGATCACATGTCGCCTCGGTATTGTTTTGCTGACCGTCGAACCCTCACAGTACCTGTCATCTGCTCGCGTGCTCTCCGCTGTCGGTGGTCTTTTTTCCTTCGCAGACCGCTGAAACCGAGATCCGCGCAGACGTTCCAAACAGTCCCGTGGATTGCGGCCTCTTCGCGGTCAATCCTTCCAGCATCCGGTAGGGGGGAACACCACCTTGAAACGTATGTCGTGGTGGAGGAATGAAGGGAAAAACGACACATGCCCTGTAGGCCTAACGTGATCAAACTCGATCTTATAGCTTGCATGTCGCCCCGACCCTAGTTCGCCTCACTCCAGTTCTCCACGTAACAACCTTTATCCTGCTCCTCATATCGGTTGTGGTGGCCTTGGAGCTCGTCAGTTGCTCGAAATCATACAAGCCAAATGCCAATCTACTACCGATGGCAACAGGAGTCACCTGTTGACGAAGCACCGTGGGATAGCTCAGCGGCTGCTGGTGGAGCAAAGGACCCACTGCGAGACGCTGGCGTCCGCCTGCTGCGCCAAGTTCCAGTCGGTGCTGGCATGGCTGCAGAAGAAGCCGAAGGACATCGAGGAGGTGAGTGATGTACTATAAACACTCGTGAAGCATCAAGATAGCGGCGGACCTTCCCATCCCGTTTCGAGAGAGACGTGCCTAACCACGAAAATCTTCTGAACGCAATCTCACTCGCACCGACTTCGGCTCTAAGCTTGCCCGCAAAATACCATACCTTCCATTAGTTTCCTAAACAACCCGATCTTCGGTCGGAAGTCCTTGAAAATCTCAGCTGACGTGGATCTGAGGGCAAACCGTCTTACCACGATATTTTTTCTGCGACCTACCTTGTATGTGTGGCCAAGAACAACGGCGGGGGGTCACAAGCGAGAAAGATACCCAGGAGAAGGGCGCTTGACCGACGGGACTTGTGTGAACCATTTATACGGCGAAGCTTCGGTACTGTTTCATTTCGCTGCCCGTCTGTTGTGTGGAGAACCTTGCAACGTCGTCAACGGCCAGAGCGGCGCAACTCTATCATTTACTACATCTGTGTGCAACAAACACAGCCCGATCGCAATGACTAACAACAATAGGTCGCCCAGCTGGAAGAGTACATGAAGACGCTAGACACGAACCTGGCGCCCCTTTCCGACGCCCTTGGGACTATGATGGAGTGCAATGAGGTGAGCGAGAACTGGTTGGAGAAGAACAGGCGGGTCTAATGAAAGCGTCTTGGTAGATACAGTATACGGATTTCATTATTGGCATGTACGGAGTCCGGGACCATTCTGACGCTCATCATGCTTGAAGCTGGATGGAATGTACGTTGGAATGCTGCGACTCTGTACGGCACCTTACGGCCCACCAACCCACAGAGCCATGACAAAGTAGGGGCATCACGCGGGCTCTGCTACCTCGTGTCGTGGGGGAGTACCCAACGGCGTCTACATACATTGCGGTGCATGCGATCTGGCATCCTTCTGTCAAGAATCGAAGAAGCAACCAGCCGTACATTTGTTTGACGTGCGTGGGAACACAACTGGCTTCTAGTGAACGAATGCCAAACGCCATCCCCATCGCACGTGCACATCTTTCGGAGGAAGAGGAAATGCGGTATTTTTTTTGGAAGAATCCGTTGATCTCTTGCCTTTGTGGAGTGAATACGCCCATCGCACCCTCATGGTTCACAGCTCCTGGAAGAATTCAGCTACACGGTGCCACTGGAGCACTCAAACGACAAGTGGGTGGCCTTCGCCTGGCCTCAGCGGATAGCCCAGCAGTGCGAGGACACGGAGGCTCTTCTTAAGCAGAGCAGGGGGTTGTTCCAAGAGGAGGTGGGTGCCAAGTTTTCGGTGATGAAGAAAATGTCAAGCTTCTCTCTCACTCGCGCCATTGTAACGCAAAATCGCAGGCCAACGAGTATGTCACAATCTCTAGTGTGCGTTGCGCGGGAAATACGTTCGATCTTGTTGCGACGACCAGCGAAGCCGCAGGAACTATGTAGATGGACTCCTGAAAACACTTGTCGCAATAATACACGGACGTGATATGATATGCTGCAAAACGATGTGGTGTTGCCAGATGGAGAGCGAGCAGGAGCGGTTCACGCACACGATGGACCTCCTCGAGCTGGAGGTGGCTGGGCTCGAGCAGCACGAGGACCTGGCCTTAGTCGACAGAGTTTCCAAGCTGGTCGGAGAAATAGCCGGCAGGATCTCGGACGCGGAGAACAAGTGTAAGCCACAGCCCGTTTTTATTGTTGATAACTTTGGAGACGTGGGACTGGTTGTTGTTGTTGTTGGTTGTTGTTGTTGTTTTTAGCCTTTGATGTCCAATGCTCTCGATCCGTTTCGCTATACATCTGCACCAAGCAAATCTTGTCCCACCGCAATGTCGAAACCTCACAGCTCGGCTGTTCCAGTCCCGGGAAGGGCTCTTCGGCCGCGCGCCCACGGAGTACGACCAGATCCTCCGCGTGCGGAAGGCCGTGGAGCCGTACGTCAACCTCTGGACGACGGCGAAGGAGTGGACGCTCAGCTACGAGGCTTGGACGAAGGGATCTTTCCTGGCGATCGATGCGGCGACTCTCGAGGCCGATGTCGAAAGGTGTGGCGTCGGGGTGCGGTATGGATAGGTACATATTTTGGGGTTGGTCAAGGCGCGGAAGGTTTTCACCATATCTATTGAGCGAATAACAAGGCCGACCTAACCTTTACCCTGCCCCCACCGTCGACCAAAACGGCGGCCGAATCATCTCAGTTGATCCCGGCCTCCCGCCTCCTGCCCCACCGCCCCCCCACCCACCGGCTATGCTTGTCGCGAAGGCTGGGGACGGCGATCCAAAAGGCCTCCCGCGTTTTCGACAACACCGGGAAGGTGGCGCAGAGCAATATCTGCAACGTCATCAAGGACAAAGTCTCGGCCTTCCGGCCGAAGGTTCCAGCCATCGTGGCTCTACGAAACCCGGGCATGAAGCCGAGGCACTGGGAGCAGCTGAGCGACAAGGTGCGTTGTGCGCAAACGAGGCTTCTATGGGACCACACACCATGTCTCGCAAGAATGTGGCCAACCACATTGCGTGATGTACGTATGTTTTCCTTGAGCTCCTGTATGTCGAGAAAGTTGTGAAGACAATTTTTAGAGCAAGAGGGTGCACAGGCAGCGAGCGAACGGCTGTGCGCGATGCGCACTTTTTGAGTACGGACGCGCTCAAGTGCTCGGCTTTCGTACGTGTGGAGGAATGAAAAGGTCGTACTCTTTATTGTTCAAGATACTTCTAAGGCTGTTGGTTTCACAAGACGCTCATGATTGTGCCGGGGTTGGGCTCACCTGGTCGGAGGACTCAACTCCAACCGCCCCCCTTGTTATTTGACCTTTCCCCGAAACCGAAAACTGTTACCTACATACCGCAGTTGGGCTACTCGCTGAACCCCGACGAGAACTACACCCTCGAGGAGCTCCTGGAACTCGACCTCGAACCTTACCAGCCCCAGATTGACAAGGTAGGCGATACGGCTTTGGGACTCGATGTCCTTTTCTGGAGAGAGGAATGATCCATCGTGCCTAGGTGTGTACGTGTGGAAAGGGTAGGTCTACGAAGAACGTGATCGAAGCGCTGATCAAGCAGGCCGCCTTAATGTTGCACGAAGGAATACTGTATTGTTCTTCTGCATCCAACCTGTATAGCTAAGTCTAAGAACAACGTCCATGAATTTTTTGTGTCGTTGGGCGGCATAGTGGGACTTTGGTCAAGTGTATGTAGTTTCTCTTTAGTCTTTCCTACTACTTCTTTGTTGAGGTCCGCGTTAGCTCCTAACACGGTCAACCGCGAGTTGTGTTTGGCGATGGTTCTGACTGTCGATGGAAATGGTACACGATGATACGTGTAGAGGGACAATCTGTTTTCGGTAGATCTCCTCCATTGAGTGGTTTCCCACGCCCCGAGTGTGATGCTCGATTTCGGAGGAGACACGGGTACGGGTCACCAAGCTTTTCGCAACGGAGTCGGCAGCAAGAACCAGGGTTGTTGCCGATGATAGATTCGACGCCGTTGTCTTCGGTGTGTCGGTGACAGGCGCCGGAGTGTGCGGCGATGATTGACGGGAGGTTGGCGAAGCTCACATCTTATGGAATAGGTCCATTCCAGTTGCTAATCTCGGACGATTGAACGTGACTTTAGTTACACCGGTTTGATGAGCCTCGCCCCCCCCGTGACAGGTGTCTGAATCGGCGGCAAAGGAGTACCAAATCGAGGAGGCCTTGACCAAGATGGAAGACGAATGGAAGGACAGCCGGCTCGAGATCGTGGGGTACCGCGAGACCGGCACCGGAATCCTCAAGGGAGTCGACGAGATCAACACCGTACTAGACGAGCAGGTAAGGGGGGACTTTGGTTGCAATGTGTGTGGCGAACGAATGCCGCCGTGCGGATGAAAGTAATGATAACTTTGCCTTCACTGATGGCGTAGCCGGCGGGAACCGAGGAGAAAGGAATGAGGTCAGCCACCTCATGGTCGTCTAGGCTGGAGAGCTTCTTGATCATGGCTTTTTCCCACTGAGTTGCTTGCGGTGAGAAGAAGAAGAAGAAAAAGAAGAAGAAGAAGAAGAAGTGAGCGAGTGGGGGCGAGCACCACGGGGGCGAGCCATCCACCGTCATCACGGAAAGAAAACACACACGGGCTATTGCAACGTACCGATCACGGTAATAGACGGTCAATCCGACCTTTGAAAACGTTACTAGAATATCCTATAGGACAATGGTCCGATGTACCATACTTCTATGGTTCAATGTATAACCCGTAGGTGTATACAATGATCCGATTACTGAATCAACATACCGAAGACTATTCCGGTAATGCTCCTTAGGTGAATATCTACTTACTATTGTTTACAGCAGTACAAACTCTAATGAATTACATTGAGTATTCCAACATTCACACCCCCCAATAAAAACAATTTAGAAAATAACACCCTAATTAAATGTTTTTCATTGTTCTGGTTTTGGTCACGCCGTCCGGGTATTTGTAGTTCCTGATTTTTCGAAGAAATTCAGTCGTCAGTCAGCCGCAAGTCATATCGCGAGAAGGTTCGTGCCGCTCAATAAGAGAACATGCGGATGTATGAATACGGTACACGGCCGCCGACACTCTACTTTTTTGTGGTGTCAGGCAGGGACGTTGCTTCCATGCCGATTAAATTGTCAAAAGTCTGAGAGATGAACCTGAGGGGAGTAGTGCTACAACACCGTGTGTCCTGAGGGATGAGCGACCTTTTTCCCAACGGTTCGTTGCAACACAACATTGAGTGGGCGATGCCATACGTCCAGTCGTAGAACGCTTCCATGGTGATCGCCATGCCCCCTCATTTTCTCACCATGGCGCAAGCAATCACGGGGAAGTGCTAATGATATTCTGTCCTTCGATCCTAGGTGACCATGACGCAAGCGATGCAGTTTTCGGCGTTCAAGGGACCATTCGCCGAAAGGATCGACGTATGGAACGGCAAGCTCTACATGGTGAGCCACCACTAGGCCGTACTCGCTCTGATATCGGGACAGGGGCAAACTGCTTTGTTGAGAAACCGGTCACATCCGTGGCATCAGATCGTCTGGTCGTCGACGGTGCAGGAACCACGTTTTTCTGAAACGCGTAAGCTCTCTCGAATGGTTCGGTTTCAATCTGCGCGGGGGGTTGGCTCGGAAGATGTCCGCGATTTTGTCTCGGCTGTGTTGGCCACAGAACAACCCGAAAGATCACACCTCGTTCAACATTGGTAACAGTGTCTTCTGGTGTTCGTCCTGGACTGCGATATGCGATATGCATTCGCACTTCGTCATTCGACGACGACATGTTCGTTGGTCTACATGATTTTGCAGAGAAGAAGTGTTTCCTTCGAAGCAGCACAAGATGGGTGTGGTGCACCATAGGACAGCGGCTTACCCCGCTTGAAACGCTCGCCGCTTCTCACGCGATTTCTTGTTGCGGTGCCTTTCTTTTTCAAGGTATCCGAGGTTTTGGAAGCGTGGCTGTCGGTGCAGCGAAACTGGCTTTATCTTCAGCCAATCTTTGAAAGCCCGGATATCAACAAGCAGGTGAGAGGGGAAGACCGTTTCCATTTCTCTCCATGTCGCACAAAAAAATGAAAAACTGAAGGGAGCAAAATGCGTGCCTGTGGAAGAGGCGAGACTGAGAAAACACGGCAAGTGTATAGCTTGCGAGGTTCTGAATCTAGCGTGCTGGAGGATCCGTTCATGTCCCCAGGTGCACATCACAGATGGCACGTGTCCTAGTAGGTTGCACACAAGGCAATTCCAAGCTGTAGGTTGTACGATGGATTTCTTCTTCAGATGTGTGTGTTGCCTTAAAAATCATTTCCCGCACGAAGCAACCGGGTCTTGCATGCGTGATTGCCAGAAACTATGGTATCAGCATACAATTATCTCGGTTGGTTGGGTCCAACTTGAAAAGTTTGCCAAATAAACCATCTATCGCTGACGGGACACACCGCCTGTCTTGTCCATGCGTGGGTTGACAATCATTCCACGCGTTCAAATGTTTGTTTATCGTTTCCGTCCGTCACTCGGCCCTGCTCAAAACGAACAACAATTTACCAGCTTCCCGCGGAAGGTAAGAAATTCGCCATGGTGGACAAGAACTGGCGGCAGACTATCTCGAGCGCCAAGAGCAACAGCAAGGTCATCGACTTCTGCAACAGCCCCAAGCTGCTGGAACGGTTCAAGTGAGTGTACGCGCACATCTCATGTATTCTGATCTGCTGCCCAGATGGGGATATAGATATCACGAGCGCCCTTCGCTTGTCGCTGTCGTCGTTTGTCTTCCCGTGTTCGAAACATTTGGGCGGTGTTGACTCCTATTTTTCGCGAGGTGGGTTGTCACTGTCATTCTTGATGCTGTTCCTCGCGCAGGGAGGGGGCACAGCTGCTAGACGAGGTCCAGAAAGGGCTAAGCGACTACCTCGAGACCAAGCGCTCGGTGTTCGCGCGGCTGTACTTCCTCTCCAACGACGAGCTCCTCTCTATCCTGTCGGAGTCCAAGGACGTTCACAGGGTGCAGCCCCATCTCAAGAAATGCTTCGAGGGTATCGATAAGGTAAGACGAAGGGTGTGAATGCCCGCTAACGTTTTGTGGGTCAATTTCTTCGTTTGTTACCGCGTTGTCCACCTATTTCCGTTAGAATTGAGTTGCTAGAGGGTTGCACTGGGCACGACGCTGTTCAGTCTGCACCTAGCCTTGGTTTTGTTTTGCATCATACGCACCGATATTTGTGCTGCCTTTCATGCCCCCCCCACAGGTTGTCTTTGATCGTGATTTGCTGATAACGCACATGGTCTCTCCCGAGGGGGAGTCGCTAAAGCTCATCGAACCGATCGACCCCAAAGGGCAGAACGTCGAGGCTTGGATGCTGGAGCTTGAGGGCAATATGCGACTCACGGTACGCTGGAAGCAGCTCTTACCTCGAGCCTAGATCGAATTTGGGTGCATTGATTGGCCGGACATGTCGTTGGAAACAAAGAAGAAGCAAGCCGTGCTGCTCCCATACCTCCATGCCGACCGCAGGTCTGATCGATACCGTTTTAACCACAGAAAGTGGGGTGTTTATCCGGATCGGCCTTATGACCGTAACACCCAAGAAAACACCTCTTTACAACGTTTCGCGCACTCTGAATGTCGCAGCATCCAGCTCAAACAAGTCAGAAATATGAAGGCGTCTGGGAGCTCTTCTCGTAGCTGTTGAAGGTCGTACTATCTTCACAAGACTGCTCTCTTGGCGTGGGTATTGCGAGCCTCCATATCAATATCGCATCCTTCGTAGCTTGCCCGCGGGGGGCCAATCACCCACGATTGTTTTCCGTGGAAGTTCCAACGTCAAGAATATTGTGGATGCAAAGGACCTCGTTTTGCACCAGCCGCGTAGAGGTCAGCACCAACGGCCGCAGCTGAGGTATATCTCAGCTCCCGCGAAGCCAACACCTTGCCCGGCCCATTTCTAAGCCTGGCTCGCGGAAAGTGAGATGCGCCGACTTATCTCAGCGCCCGTGAGCAGATTGCCCCGTCTATAAACACAACCGCACGCGGAAGACAAGACAGGGAAAGAAGAAGCCAAGCCCGGTACTCTCTGACGTTCAGGTGCGAGACCACATGCACCGGGCGATTCAAGACTACCTATGCTCCGGGCGATGCGAGTGGATGCAGAAGTGGCCCGGCATGTGCGTCCTGAACGCCTCGCAGCTGCACTGGACCTCGGAGACGGAAGAGTTGCTGCTCGAGCAGGGTGGAGAAGCGCCACAGACGATGCTCACAAGACAGGTACCAGACCATGGGGTATACTTCGTATTGATTTAAGCATGATGGCTACCATATCTTCAGGGACCATTGTCCTGGTTGTGATGCCCTTGTCCCGTGTATTGAAAGTAAGATAGATGACGAAAGATACGCAACTAATTGACGATTGTTTTTGGCGATGATGGCGGTGATGGCGGCGATGGCGATGAGAGGGGGCGATTGAGCCTCCCACTTTTACCAATCGTCTAACCAACAGAGAATCATGTGGGGGAAATAAAATGCTCATGTCTCTCGTTTTTTTCGCTGCTTTGGTTGCTCTCACCGGCATCGCCTCCCCTTTATATCAGTTGGCGCAATTGGAGGACATGGTGATTTTAGTCAGAGGAAAGCTGTCGAACAGCGCAAGAACGACGGTGGGAGCCCTCACGGTCATCGACGTGCACGCTCGGGACGTCATGATCAAACTCGCCTACGAAAAGGTGTCCGAAAAGTGAGAACAATGATGCATGCTGTGGTCGTTGGTGTTACCATCATTGTTGGTGTGCTACCGTCGTGTTGTGAGATATGCTCGTACTTCCGGCTCCCGTCCTAAGCAGAAAATTATTATCTGGACTTGTGGTCCCGTGCCAAAACTTCTTGTCTAGACGGGCAATATGTTCATTCTCTCCGAGTTTGGCCACGGTGTGGCACGAAAACGTCCAACCACGCAGACTGGTATTCTGGCATTCTCCAACCTGCTAACCTCCTCTCTGTGGCACGTTACCTCCAACACCGTTTCTTGCGGCACACCCAATATTACTTGCTCTGCTAATTCACGTTCAGGTCTGATTTCTCCTGGACGAGCCAGCTGCGGTACTACTGGGACGAAGGTGATCTCTGGGCGGAGATGGTGGCAGCGAGGCGACCGTACGGGTACGAGTACCTTGGGAACTCTTTCCGGCTCGTGATCACACCGCTCACGGACAAGTGCTACCTGACGCTCATGGGCGCCCTTCAGATGATCCTCGGTGGTGCTCCCGCAGGTCCGACGAGAAAGAGAAGCCTTAAGCTAGGAATTGTTGCAGGATTGCAATGAATGCGTAAAAACTTGGAATCACGGAGCTAACACCGAAGAGTGCCTGACCCCGCCGGCTATGCGTTGTTCGGATCTTCGTGGGCGTCTTGGCAACAGTACAGCCTGCATGCAGCACGTCTGGGCAAACTAGTTAGGGAAGCGGCAAAAAAAAAAACATGCCGATGGAGATAAAGTACATGCAATATCGTGTGAATGATATGGAGCTTGCCCTTTTCGTGACTGACTGGTGTGTGTGCCACTCTCAGGGCCTGCGGGAACCGGGAAGACCGAAACGACCAAAGATCTATCCAAGGCCCTGGCGATGCAGTGCGTGGTGTTCAACTGCTCCGACGGCCTCGACTACATCGCCATGGGCAAGTTCTTCAAGGGCTTGGCATCGTGCGGCGCTTGGGCCTGCTTCGACGAGTTCAACCGGATCAATATAGAGGTTTGTGCACGCTTGGTTATTTGATGTTTCCGCACGCGCGCGCGATGTTGATATTCTGTGATGTTTGCTGGCCTACGATATTGGTTTCCGGTTTTCCCAGCATGTCGTGATGTTTCCGTGCAACTTGCAAAAACAAACGTGCGCAGGTGCTGTCCGTGGTGGGCCAGCAAGTCATGACCATCCAACAGGCCCTCAAGAGCGGCAACCCGCGAATTTCGTTCATGGGCAGCGACATCATAGTCAAGCCCGGCTTTGGAGTGTTCATCACCATGAATCCTGGATACGCGGGGAGGTAAGGACGCAAACCATCGTTTGCCCCCCAGGACCCAACAGACATAGGTATGCTCATTGAGAACAACAGCGGACCGCACCACCCCCCCAACCCCAACCCAGTTTCGAGAAGAAAACTTATCCCAGGTGCAAAGAATGGGGGTTACACCACCCTAACCTCCGTCCGCAACTCTCGCTGAGTACGCCCCCCCCCCCGATGGCAACCTTCTTCAATTTCCTGGCAGATTTTAGTATCGTGAAACGCTTATTCATGGTGTAAACCATCCCGAGCGCGCGTGGCTGTGTATACATTGACTTCCCTCAAGCCACCCTATGCTTTGCGATCAACAACACCCAATGAAAGGTCGGATCTTCCCGACTCCCTGAAGGCCCTGTTCCGACCGGTGGCCATGATGGTGCCCGACTACGCCCTGATCGGGGAGATCATGTTCTTCGCCTACGGCTTTGCTCAGGCCAAGGAGTGCGGCGCGAAGATGGTCACCACGTTCAAGCTTTGCTCGGAGCAGCTTTCTGCCCAGGTATCTGCTGGCCTTGCTTTGTATGTTGCGTGCTGGGCATGTTGAAGCAGGAGTAGGTAGGGCGTTGAATACATTGCACGTTCCGAGAGCGGATAACCCCTCGAGCGTTTTAGTCCGCGACATCGAATAGGCCTGGTCGGAAGGTCTAGCATGTGGCACCTCATTGTGCAAAGATCATGATGGAAAAGTGAAACTCCTTATTTTGTACTGTTGGGCAAGCGAAATGCTCAAATCTCATTCACTTCGAAATATGCATAGTTTACGCTGGAGACTTCTCTTTCACCACGAGCCCCTACCCAAAATAGCCTTTGTCATACAACACGGATTTCACGGAGACCGAAACGCTTGAATATAACTTGTTTATGATTGATACGAGCATCTTTCTGATTTTCGGAGATTTTTTCTGGAAACGAAGCACCTGGTATATCCCACTAGCGTCAGAGCATTTCGTGACGTCCTCTCCTTGTCTTACGCTCCCTCCGAAACCGAAAAGCCTCACTACGACTACGGCATGCGAGCGGTAAAGACGGTCATCACGGCCGCCGGAAACTTGAAGCAGGCGGAGCCCGACGGCGATGAGATGGTTCTCCTACTGAGAGCTCTCCAGGCAAGAAACACTTCGCCACGGACAATCGATTCACACCGCTGTTCCTGAACTCTCCCCGTGTCGTTGGGGGTTGTTTTTATGGTTTTCTCGTTTTGTCCCCAGCGGTACAAGCTACGCAGAGCACAAGCCTTCAATGTCAAACCCCTTTTCTGGCTCCAGCGTTAGAACTAGCCGTGGCGTCGTGCAACACAATGTCAAGCACACGAAAGGCTAATGTGTTCATGGCAGCGACAAACGACTGCTGCCTTCAATGTCAAACCCCTTTTAAGCCTCCAGCGTTATAGCTAGCCGTGGCGTCGTGCAACACAATGTCAAAGTACACGAAAGGCTAATGTGTTCATGGCAGCGACAAACGACCGTACTTCTCGGTATCGGGAGTGTGCTGTACCCCCCCGCGCTCCCCCTGGTGGACGAATTTCCCATCCACCAGAGTGTGGACGGGAATCATGCCCGCGTCTACTGGTAGTTAGAAAAAACCAACTGACCGTCGCCTCCGATACGAGAATACCGTTCAGTCATAGTAGGGCACCGACTCCGAAATGTCGACGATTGATGCACACGCAGCCAAAAAGCTGTGTGATTCCTTCAGAATATGCAGTCGTGATCCCTACGGTACAGAGGGCTGTGAACATCAGTGTATAGGCTTGAGGTGGCTCAAAACAAGCCGATTATCGAAGCGTTCTTTCTCCCATTCACTGCAAGGACTTCAACGCATCCCCTTTCGACTGTGACACTATTCTCTTCCAACAATATCCCATGGCACGGCCGCGCAGGACGTTAACTTCCCCAAGTTCCTGGAGATGGACTTACCGCTCTTCGAGGGCATCATCTCCGATCTCTTCCCGGGCAGAAAGCGACCCGTGCTGGACTACGGCGACCTGAACAGCGTCATGAAGCTGGTGATCCAGGCGAAGGGCTTGCAGCCGCACCCCTTCTTCACAACAAAGGTGACCCCAGTGTGCGCATGTAGTTACAGCGGCTGACGCGGATTAATGACAGCGTCAACTGCAGGTACGCCTCAAACGTCCCAAATAGATTGCGTAAAAATTGAGCGTGACCCCAACCACAACTGGCTTCAAGGTAAAAAGGTATGTTTCGGTTTTGCATGCACATGGTATATACCTCTCAATTCTTCCGTGTCGGTTCGCCGTACCTATCCCTCGTGTCCTCCTTCCACCTCTCCACCAGGTCATACAGCTTTACGAGATGATCGTTGTGCGGCACGGGCTCATGCTTGTCGGGCCGACGGGGGGAGGAAAGTCTTCGAACCTCCACGTTCTCGAGGAAACTTTGTCCCGTTTGAAGAAAATGGGGAAAGAGGTACGGGAAAGAAAGTTCGCGGTGATTGCCGTGCCGTGCGATTCCCCACCACTCAAAAAGTCGCTAGTAGACTGTGTCTGTCTCTGCGTGCCCAGTTGCTCCTTGAGAAAACACACCCTTCCTGCTTCTCGAAACTGACTGTTGTCACCATCTCCTTCGTACTCTCTACGTCCTGCACCGCTTTCTTCATTGACGGCACGATCACTCCCCCCCTAGGGCTTCGGCTACGAGAAGGTTATCATCTACCAGCTCAATCCAAAGAGCATCACGATGGGACAGATGTACGGCGAGTTCGACCCAAGCACGCACGAATGGCAGGACGGAATCATGTCCACGATGTACAGGTGAAAACCGAGAAGAAAGTGGCTTCATTGACTGTGTGGCTTTGTGTAAGATTTCACACCTCCATCCGCATCACGCTTTCTGCGTGTCGAATGGTGAGCATTTCTCAAGGTGCCGCGGAGTTCCTGGAGCGATTTCCTGCAATTATTTACTGGTTGTGATAATCCCTGATGACGACATAAGCCTCTGTATTGAAACCTATGTCAAGTGGTACTTACGTGAGAGAGCTACAGGAAAAGTAGCGCCGATATTTTGGTGTATTCCACAGTTCTCAGTTCAACTTCGTTTTGAACCCGTTCTCTCCTTTCGTGAAGAGCCCCCGATTTGGCCGTCAAACTCCGACGACACCAGAACATCTGTCTTTCACCGCTTTGTTCTCGAACACTATCTCTTCCCCACGATATTGTAACTGTTGTGGTTCGCCCATAGATTTTTCTCAGTCTGTCGGCCGAAAACAGTAGAACCACCGACGGGCATAATCTTCTGTTGACACCTCGGCGACTTCTTCACTTTACATGTGTCCCCCAACACGATGGGTTTCCTATAATTGTCGCTCAGGCTGGCAGCGTCCAGCCCTACTTCGGACAGGAAGTGGGTTGTCTTTGACGGACCAGTCGATGCCATCTGGATCGAGAACATGAACACCGTTCTCGATGACAACAAGAAGGTGTGCGTGGCTCGCTGATTGGCTTCAGCATAATGCAATGCTTGCTGCTGCAGTGTTCAATCTGATGATAATCGTCACGTGATTTTCTTGTGTTGGTTGAGGTTGGGGTAGTCATGAAACTAACGAATTCGGTTTTCGGACCCACCGACGTAAATTGTTCAAACGTCAACTCCACATATGGATTGGTTTTACCCACAACATGGGAAACTATTTTGACGGGACGTACGGTTAGCATGGGTTTGTCTATTCCGCAAGAACAGGAGAGGATGCCAATAAAATACGCTACGATCGCGAAAAAGAACACCTGACAAAAGCATTCAAAAACATTATTTTTTTAACTTACGGCCTTCTTTCTATCCATCTGCACCTGCGCGCTGTTGCTCGAATCCTTACTTCACTGCAGCTGTGCCTGAATTCAGGGGAGATCATCAAGATGTCTCCTGAAATGACTATGATGTTCGAGGTGAGTGAGTGCGTTTTTGGAATCAGTATTTTCTCGCTTTCCGTTTCATGCGTGTGAGGTTCTGTTGGGTCATCACACCCTTTGAACTCTTGTATTTCATTCACTCCCACATAGCCTAGTTGGCAAAGGCAGCAGGTGCAAGGACATCCAAACACAACGACAAAATATGTTCTAGGGTCCGCGCGATCGATCATTGTCCAGGTGGAGTTGATCATGCGTTGACGTGTTACCATACTCCGATTATCTTCAACGACCCGATGGCGTTTGCTCCAGGTCGAAGACCTCACTGTAGCCTCTCCGGCCACCGTATCTCGGGTGGGAATCATCTACATGGAGCCTAAAGGCCTGGGGCTAGACGCGCTCTGTCAGACGTGGCTCGCAACCCTGCCGTCCACGCTTCCGCAGGACATCATTATCCAGTTTTCCGCTCTCTTCGACACGTACCTTAGCTCAGGTGATCATCTTTCGCGGTGACTATTTGTGCGTTGACTTACCACAAACAATTTCACCAGTTTTTTTGTGTGGCAACGAAAATCTCTCCGAGTGTGACCCCGAAATACAGCTTCCACCAGCCTACGGAGAGAAGATTGTGTATTGGGAGCTTACTTCCGGTCGCTTCCATAGGTGCCCCATGTTCCAGGGATCGTTTGGTGGTGATGCCCGGTCTTGATAGACGAAACAACGCGTTTAACGGATTTGGCGAGAAATTGACTTTCTCGAACCGAATTTTGAGATCGGCGATTTTCTTCTGGACCCCGTACCCACGACTCAACCCTGGTACAAGCGAATCAATGACCCCCGGAACCCTCCCCGCCCCGGTTTGAATCTATCCTTAATCAGGCATTGCTTGGGTTCGGCAGTGGTGCCGAGAGGTGGTCCCGACCGTCGACAACAACCTGGCTCAGAGCCTGATGCGACTGCTAGACTGCTTCCTGGAGCCGTTTCAAGAGGTTGAAGGCTCCGCACCGCCGAGCCCTAAGGTGCCATATGCGTGTGTACCGGCTCCGAGGCTACCCGAATTTGCACCAGCAAGGACTTTCGTAGTTCATGGCGTGATACACCAGTCGCGCGGTTGCTTTGGATGCGTGGTTTCAAGTGAACAACGTCACATTTTGTCAGATCGTCCTGTCTCGAGCAACTAAAGTACCTACAGTCTAGCCCTCCGTTGATGAATTTCCAGGCGCTCAAGGCTTTGGTGACCCACGTGGAAGCGCTATTCTTGTTCGCCTTCGTCTGGAGCGTGGGCTGCACCGTCGACCAAGCGGGGCGGAGGCAGTTCGATGCCTGGCTCAAGTGCGAAACGGCCAGCAACACCAGCCCCTGGCTGTTCCCCAAGGAGGGCACCGTGAGTTGAAGGACCCTTTGGCTCTGAATTTGAATGCGCTTCTCTTGACAGGGAAACACGATGAACGGCACGTTTTTAGTTGGGTGGTGAGACAACCAAACATGTACGCTACAGCGCGGGGCGTGCATTGCGTTTGAGATACCACCTGCCATTGTATTTCGCACATAGTCCCCGAAAATGAACAGACAAACTAGAAAATAGCCAACACAACGCAAACGCCCGATCACACGGCACAGGTATACGACTACGTCTTCGTGCCGGAGAAGGGCGACAAGGGAGAGTGGGTCCCATGGATGTCCACAACCGAGGCTTACTCCGTCGATCCCAAGCTTCAGTTCAACGAGGTGCGCGCTTGCTGGGAAAATGATTGCTCAAACATTAGACAGTTGAGACAGTTGCAACTCGGTCTAGAGTCATCTACCTGCCGGAAAACTTCTGAGTGTTCCCAACCAATTGTTCGGTCCTATTTCCTTGCGGGATCGATGCCCTTGCTGACTAAATACCCCCACTCTCCCTCTCCGGCGGGTGTTTGCTTTGCTGTCGTCCAGATCATCGTGCCCACAACTGACGGTGTCCGCAACACCTTCTTGCTCGACCTCTTGATCCGCGGAGGGAAACACGTGTTGACTTGTGGACCCACGGGGACCGGAAAAACCGTCAACATCGCGCAGTACCTCATGGGCCAATCGTTTGTCGGTGGAAGGTGCGCACGGCAAAAAATATCCAACTGAATGACTACTTTGGCTGCGTCACGCCTGAGCAACTTGCCTGTGCCTTCGAAATATTGAAGGACTGCCCCACCTACCCAACCTTTGCCACAGTTTGGAGAACGCAGTCACTTGATTTCATCGTTGATGTCCCCTGCCTCTGCACATAACCACCAAATCTATTGTTATGTTAGGTGTGTGGATGCTTCGGTGTCTCCGTTCACCATCGCCTTCTCGGCGCAGACTTCGGCCAACATGACCCAGGTATGTCGACCGTGCTTAACCTGGCATATCAGGGAAAAGCAAAAACCTGTACCGAGTTTACCTTTCAACTTTTGTAGGTAAAGCGGAACAATCAGAAACCACAGCAGCTATCGGTACTCAAAAACAACCACCGAATTGGTATAAACACCAAGTGATATTTTGAATTACTCGTTGTATACGAGGTGTAGCGTTTCTTCAGCCGCTCGAAACAAAAACATCATGATGGGGTTACTGTGACCAAACCTTGACCCAACCATCGCTACACCCGCCCGTAACACCATCCCCAGGATATGATGGACGCCAAGATGGAGAAGCGAAGAAAAGGGGTCTTCGGCCCCCCCGCCGGGAAGCAGTTCGTCGTGCACGTAGACGACCTTAACATGCCTAAACAGTGAGTCAAGCTCCTTCACCGGAAAAATGTTTAAACCTGTCTGTCCTCGAAGTATTCCTGTACATTGCTCAATGCCCCCGAGGGTTGCTATTTCGGTAGGTCTGTCCGTGCTTTACACACGCTTTAGCTGTTTCACATCAGCGTTAACAAGGTGAGGCAGGACGAAGAAAGAACCAACAATGAGTAGGAAAGGCTGCCTGAAACGAGTCGCACTGTTGACAGTCAACCACATCCACTGACTCACGAACCACAGGGAGGAATATGGAGCTCAGCCACCGATCGAGATCCTTCGGCAGTGGTTTGACCAGGACGGGTGGTACGACCGCAAAGAGCTGACCTACCGGAAAATCATCGACGTGACCATGGTTTGTTCCATGGGCCCTCCCGGGGGCGGCAGGTCAGGGCCATTTGCCTCGACAAAGAATCGGACCCTTGCAGTTGGCCCCCTTGGAGTTGTCACACCAACTTGTCACGCTCCTTAGCACTTTGTTACGGTAGGTTTGCATGTGAAAGGATCGTTGCAGATTTAACAGTACAGCTCTCGGAACGCTGTCATCCAAAACCGGGCGGTACGACCGAAGGACGTGTACTCGTCCTAAAGCCCACTCGCTGTTTTCAATTATCTCTTGGTCTGTTTTCCATTTTTGACTGGAAAAACTTGGTTTCGTTCAACCCACATCGGTCTAATTGTCAGCTGTTCCGCGTGCCGTTAAAATGACCCATCCGAGAGCTCCGGTCCCGGATACTTCAGAATCGTTTGTCTTTGCTGCGTTCCAATTCCTTCTCGGCAAAATATGCTTAGCAGCTCCTTCTCTCACGTACACTTTTGTGTTGAACGCGATATCCGAATTCTACATCCCACGTAGTATGCAATACTTCCTCTCCGACTGCGATTCTGTACTCCAAACGGGCCACGGTCCTACCGATGCCTGCTGGCCCTGTCGTGCTTTTGTTGTGCTGCGCTATGCGCGTACATTCAGTACTCGAGGGATCGATGTCCGTTCCATTTACTACTGACTTCATTACATCTCTTTGATTATTGCACTAACCACAAAACGCCGTCTGCTCCTTCAGGGCCCACGTAACCCCGCGGTTCGTGCGGCACTTCAATGTAATCGGGTACGTCGACATGTCGGACGACGACAAGCGCGTGATCTTCAGCACCATCCTCGACAATTTCCTCTCCACCGGCTTCGAGACGACCTTAGCCAGGTGCCAAAAAAAAAGAGAGAAGGGCAGAACTGCGCCAAAGCTATTTTCGTGCAAATGCAGTGGCCTGATAAGCAGGCGCTCGATGATACTGCAGAGTCTCCTCCCCATCTGGTGCTTGCGGCAGTATAGCCATCGTGAAGCACTTGTCTTGCAATTGACGGGGTGTCGCGCACTTGCTTCGTCCTTGCCACCTCGCTGTGCCGTCCGCCTGATCCTACTGTCAACAAGGCTATCCTCTGCAGTGGTGGACGCAACGATCGAGGTGTTCAACACCATCACGAGGGAGCTGCTCCCCACGCCCCAAAAGAGCCACTACACTTTCAACCTTAGAGACATGGCCAAGGTTTTCCAAGGTGGGACTCGGGTATGTGCGCGTGTGTGATTCCAGCAAAAGGGAATCACTTTCGACTACTGCCGTCCCTTGTTTTAGAGCAACGTCTCAATAGCGTCACAGAAATGGAACGCGTTACTTTCTTGCTCCTGACACGGCATGCGGATATATAGCCATACAAGCCCACGACGATGCTGGAGGTGCTGCATGTTCTCTTGATAGTGCCACGAGAGGAGCCAGAGAGGGAGATCAAGCGTTGCTTGTACGCTATCGCCGTATTCTACATTTAGTGCGCAAAGACATCAACCCCTTAGGGTTTTCGCACCCCTACACTACATATCCGTTGGGAAAGGTATGCTCATGAGCAGCTACAAGTCCGTGACGACGCCGGAGATGCTGGTCCGCCTGTGGTGCCACGAGAGCAAGCGCGTATTCGAGGACCGGCTGATCAACGCCGAGGACCACGCGTGGTTCAAGGACCTCCTCAAGGGCATCGTGACCAACAACTTCCAGATGGATTGGCACGACGTGGTCCCCCAGGTGCGACCAACTTCTTCTCTCGTGCGCGGCAGAAAACAGACATGACGAAGTTCTCTAGGGGATAGATCTCCCTCCGAAGGAGCCTACCTGCCTTGTGTACGCAAAAAGACAACTAAGTGAGACGGAATCACCAGTAGCTGGCCGCGGGATTCCTGTTAAGAAGTTCTCGACCATGCCCACGCCTCCCGTGTGGCGTTACAGGAGCGCTTGATCTACGGAGACTACATGATACCGGGAGCCGAGCCCACTGTCTACGAGGAGGTCCCGGATTTGGACAAGCTCACGGTGAGCCAGGAAATGCATCGAGTATCACGACTCGAAAAAGTCTTGGTCTTGAAGAAGTTTGTCAGCCTTGTGTGTCTCTTCGTTGTATATAAACAGTTCACGGTGTATTCAGGACGGATCTTGCCGATCGGTCTCGTAAACAGGTGCGGCAATAAAAGTATAGTGTATAAATGCCTGACTCCAGATGTACGCTTGGTTTCGGTGGGAAATTTGCTTTCCCCAACGGCGCAGTCGACCATCAACCAGTACCTCGTGGACCACAACGGGGAGTCCAAGCAGCCGATGCCGCTCGTCATGTTTCTGGACGCGATCGAGCACGTCTCGAGGGTCAGCCGCATCCTGAGACAGCCTCAGGGAAACGCTCTGCTCTTGGGGGTGGGCGGCTCCGGACGTCAGTCGATGACGAAGCTGGCCACCTACATCGCCGGATACGACCTCTTCCAGGTGCATGTTGAATGTCAACCTGCTTTTGGTGGCCGTTGTTGGTGTATTGCTATTATTTGGCCGCAATGCGAGAGCATGGAGAGTTGAGTCTCAAGGTGCGTATGGTCGTTGTTGGTATCGTCCACCCTGTTAATTTTGCCTCAAATGCTAGCGGGTGGAGGATTTTTGTTGTGAGGAGTCATGTTCTTGAGAGCTAACCCAGAGTTCGCGGGTGACGCACACCGGGAATCATCGCTCTGACGCGGTTCCAAAGTCACTGCCAGCAGCAAGTGCAGCAAGTGCAACGACTTGGCAGTCACCCGAAGAATTCCGACCTCTTCTGCCAACGATGACAGCAGTAACACAATTGTCTTTCCCACTTTTTTTTGCGATAGGTGGAGATCAGCAAAGGATACGCCGTTTCGGACTGGAGGGATGATGTTAGGAGGTGCCTCCTCGGAGCCGGACTAAAGAACAAGCCCACTACATTCCTCTTCAGGTGAGTTATCGCAGGGGGAGAGTTCTAGAAGAACGAGGTCCTCCAGGGAGAGGGCGTTGTTTACGGTTGAGTCTGGATCATAACTGCCTTGAAGGGATTTCGAAAAACGGGTGCACCCGATTTCAGGGTTCTGTTGACATCGTGGGGATAGATATTTATATTTGGTTTCACATCCGTGCCATGTGTGTGCAGGTAACATCCTTCGTTCTATGGTCTGGACAACTGTGCCAGCAATTACGAAAGCGCTCTTTTCGCGCCGGTGGATGATTGGTCAAGAGGTTCCAAAAGACAGGCCGAGACGTATTTCACCTGCCTGTGACCCTGCTCCAGGCCCCAGAAACCAATTTTCCGTTCGGTTCACAGGACACCTGCTGTTGCCGGGTCGGGTGCAAGCTTTAGTACCGAGATCGTGGCCAGCCGACCACGATTAGCTGTGAGTGCTATAATGTCCCAAAACCTCCGGCACAACGTCCACGAATTGCTCCTGACCCCTGCAATTCTTGCGACTTCCGCCCACCCGTTGCATTCTGGCGCCGCCCCCGACACCGTATCACACTCTCCCAACGAGACAGTGATGTGCAGATCGTAAACGAGGTCATGCTGGAGGACATCAACAACATCTTGAACGCCGGAGACGTCCCGAACCTGTATGCCCCCGAAGACCTCGATGCCATCATGTCCACCTGTAGGTGAGGGCGATCCTAAGAGTAGGTCACCCGTATGGTATACGGTTACATCAAGCTAGTCGTGGTTCACACACAAGCACCCTTCCAGGTTATCCCCCCAGCCCTCTGACGGAGCTTTTAGCGAACATACTACGCTGCGAAATGGAGATAGAAGAAGTTCTATGCGTTCATCTTGTTTTCATGATGTCTTTCATGATCATCCCCGGCACGTCGCCTCCCGGACGTTCCGTTGCAGTCTGAAATAATGTTGTCCTCCACACGTCGTGGGACACCAGCCACTGCTGCACAATCGTGCCTTGCGCGTGACGGCAAATCCCTCGAAACATCAGGGTTTACATGCCTTCCCCCCCCGAAACCTCTTGTCGGATCGAAGATTGCCATAGGAAATGGTAGTTCATCTCCGGCAAAGCTCAACATGTTGCAAGTGATTGTTCTTTCCCCCCACCCTTGTTACGTGTTCAGCACCACCACATTATGGAAGAACGCTCAACATTAGTGTACTCGTTTCCGTCACCCCACCGTGCCTTCTTTTCTACGTAAAGATATTTATTGTGCCGTAAAACCCGCATACTTTATTTCGGGTCGGCCCCCTGCACGACCCCCCCTCGCTTTGCCGTCTAGGGTGGACTGCCAGAGGAAGCGGATCCCTCCCACGAAGGTCAACATCTTCGCCCAGTACGTGACGAGGGTGCGCTCGTGCATCCACCTCGTCATATGCATGTCACCCATCGGGTCCGCGTTCAGGGACAGGCTGAGGATGTTTCCCTCGCTTGTCAATTGTTGCACTATTGGTAAGAAGAAACTCGCACCTTTTGGCGTGATTGGGCCTTCGAAGTGAGCCCCTGTTAATTTTTCGCACAAGTTCCTGCGGAACGCTCGCTGTTGAAGTATCTGAGATGCGAAAAGGCAGAGAGGAACGGACAAGGTGGAAGAGGAGACGGTGCGATTAGAGCTTGTGTGAAAGCTCAACACACATGAAAGCATTGCCGTTGTAGGGCCGAACGTTTTCTTCTGTTGCTGGCACTCTTGCACCAAACCCCGGGAACAACCACAGAACAGTTCGTGCTGCAAAAAGTCAATCGATGTACCAGCTATTGTAAGAAACCTGGTGAGCGTGATTGGCGTCGGCATCACTAAAGACGATGGGACTACAACGAGCCCTACTCTAGGCTCTCGCTTGCCCTGGTTTATCCGGAACATCACCCATAAACGTTTCTATGTACTGCAACAAGCTACCAGGTACTTCAAGCCTAGCAACATTGAACACATAGTCTTCCATCATATTCTCTGTTGTGTGCACTTGCAAACGTGTCAATGCTAGTTTGTTCTTCTCTGATCCGTCGCTAATACCACCCATGAAACGCGTTTCCGTCGTGGCCACCGACGACAGACTGGTTCACGGAGTGGCCGGCGGAAGCACTCAAGGGTGTCGCAATGGCAATGATGACAGCAACTGACCTCGAGCTCGGGGGTGCTTTGGAAGGGATTGTTGAGATGTTCAGGTGACGTATCTAGACGTTTTGACAGCTGTCGTTGTTAGCGACAAAATCAATCGGTGGACGCCAACAGCTGCTGTCGATACTTGAGGATGCGTCATTCGTAGGTTCCAATCCAAGTTAATAACACAATGCCCTTTGGTTACCCCGCGCTCAAACCCACCCCGCCCGAACTCTACCTGTCTGGTGCAACCAATGGGTGCAGGGTTGTGCACCAGTCGGTAGAAACAGTCGGCAAGGAGTTCTACGAGTTCTTGAGGAGGCGAGTCTGGGTCACGCCGATGAGCTACTTGGAGCTGCTGGGTTCTTTCAAGAGACAGCTCACCAAAAAGCGCGAAGAAGTCGGGAGGAATCGATCGCGCCTCCAGGTTCGTCTGTTGTGTGCGGAGTCCAATCGCATACATTTTCGTGTAACACCACCCGCCGTTAGTGCGTGCGGGAGAGTGCCGTGTGCTCTCTTCAACAAGTGTTTCGTTCCAATGATGTGAGGATAGTGTGTGGTTCTCGAGAAAATATCGAGAACTACCTGTTGTCCTCGGCTCTGAAACTGAAATCATTGTTGTAGGAAACTACACCAACAAGCTGGGTGCACATGCTTCGCATTGGCACCTCTTCTGCTCTTAGTCTCGTTCCTCTTCAGGCTTTGCTTTTCGCACCAAAGTATTGTTTGCGTGTGGTCGAAGTGGAGATGCTCAACTCTTGCCTACCGGAGTAACTCCGAGCACACCCGCTGTCCTTGTGATTGTAGAGATGGCGAGATCTTGCCTCAGAAATGATTGCGCGTGCTACTCAAACAGGTGGGCCTAGACAAGCTGAGCAGCACCAAGGAAGTCGTGGCAACATTGCAAGAGGAGCTCACCGTCTTGCAGCCGCAGCTAGTCAAGACCATGAAAGAGGTGATCCTTCCCTACCCGGCCATATCATCGACGAATACGTCCGCCCCCCCAACTAGAAAGCCACACTCAGCATAAGCCAACGTCCGTACAGCACGCAGTATACACACGAGATCGGCAAAATTGTGTGCTACGGGCATGTGTACAACCCCGGTTGAGCGGAAACGTAAGATGTGGGCTGCTACTGCAAGGAACGGAGAGTATACCGATTCCCGCGTACCTTATCGCGGGAGATAGTGTCTATTTCGACGACGGTTAATGCTCACAAAGAAGTTTCCGAATATGTCGTAGGTTCCTTAGTTAGTTGCAGGGTTGCCCTGTTCAGCTACATAACGTCTTTGATTGATCTGTTTTTGAGTCCAACAGGTCTATTAGAGCATTCTGCCTTCGAAGGTCTGTCTATTGCGTGCGGTTCAAGGAAATTCGCTTTGAGGTAGTGTTGAGGGCTTTAAGGTGAAGACTTTCTGTGTGACGGGCTATATTCTCCGCTCATTTCGTTTGTTTGGTTGTTCTCGGGAACATCGACCATTGGACCAAGACGACATAACTGACCTGCCGAATCGTCTCTCAATCTCTGCGTGCTAGGTCGAAGACATGATGGTCCAAATCAACTCCGACAAGGAGGAAGCCGAGGTAGTCAGGGTCAAGGTTGAGGCTGAAGAAGCGACGGCCAACGAGAAGGTAGAACAGATCCAATGAACCAAGCTCACTCTTTGAGAAAGCTGTATATCCCTCCTTGGAGAAGACACGTTTTTGGAGACCCTCTCCCTACAGTATCGCCAGCCCGCAATCGGATGTGATGAGAGTCGATCGGGGGAGATGGCGAAAAAGGGCGTACGGTAGTCCATTGCTTCCATTCTTTCGTTCGGGCAGGGGCGTGGAATAGCAGACCAGGGCACACGACAACAACGAAAGAACATGTGCATAGAATCTTGAACGCCTTGCTCAGGATCCACAGGTACCGCAAATACATTTCGGAGAGACTTCTCGAATGTGTCTAGTGTCTATCCTTGGATCCTTGCGCAAAACACGATGAAGATCTCAAGTTGATGCTTATTACAAACATGCGGATAAGTATCCAAGGAAGCGGTTATCCTCGGGGGGATCGTGATTCAGACATTGCGCAGCTCTTCGCCCGAACGACCTACCGTAGGTTGCATAAGATATCACACCCCCTGGACCGAAGTTCAAGCCCGGCTACTCCACGACGAAGGGGATGCCACAGTAAAATTTTTGCATTTTCGGAAAGATCTCGACGAGGCAGTTCCAACGCCGCCATATTCGGCCCCGTTGCAGTTCTTGCTGCAGAATAATCATGCTGAAATCCGATCCACGGGGTGAAGTATCTAATGCAACCTGCGGTACGCTTGCTTCCCGTTCTTCGGCTGAAGCTCACGTTTGCTTCTCCCAATCATGGATGCTTGCTTGCAGGCCGCCGCGACGAAAGCGATCGCCGACGACGCTCAAAGGGACCTTGATCTGGCTCTCCCCGCTCTAGAGTCGGCCGTGGCGTGCCTCAACTCCCTCAAGAAGGCGGACATTGACGAGGTAGAGGAGTGATGCACGGTAGGGGGGGTCAACTCATCTTCAACTTTTGGGTACAGGAAGACAAAACTCTGCTCAAACCTGTTGGGTACAACGATCTCGTGATCCTCGTCATATTAGGGGCTAAGGGTGTACCCCGGAGGCAACGTGGGGGTTGACGGGCCCTGATGACCGCATCCTAAATCGTCGTAAGATCATACGCATTTGCTCCCAATAGAGTATGATTTCACCCCAAAAGTACACCCCCGACCGTAGCATCACTCAGGGCGAGAATGAGCGTGTCGACCGCGCACACGCGTGTGCACGTGCTTCGCCCTGCATTTTGGAGGTCAGATTTCTTCGGGTCGGCTTCCGATTTTTGTGTACCAGGCGTGGGAAACGCGTGGTGATTTGTTCGGGTGGAATGTCCCAATATCTCAACATGGGGTCGCCGAGGTATGGTCGGTAAACTGGAGGCAGCAGTAGCAGCAAAAAGCCACAGCAATAATTTCGACTCATGCGATATTCTCTTCGTCTTTGCACATTCTCCTCCCTGTGTCGACTCCTTTGGCGCGCAAATGCACAGGTGAAGAGTCTTAAAACACCCCCAAAGGGCGTGAAACTGACAATGGAGGTGTGTTGCATCATGTTCGATGTCAAGCCCAACAAGGTCAAAGACCCTGACAGCGGCAAGAAGGTGCGGGAATATCGGAGCCGCGGCACCAACTGTTGTTTTCTTTTCTGGTTTTGAGGGACGTCGTACTTCGCATCCCCGTCGACCTGTTGCTGAAACCATCACCGAGTCACTTTACTTGTACAGGCATGGGCACAGATGGCCAATAACAGCACAGCAGTTTGGGGCGAACAAACTGTTACTGAAACCGAAGAGCTTTTTGTTCCGTCAAGGGTATTATGCGATCACATGTTGTAGTAGGTGCGAAGGGTTTCGAATCATGAGGATGGATGAAGACTCGAGAGCACTTTTGGTTCTGACGGGGACAACATTGTTGTTGTTCTCGTTTTTGCCATGGTGTCTATTTCAAGGTGGACGACTTCTGGGAGCCTGCGAAGAAGCAGCTGCTGGCGGACGCCAAGGGGTTCATGGACTCCCTCGTCAAGTTCGACAAGGACAACATCCCCGACAGGATCATCAAGAAGGTACCGCAGCTGTTGTCACCGCTGTTTTGTCATGTTTAGGTCGTCTCACGTCCGTTTCAAGGGATAACATCATTTGGCTGAACCCAGAAGCCGCATCCTACCTATAACATTATTGGCTGAACGCAGTGGCCGCATCCTGCCTGACTATCTCTGAGGTCGATGTCTGCATGCTTCGTCCTTCAGGTGGAACCATTTAACAACAACCCGGACTTCACGCCGGAGCAGATCGAGAAGGCTTCCAAAGCCTGCACGGCTATCTGCATGTGGGCCCTCGCCATGTACCAGTATCACTTCGTGGCGCTGGGAGTAGCACCAAAGGTACGCAGCTTTACTAATGCTTTCGACTGTTGGTGCTGGCCATTGATTCGCGTGTCGCGCGGTTAAGCACAGCCGGAGGTGGTTGCCAAGGAAAGGTACCGATACATTTTGCACCCAAAGAACGTAGCGTGATGATGACGTAAACAGAACACATTGCATACAATGCGCCTGAATTATATGGTGGCGCCAATACTAGCACCATACAGAAGAGATTATACAGCACAAGAGCATCGCTGGAACAAGACTATAGGCCAATGTTCGCTAAAGTGTTTTGGGCTGTTTGGTTGCATGCCATGTTTCGGTCCAATCGCCCTTATTAGTTGTGCTCTGAAGGTAGAAACAGCGGCGACCGTATTGCACGTCTCAAATAGCCCGGTCTAGGACGCTTTGTGCTTACGCGACGACAGTCCTTGAGTGGGGGTAGAACACAGAGCTCACGCACCCTGTTCAAGGTTCAGAGACAACTTCTTCAAAGTCATAAACAAGGAGAACATCGAACCACGAAGCCTAAATTCGTAACAAATTGCCTCGAGGGACCGGACCAGTGTGTTCGTGCACGTTCCGTACCTAGTTGCAAACAGAGATACCAACCATGTCCGCGTCTCGAGGAATATCAGGATCTCCCCACGGCTTCATGTCACCCTCCCGGGAGATGCGTGTCCCTCGAGGTTTGTCCCAGGCGATGGTGTAGCCACGCTTCAAACGTCGGGCACTCGCTCTCTGGCACGAGATAATACATCACTGACCTTCTCAGCAATTGTTGCCGTCGAACTTCGCCAGCGAGCCGCCCTTGCAGAGGCGCAAGAGGGCCTCGACATCGTAATGGCGCAGCTCAAGGACGCTAAGGCTAGGCTAGCGGGGGTGCAAAAACGACTCGCGGAGTTGCAGAAGGGCTTCGACGACGCGGTGGCAAAGAAACAGGTTTGCAGTCCCCCATGCGCTGTCCATACGACATGAGTGAGGCTAGAAATGGTGCATTGGGGTATCATCTTTGCGTGAGCCACCTGCTACGATGTTCCAGGGCTCAAGTAGAGAAACTCCTCGTGGAGTGTCGGAAGGGGTTCGGCTACATGGATGGGCAATGAGATGGACCAAAAGATGACCCGGTCGAAATTCCATGAACGTGTCGACGGAGCTTGGGGTACTGCCGTCCACAGCATACATACCAAATCGACGTTCAAATTTCAGCTTTTCGGTATACGTCGGTATGACTAGTGGGAACTCTCAAGCTCCGCCATCTTGGCAATGGCGTGTTATACAATACGTTCGAGTCTCCCCGTGTTCTGTGCCCTATCTGTCGTTGTGGCTACCATTCCCGTAGATGATAGAAAAGTTGTTGTCGAAGACCGAACAAGTTGGCAATATTGTGAACGGAAGAATTCGGAACTTATACTGTATCGCTGTTATTTGTCGTGCGCAATAATGGAAAAGAAGTGCGAGAATCGAGGTGATTGGTTTGCGGCAAGCGCCATGTCGACCTATCCCCTCTACCATGTCGACCTATCCCGTCTACCGATTGCTGATCGCCGGTTCAATCGTTGGCATGGTTCAACAGGAACTGGAGCAGAAGGCCGAGCGGTGCGTTGTACAGCTCTCCAACGCGGAGAAGCTGATCGGAGGGTTGGGTGGGGAGGAGAAACGTTGGAAGGACACAGTGGCAACGCTGACCCTTGCCATGGACAAGCTACCCGGTGGGTGGGGAAAGAACCACATTGTCTACTTTTTCTTCAGGTTTTGCCGGTTACCAAAAACATCCCTCTTCGGCCTAAATATTGTATGTATGTAACAGGTTGCACATTTATCTCGGTACTTGTTCCCGCCTTCCGAATTCTATGCTAATATTAAACGAAAAGCATATTGCATGTCGTGTATGAGCACCTTGTGAAATACCGGTATGCTCAAAGCTGCATAAGGAAATGAGTGCTACGCAGGAATCCGTTGGCACTCTTACTGGTTCGTTTTTTTTGTTGCGATACCTTCCATCTCACTGTCAAACTGGCGTTCTCTTAAGCAAACAGAGGGAGACCCGTACCGGGGGCAACACAAACCAAGCGGGGTTGTAGATTTTCTTTGGCCTCTTGTCGATCGACAGAAAACCCGCTTGATGCTCACCGTTTCTTACCCCAAGCTCTGCTTTTGGATGCAATGTATTCCCAGGCGATGTCGTCATCGCGTCTGGCACTCTGTCCTACCTCGGGCCATTCACAGCGGAGTACCGCGCGCGCATCGCCGACGGCTGGGTTCAGGTGCGTATACTTGCCGGTCTGCGTTGGAATCGATGTGCCAGCGTTTTGGCATGCCTACAGGTCGAACGGCCTAAAGCAAGTACTACTTGTTCTGCAACTTGGAATTGAACGACATCACGATGCTGTGTCTTTTACTCACCAACTTTGACGAGTGATTCTTGGCGAGAAGAACTGCTAGTGTCGAATTGGCAGGGATCGAACGTCGCCCACCAAACCCTAGTGCAAATAGAGCTTGGAACACCACCCAAGAATGACGTGGAAAAAGTATCACAACAAACTCATGAAACTTATGCTGGAAACTCATGGCATATTCAAATATATTCTCAGGCACAACTGCATGCTCCTCCGGATGAACACGAAGGGCTGATCTTGACGCCATGAATAGGCAGAAATGTGAAATACCCAAAAAAATTAACCTAGACAGTGTTAGTGCCGTCGTCTGGAAGACTTTCTTGAAACCCACGTCGACTCGATTTGCATCTCTGTGCGGACGGATGACGACGTGTTATTCTAACGGAGACATTTTCATAAACCTGGTGTACAACTTGTTTCCTCGAGCTCCACGATTCGCGCGAAACACATGATACACATCACCCGAAGTAGTCGAGGTATCCTCTTCTCGTTGTCTAGTTTTCATTATTCAATCACCCCACAACACACTCTTTGAGCAGGTTTAAACCTCCATTCCTACCCGACCTGTTCCCTCAACGCCTACTCCTTGACCCCCATCACGGATTCAAACTTTGCAGGCCCTTGTGGAGAAAGGTTTGGACCACACAGAGGGCACGGACATGGAGGGCACCCTTGCGGACCCTGTCAAAATACGACAATGGCAGGTGAGACGTTGAGTGAGGCTGCATTTCACATGCTAGGGGGGGGAGGGGGTGATACACGAGGTCTACCTTGTAATGATTCAGAGAAGAAAATTATGGAACTCCACATCGTGGCAAATCCGATTTACGAACTCACGAGCGTAGAAGGAAATTCGCCGTCAAGATGTGGTTTGGAGTCCCTCAAGAATTTATGAACGCGTTTGAAGCATGCGTATCTTTAGACGGCGAACCCTTTGCTTCCCGACGACCATGCCCCTCGTGTCTTTCCTGTCAGATGTGCGGGCTTCCCCCAGACTCGCTGTCTTCGCAGAACGGCATTATCATGGACACGGCTAGGCGATGGCCTCTGTTAATCGACCCACAAGGACAGGCCAACAGGTCAGGACTGCAGGACTGCGTCGTTGTCGCGTTCACCATTGGTTGATTGTGCTGTGCGTGCCAGCCGCTTCAGAGACGACCGGCTCGTGATTGTTCGTCTGATCCTCGTGTATCAAAGCTCTTTTGTCTTCTTGCCTGCCGTTCAAGGGGCCGAGGAGCACCAATTCCCGTTGAAAGAAATGACACCAACGCTTCGGGCGGCTTTGTCGCGATCGCGACTTTCAGCGACGTGAAACTTCTTTGTTTCGGCCTCGAACCAACACTGTAGAAAGCGATATATATTTTCGTAATTTCACAACGGAGAAGATCATTCTTAACAGTTGTTCTGCCAAATACAAAGGCTAGCAGCACGGACGAATAACTTTGTATGACTTCAAACCAGAAGGTCTCGGCGTTCAAAGAAATTGGGCAACGCAGGAGGCACACTGGCGATGTGGCGATGAAATTTGCTACCAAGACTCAAGCACGAAATAATATTATGTTTCCTTGGTTCCATAAGTGCTGATTCTGGACTGAATTATATTTCGAGGTTGTGCTGACATGTACAATACATTCGCCGACAATTCTAAGGGATCTGAGTGATGACACCCCAAACGAAAAATCACAGACGGTCTCCCTGTTTCTGATGTCTCTGAATACTCGAACCGAATGTATGCATGTTTATGCTTCAATGTTCAGGTTTGTGAAGAACCTGGGTAAAGACACAACGCTGTGCCCAAACGGCATGGACGTGGCAAAGTTGACGCAAAAGAAGGTATTGCAGATTCTGGAGAACGGCGTGCGCTTCGGAAAGTGGGTGCTGCTGGAAAACATCGGGGAGGTACGTCTGAGAGAGAGTGGGGGGGGAGGGTGCCTACGTTGCCACTCTCGCCATGTACATGAAATTGGTCTATGATCGTAAGTCGAAGAGGATCGCGATTGACACCCACCAGATTCACTCAATTAGATGTTGAACGTGTCCTACATGGCATACCTGAGGCCATGACCTGCTGAGCTAACGCCTCAACGGCACGCACCCAAAGACCATGGTTTGACGTGGCTATTTTGCATATCGTCGCACGTATTGTCTACCGGTCAATGCGAGGTTGAAATCGTTTCACATTTTTTTATGCACTGGGGTCCTTC
Organism: Ectocarpus siliculosus; assembly: GCA_000310025.1. Classification (NCBI taxonomy): domain Eukaryota; class Phaeophyceae; order Ectocarpales; family Ectocarpaceae; genus Ectocarpus; species Ectocarpus siliculosus. Next base: position 2,286,160 of record FN649728.1, on the reverse strand, counting down.
TTTCGATGTTCCCTCCTTCCGCTCCCCATGAACAATGCTCGCGATGTTGAAGCAAATACAAGCAAAATAAGCCAAACTCTGAGTAGCAGTTGTGAACTCAATGTGCTACCTGGTACGTAACAAGGGGACCTCCACCTCCTCCTCTCAGTCAAATTGATTTGTCATCACCATATTTTGCCGCCCGGTCCGTGTTGAAACAGGAACTGGATGCGGCCCTTGAGCCTATCCTGTTGCAGCAAAAGTTCAAGCAGGGTGGTCAAGACATGATCAGACTGGGCGACAACACAGTGCCGTACAACGATCAGTTCCGGCTACTGATGATCACCAAGCTGCCCAACCCGGAGTACGCCCCAGAAGTGCAGGTAGGTTTCGCTGTGGTGCATTTTATCTGTTGGGTGCAGATGTTTAATGACGTGCGAAATAGTTCGACAGCGTCCGTTGATCGGGTCATCAGAATCACGATAAAGTAGCTTCTTGCTGTTGCGTCGCGTCAAGGGAAACGCTACTATCGCCCCCTACCGCGGACCAGCGTTCGTGCATGAAATCTCTTGGAATTTCTTGGTTGGTTGTTGTGAGAAAGAAAAGGCTTCATTTATTCGGAAGACGGCAAATCTCAGGAGCAGCCATCTACAGTTCAAAAGGCGTGTGGATCGGCTCCTATAGCACCGGGTCACGCACAGAGCGCAACCTTGTCAACACCAAATCTTATCGGTCCTTTGCTTAGCTTGTTGGTGGCGCCGCCTCGAACGAAACGGCCCAACATGAGCTTTACGAACACCGCCAGGGTCTGGAAATGGGACTGCAAGAAAAATAACAACCAGGCTCATCTCACGTCTTGCAGGTGAAAGTGTCCTTGCTGAACTTTACGATCACCATCAAGGGCCTGGAAGAACAACTTCTCAACACCGCCGTGAAGGAGGAACTCCCGGACCTTGCCCAGAAGAAGGTACTTCATCATCATCGATCGTTCGTGTTTCTTGAATGTGTCCGTAGGCTGTGCCGGCAGTGCAGGGGACGTGTTGACAGTAATGTATCCGAAGCAAAGAATCCATACAAAAAAAAATAGGGGGGGGGTATGGGACACGTGACATCCCCAAATGTTTAGAAAGGACGTTGTTGCGCTGCGCTTCGGCACGCTACAGTTTGCTTCAGACAGACTCACGCTGTTCACAAGGGCTACTGCGAATCCCGAACGTTTCGTTGATTTCCAGGAAGAGCTGGTCATCAACGGTGCGGCCATGAACATCGAATTGTACGGAATCGAGAGCCAGATCCTTAAGCTCTTGAGCGAGAGCGAAGGAAACATCCTCGACAACACGGCTCTCATCGAAACCTTAGCGGAGGCCAAGGTGCGTGAAATAATTGGTCCGACGGCGGCGATCACAATGTGCCGAAACGATTGCTTGAGGGTAAAAACAAGTCATCTGCACCGTTAACGGAGGCAAATCATTTCCGGTTCTCTTGATTATTCTGAGTGCTCTTTAGTTCGGCGTGGACACCTCGTTACCCATGCTACGCAAGTGTTCTTCGCACACCTGCTGGGAAGCGTTCAACCTAGGCGTTCACAGGTGTTTTTTTTTTCAGAACGGTGGCTAGTGCAGTTGGGCGTTCTCTTTGACCTAAGTATGTTACTGTCAAGACGAGAGCTTACGGTTGTCAGGACAATTCTCGGCGTTATGGGCTACAGACGCCACAAGCTTCTGTCAAACTTTATTCTTCCGTGTATGTTCGAGCGTGGGAGTACGGTCGTCACACAGACGTTCAGATTGGAGGAGCCTCTATTGGTTAAACCCGGCATCGTACCTTGCGCATGTAGGTGAAATCGAGTGAGATCAAGGAGAAGATGGGCGAAGCGGAAGAGACGGAAAAGGAGATAGAGGCGAGATCCAACGAGTACCGACCGGTTGCTAAACGAGCCAGTCTCCTCTACTTCTGCTTGGCGGATCTCGCGGTGGTGAGAGATTTTTGGAGTTGTCCAGACGTTCCTCCATGCTTTGTTCGGCCGCATGCGTGGTAAAATAGCTTCCACCAACCTAACTACCTCGACCGACCTGTGCTTTACGAGCTTTGGAGTTCGGGGTGGTTGGTTGGTTCTGAAGAGTGTTGGCGTTCTCACAGATGTCCACAACACGACTTCATTTTTTTTAATGAGAACACGTTCGGACTCACTAGGTACCATACACCGCATACTCGTTGATTTTCGGTACTGAGAGTACGGCTCAGCCACGTACACCTGACGTGAGCACGTCGAAGCATGTGTCCGTTCTTGGACTGGGTTTTCTCGATCGCCAGATGATCTTGCTTCCCAGATCGAACGGCTGTGGCGACCAAGTCCGTCATTTCTCGAGTCCTTCACACGGGCACTCCAGCTAGAGGCCGTGTATCCCCCTTCGCCTCCAGCATATCCCATCTTTGACGAACAAATGTTTAACTAGTCCGCTGCCCGAACCTACGGCTGCATGCAGATCGATCCAATGTACCAGTACGCCCTGCCGTGGTTCAGTGCATTGTTCTGCAAGTCTATCGGGCAGGCTCCGCCTGCCCCTGACCTCGAGGGGCGGCTGCGCAGCCTGAACGACTGCTTCACGGCGGCGGTGTACGTGAACGTGTGCAGGAGCTTGTTCGAGGCGCACAAGCTGCTCTTCAGCTTCCTGCTGGCAATCAAGATCTTGCAGGTAAAGGGCTACGACCACGAACACGTGGCTGTATCACCACACGAAGAAGGATTCGAGAGATTGGATTATTGCCATGCGTCGTGCTGGCGCTTTCAAGCTCGCACCTCGCAGCAATCGCGGTCAAGTTGACAGGTTTCTCATCGATCGGTTGTTTTTGTTGCTTCCCCCCTGGCCTCTCTTGGTGCGGACGGTGGTTATGCGCAACTAACCCCTTCCTCGATTGCCTTTTTCTCCTAGGGAGACGACCGAATAGATCCTACCGAGTGGCGTTTCCTCATCTCCGGGATGTCCCCGGGGCAGTCGTCTATGGACAACCCGGACCCCTCCTGGATCGAGGTGAACGTGTGGGGGGAGGTCAAGGCCCTCTGCGGGATCCAGTACTTCAAGGAGTTCGCGGCGGTGTTCGCGCAAAGAACGGTGACTTGGAGAAGGTGCTAGCCCGGCATTTGATCGTGGAACCCGCGTTGGATTGTTGTACTCATTGCGTAGGACTTTCAATGCTCCGTTGTGGATAGTGTCGCTGCTATGAAAATTAGTGTACGTTTCTCGCGCACGAGCCATCTTCTGAGAGGTTCGAATCTCGTCTCGTCTTGTGCTCAAACGTGCGCATGTTTCTTCACATTGTTTGCCATTTTTCTGTGGACCCTGAAAGTGGAGAAAACCCCTCTGCACAAGCGTGTGACTGAAGTTTTAATTTCATCCTCTTCTATTGTAAGTAGTTATTCCGACGTCGGAACAACGTACGTAGTAGTGGCGCATGTAGCATATGGCAGTTCTGAGCTGTTGGAAATAAAAGTTGCCCGATGGAATGGATCTCCCCTGTCTATTTTCCTTTCCATACCGACCACGATATAACCCATGATTGCTCCAGTGTACAACTATGCTACCCCATCCTGTCGTCTCTGCATGTAGTGTACAGCAGTACTGACTTGCACTTTTGCTTTTGTCAATCGCGGCACCAGAGTGTTTGACTCGAACGAGCTTCATGTAATTTACAGCCTTGACTTTCTTCCGCGGCCCTTGCTTTCTCAAATCGCGGAACCAGAGTATTTGACTCGAACGAGCCGCACGCTGCGACGTTCCCGGCCCCATCGCACGAGCTGCCGAGGAAGGCGGGATCGGCCATCTTCGGCGTTGGGAGCTACCCGGAGAAGGACGTAGAGGGATGGCTGCGTAGAATGTGCATCCTCAGGTGAGGACTGCCTCAATAGGTACGGCCGACGAGGGGGTTAGCATTACCTCATCGTTCCTTTTTACAGGATAAGTGAACGGGAGGCCTGCGCTCGTTCTTATAGTATCGGTGAACCAAAAGCTTGCTTGCCTCTTGGAGAGTAGGTGGAGTACATGCCTGGGTGACGGTGAACACCGGCGTAAAAATTCCAGAAAGGAGGGTGGGGGCATGGTGACTGCTGTGACTCGTGAGAGGACGACACTAACCGCGATACCCCCTCCTCGTCTACCTTTTATTCTTTCCGCACACGGCGGGCAGGTGTCTTCGAAGGGACAAGATGACGGAAGCAATGCAAGCCTTCGTGGTCGACGTCATGGGTCCCTTTTTCGTCGAGCCCCCGACCTTCGACCTGAAGGGTTGCTACGAGGATTCCTCGGTTACCATGCCGCTCATCTTCGTACTCAGCACGGGCTCGGATCCTAACAAGGTCCGAAGAAGGGCCTTTACAAAATCACATTCACCCCCAGGGGTATTGTTGCAGCGTATAGGGACGCTGCGTTCGTGTCAGTGTGCGTCGAAACGTGGCGTATGTGTCACATGGCACGGTTGCAGTGTTACACAAAAATCATGGTTGTGGTGTGAAACGAGAAACCTCATGACTTCCACGGTTGAACGTCGTCTCCGCAGTTGCTCAACCTCTGCGGTCGGGTATGAAACCTGCTGCTTGTTCTCCTCGTGTCCACTGTTTCAACCGACGAAGGGTATAACATGAATATCCGATCCACGAACAACCGAAATCAACCACTTCACCAACAACCATGCACCACAGGACTTGTTTCAGCTGGCGGAGGACATGGGAATGACGGACAAGATGAGAAGTATTGCCCTGGGGCAGGGGCAGGGAGGGATCGCTGCGGCGATGATTGAAAAGGTGCGAGAGAAGAAACGGTGTATTCTCTTTCGGGCGAAGTAACCCGATCCATTAGAGCCATCGTTGTCAGATTACTTTGGTGCTCTCTTCCGATCAACTTCCAATTAACCCACAAACTATCTCCAGGGAGTGTCAGAGGGCAACTGGGTGTTGCTCCAAAACTGCCACCTTTCCATTTCCTGGATGCCCGAGCTGGAGAGACTTTGCGAGGAGATCAGTCCGACGCAGACCCACCAGGATTTCCGGCTGTGGCTTACGTCCATGCCTAGCAAGTTCTTCCCGACAGCGATCTTGCAGGTATGTACGCAGTCAGCGCATTAACTCATGCCAAGCATTAGGCAAAGCACCCCCCGTGTTCAAAAGGACGAAAGCGACAGATAGACCCTTCGAACGGGGTTGCTAACCACCACCCAATATGTGGGCGTGAAGAAGAGTTCGATGCCGGGCTGGTCCTTTGAACTCATGCTGTACGTTCGAACGGAGGAACTGCGGCAAAATTTGCACGCGTCGACATTTGTGTGTGGTGCTTTCGCCACTTTTGGGCAATTCACATCAACAACCCCCCCACGCAATTTGAGCAGACTGGAGTTAAGATGACGAAGGAGCCTCCCAAGGGGCTTCGAGCTAACCTCAAGGCCACGTACTCCAAGATGGACGACGACAAGCTCAAGCGCACGTGCAAGCCCGAAGATTTCCGAATGATGCTATTCGGTGAGACGCCGTACTTTCATCCAGCGCACCACCCCCCTTCACGCGGCGTATGCCCTCGAGAATGCGGGGTGTGTGATGGCTAACTCCCGCACAACTGAACAGCTAACTCCCGCATAACTGAACACCTAGCGTGCGAGCGGCGGTGCTTGTGCACTCGGACCGTTGACAAATATGATACCGTAGGTCCTGCTTTTGACCTACGGTTGTCGAGCCCTTTACTAAATGTGTCACCAGTAGAAGACATACGTTGTACTTCTCGAGGTCCCGCAAATGATTATCGCATCATTCCGTTCGCGAGTAAAATCCCATCTGGTCTCATGTCTTCTATTTGAAGGTAAGAGTCTCCCCGCGTTGTTTCAATTTGTCTTGTGTAAAAGTCTCCCTTCCGGTGTACTGTGCCGTCGTCACGTTGGATGTGCAACACGTCCTGCTGCGCTCGATTCCCCCCCTCTCGAGGTCGTTTCATGTCGAGTTTGGCGCCATCAACCCACAGTCCTGTGCGGCACATTGCTCGTTCGGTATGTGGGACAGACCCGTGACCACGGAGGCAATCTCTGCTCCCACACTGAGCGCACTGAGAAAATCAGGTGGTTGAAAGCGGCAGAGGCAACAACAACAACAGCACCAGACCAACGAAAACAACAATGATAACAACAACAACAAACAACAACAACAACAACAACAACAACAACAACAACAACGCATTCCCTATCTATGCTTGGTGCACCAACGACCTCCCAGGTCTTTGTTTCTTCCACGCGTTGGTCGTGGAACGGAAGAAGTTCGGACCCCTTGGTTGGAACGTTCCGTACGAGTTCAACGAGACGGACCTAGACATCTGCATCGCACAGCTGGAGATGTACGTCGACGAGTATGCCGTCATCCCTTACCAGGTAATTCGAGCTTTTGATGCGAGCTGCGCGACTTTGTATGCATACTACTTCGGGTCAGCCCCCCGAGCGCAGATCAACCTCCAATTCAACTCCTGGCGATCCTCCCGGCGCTTCTTGGATGGTGCATTATTCATTTGGTTTGATTTCGACCTAATGTAATCCCTCCCAGCTCTGAAAGGGTGATCTAAGGGGAAACAATACGGCCTGCGACAGCAGCGAGACCCCTATCCCATCAATTATCAGCACGCCACCCTGTTTCCCCTGCCCAATCCCCGAGGCTCAACTTTGCGCCGTTCAACCAACCCCAGGTTCTTCGACAATTGACAAGCGTAGTTAACTACGGTGGCCGCATCACCGACGACAAGGACATGCGAACCTCGGACATTATCATTGCAGGGTTCTACAACCCGGAAATTCTCTCGAAGGACTTCAGCTTCAGTCGGTCTGGCCGGTGGGTGAACGATCCGGCACTACATATGTTTGTCGACGTTGCTATTCTTCGATGTCATGATTCTCCTGGCGAAATTTTCAGACGCCCGCCACACGTCACATAGATGCTGCCACCCAATCCGCACATACCACTGACGAAAAAAAATGCTCCCCACTTGTGATGGAGAGTCAAGCCAGATTGCGCAAAACTCTCCTTGTCACCGCTACTTGTTTAAACTCCTGATATCGGAGGCACGCGAGAAAGCGGAGTTTGGATCTAACAGGATGGATGAGTCATTGAATCGACCACGAAAAGTCGTACCAATCACGTTGCTGCCTTGCTACTTGACCTTGACGTGCGATGCTATCCCCGCTCGAAGGTACGGCTCGATCGAACCGGATCCAGATAACCCCCAGCAAAGCTACCTCGACTACATCGAGTCCTTTCCGCTCAACGCTGAACCCGAGGCAAGCTGTACCTGAGTTAGAGGGGGAAGGGTAGTCCTACACACCGTATCGTACGGTGGTTGTATGCATACAACGAAACAATGAACTCTTGGTGATTTCTTCACTCGCCCAAGAGATGAACGGGGAGAGGCGTTTCGCTGTTTGCAGTCGATCCAGAGTCGCCACGCCAGTGTTGAACGTCGGTTATTTCCCCATTAAGTACTCGCCTATGAATGTATTGCAAAGGGAATGAGCGGATGTTCGGGGGCGAGAACACAGGTTCCACGAGAGGAAACGCATCATGGAAAAAGTGAGCGCAAAAATATACTAAGACGACAAGAGATTCACCGCGCGTTTTCTGCAAAAAAACGCGGACGATACATGTCGTGCTAGCCCTCCACGGAGCATCATCGACATGCTACCCTCGTGCAACGACCATAATTGATACGGAACAGGTGTTTGGCATGCACGAAAACGCGAACATCACGTGCGCAATCGCGGACACAGAGATGAGCTTCTCGATCGTCTTGTCCATGCAACCGAGGACGGGGGGCGGTGGCGGGGCCTCTCGCGAAGATCTCATTGGGGGCATTGCCAAGGACATGGAAGATCGGTGAGTCCGGATCAAGACACCGGTTGGTAAACAACGGCCTTGACTGGGTCGCGCCGAACGTTTTGTCCAGAACGTCCTCAAACAGTTGGTGGGAAGTTTAAAACCAGAGCTAGAGAAGGGTGTCGCTTACAGCAGAGAATAATATCGGGGCATTGACAACGGTCATGAAACTAGTGGGTCGTCGTACCCAGCTTTCCGCGAGCCGAATCTGCTTATTTACGCTTATTTTGACGTGCCCTTTATCGGCATGTATGCTTCAGAGGGACTTCGTCCACGTGCTCTCGCTCGGAGATCCGAGATACCCCCCTTGCCGGTAGCCTGAAACCAGATTCCACAAAGGAGATCATTCCGACATCCATTGGTTTCGCTCACCAGGGATGCTTGCAAGATACAGTTTCACACTCAAGCTCGAGTCTGCGGTTGTTGCGACTGTAAACGTGTGTTGAGCAGGCTTCCCGCAGCTTACGATGTGGAGGCCGTGGGGATGGCCTACCCAACCTCGTACGGCGAGAGCATGAACACCGTGCTGGTTCAAGAGCTGCAGCGGTACAACAACCTTACAGTCGTCATTCGAGCTACGCTCAAGGAGGTAAAGTTCGTGACTAGATCGATGCAACCTCGCACGATGGCCCCTAGCGTAGAACGATAAACCAGGATTGTTGTCGTCGTTGGAGCCACGCCTAGGGAGGAAAGTAGTTGTACAGGAAACTGCTTCAGAGCTGTTAATGCTTGGGGAGTGACTGACAGTTGTAGCGACTCCGACAATAAGTGGGTGATCGTGGGTGGGAAGACCACCGGCTGGTCCGTTGCTCGACCGCGCCCTTGTAAAAAAACACGTTGGTGTGACCCGCCTTTGGTAGAAATAAAGCGGAGGCAAGGACGAGGGGTGGGGTACACCGATGTGTGTCCTCCACACGGTTTCGCGGAAGCTCAAGAGGGGCGTGCCTACCGCAGGGTTGTGCTTGGCCGTGTTGTGAGCGACCGCCGAACGCAAGCGTTCGACTCATCACACTCTGCTGCCCCTGGTTACACGACAACCCGATGGTGCTTGCGCAGGTCCAGAAAGCTCTCAAGGGTCTCGTCGTTCTCAGTGCGGAGCTAGAGGCCATGGGCAATAGGTACGGCTCTGCCTCCCGTTGATGTTGCTCCCACGCATCAATAAATCAACTTGTAGGAGATTGAAAGAGGCAGACGGAGAATAAGTGAGTTGAACCTTGGCGCAGAGAATGCGTTAAGTCGTATGACCACTCGCGCACACTCCCCAGACTTATTTCTCGCAAAGCTTCTCGTCGCTCCTAGGAAGGTGTCTTTGGGCGCGGCCTACGAAAACCACAGCCGGCAGCGTTCTTGAGAGAGACACCAACCGAACGTGAGAGCCCAATCCATTACTTCTTCTTGCGTCCCCACCCTCAGCATGTTTGACCAAGCCGTTCCGGCGGTGTGGCAGTCGAAGGGCTATCCTAGCCTCAAGCCCCTGGGCCCTTGGTACCAAGACCTGCTGGATCGGCTGGGATTCATGACGAGCTGGGTCGACAATGGGATACCACCGGTACGAAGGAGGAGACAAGGCTCTCCGATTCAAATACAAGTGCAATATTGTACTAGTCTACATGTAGGCCGAAAACATAAAGCCGTCGCGCTGTACCAGGCGGGTGAAATCGCGAGAAACGGATGGAACGTTCAAGTTGTCTCATACTCTGGATAGGGCCGGATGCCCGCCGCTGCAAGACCAGCCAGACCCCTTGGTATTAGGCGGCCTTCTACAGGGACCACTTTGTATTGTGTGGGTCGGTAGGAGTGATTTCCGGTGGGACGATGAAGCGGCAACGGCCCCACATGCACGTGCGCACTATCTAACAACGGGACTCTTTCAAGGTACATAGTCTGCAGCCCTCGCATATAAAGTCCAGTCGTCGGTGCTGAGTATTACGCACGACGGTAGACATTGATGCCCTCTTGATTGTTTCCACACCTCCCTTAACAAAAACGACAGGTGTTTTGGATCAGTGGCTTCTTTTTCCCCCAGGGCTTTCTCACTGCTGGGCAGCAGAATTTCGCGAGAAAACATGACGTACCGATCGACTCCACCACATTCGCCTTTCACTTCAAGGACGAGCCGCGCACCGCGCTCTCAACGTGAGTGTAATTATAGCAAACGAGGCCACCAATGATCTCCAACGCTTCAGAGCTGTGGGTGCCTATCCATTTAGACGGTGACAAGGGATCATTGTAAAAGATTGATGCTGCATCAAGAGCGCATAATGAGTATACTACACGGATCTGGGAAACGCACCGTGTTCGTTTGTGTCCAGGTGGCGTGCAGTGGACGGCACGGGTATTCCTCCGGTGACGTTTGTGGTATCCGATCTAAGCCATACATGACCGCCACAAAGGTTCGAGCCTTCACTACGCAAGACCCCACCACTGCATGTTTTCAATATAAATTTTGAAGAAGACACCCTCCTGCCGTCGCTTGTTCGTTCTCTTCTCAAGGCCTGAGGACGGTCTGTTCATCCACGGGCTTTTCTTGGAGGGCGCCTGCTGGGACAAATCGATGCGGACGTTGGTGAGCGGCCGCCGCCTTTCGAGAATCTGACCTGCGTTGATTTCGTTTTTGTCCTTGGCACGTGAGTTGGTCCTTCTGCCGTGTTCAGACACAATCATCATCCTCCTTTTTTCCAACGTCATCAGCACCGACAACAGCAACAAGCACCAACAAATACAAACAACGATAGCGACAACAGCGCCAACTGAGCGACCTCCCCACTCCCATGTGGCATTCAACTCGTGCAACAGGTTGACCCTCGACCAAAGGAGCTCTTCAGCCCGATGCCCGTTGTCCATCTACTCCCTGAGCAAGACCGAGAGACGCCACAGACTGGGATCTACCGCTGCCCTGTCTACAAGGTGCGGCGTCTGTAGTACCGAGACGCCAGACAAACACAATCACACAAACACTCGCATCGTTATTGTTGTTCTGGGCTCTCACAAACGCACGAAAGTGACCACCACCGCCATCACGTCGAGACGCTGTCGGTATACGGTATCTTCCCGAGTTCAACCGCAAGAACCAACACTAGACCCGGTCAGCTTCGGAAATGCGAGTTGTATCGACAAAGGGGTGCTTGTACTTTTTTCGAAAAGCTTTCGGCCTACCCAAACAACGTTACCCTTGCTAGTAAAGAAGGCGTCCGGATGCTCCACGGGGGCCTGAACATACACGCCAAAGTGCCATTTGAAGAAGGGTATGCATACCACCGCCTGAAGATCGCGAACAGAAAATTCCCGATCGTCCGGGGGGTGCATACTCCTTCATTCATCTCCTGGTTTCCCCTGCCATTCGTTTTGCCACACCCGGAGGATATCACTGTCTTCATATCAGTTCTGATAGTATCACGACACGTTTGCACTGCTTGTCAAGCTGGTCGCAACTCCGTTTCTTCGGCTTGACGCACTCATCTCCTTGCCAACCCGCGTCTACCAGATCTTGACAAGAACCGGGGTTCTCTCTACCACGGGACACAGCACCAACTTCGTTTTCTGGATAGAGATCCCGAGCAACAAGGCCAACACGTTCAGGGCCAGCCTCGTGTCAGAGACAAACAAACAGGTTAGCCACGCGGACCGTCTTCGCGTGCTACTACTCTGTAAATGTCGCGACAAGTGCCCTTCATATGAAAAAATCTCCAAGCACGGTGTACATTAGACAGAACCCAAAGCCAAATCGGTCTCGATCTGGTCGTTTCGACAGTATCCTGTTCCATTTTGGGGTATTATTCCGCTCAAGGGTGCGTATTGAACGTCAATTTTTGTTTGAGCCGTACATTCTTTTAGGTCAGATTTAGGAGGGAATCGCATAGAACAGCGCCCCGCTTGATTCATTGGCGTTCCTGGTTTCGGTGTTCGTGATAGCGCAAGAACGACAGGCTGGAGTTGGTGCACCGGCAACCGAAATTTTGATAGACTTACCCAACACTCGGGGAACGGACGAGGCATCGTCGGACTTGTCGAACTTGTCCACGCACCAGTTTTTTTTTCGATTTCTTAACTCTTGGGTGTGTCACAAAAAGCACACAGAAGTTGAAAAGCTGGATAATTTTCCTGGCCTCGCATTGATCGTCGGTTTGTAGCTATTATCGCCTGGTTATCCGTTGCGCAGTCGGCTGCGACATTGTCACCAGGGTCGCTGAATTGCGTCTTGTGCCCCACACCCGTTGCACTAGCCATTTGCTCAACTCGCCCTTTCCACTATCTATCGCGCCGCCCGGCAGGTACAATATTGCGATCAGGATTACTGGATCAAGGCCGGAGCAGCGTGCTTCTGCGCCCTGCGGTACTGATCGGACCCTGCCTAGCTGTAGATTTAGGGGAATACGCAATAGAACGCCGGTACTGGATCTGTACAAACATGTTTATGTGTGTAGTTCGTGTAGCCACGTTCCATTTTGATCTGGGCCTGCGCTGCCTATTCGTACGATTGGATCAATTTTCTTGCCCGGTGTTGGCGAAGTTGTCTCGTTGTTCTGCGGCCCACGACATTGGGCTCCCAGATGATTGGGTGAAGGGTGGAGGCGCGATTTTTCGAACGGGCTACTCGGGGGAGCAGTTGCTGCTGATGTGCGACCGGCATTCTGTGAGATGCAGATCAAGAAAGTATTTCTCTCTGAGGTAGACCCTTCCACGAGCATTTTCGTTAACTCTGGCTGGCTTGTGGGTATAAACGGCGAGCATGGTTGTTGTCTTTTATTCGTTAAGAAGAGAAGGGTAGGGAGAGTCTCAAGATGTGTAGTTAGCGCCTAGGCAGATACAGTGTGTCATACTTTTGTCGGGGATAAAAATGCGTGTTTGAGAAGTTGTAATTCCTCCGGTGTTAAGGCTGAGATAACAGCCGATTGAGTTTTTGTCTTGTTTTGTTCCGAGGAGGCCGGGGCTCGAGGAATACATAAGGCAGGGTTTCTTGTACTACCCCCGCCGTCAACTAAGCCAGACTCCGGCACGGAAGAGCAACGAATGATAATTCTTGTTTCAGCGAGCTGTCGAAGCAGATTTATTTGCCGCCATGAACGGATCCATAGTAACGTGGAAGCGCGGGCGCAGCGCTCATGTCAATGCCATGAGCTCAAAACGTTGGGCCGTTTACATGTAGGCCTACAGAGAGATTTTGATACAAGGACCGGACATATTATTGTTCGCGCGAAGATTGAGATATACTCATTTGGAGTCCACGCTTCGACTCGGCAAGTAACCTTGTTGGTCGGTTGAACGTCACACAGGCGGAGAAGCAGACTGAAGCAAAACAAACATTTAAACACAAGACGCAGTTGTGTAGGCAACACATGAGCTGCCGCTGAAATCACACGATCCTGGAATCGCGGGGTGGGGTTGACGTCATTTGACTACCACCCTCCGAGGTGTTTTCGCCTACAGCGTGAGAACGGCATACAGAAAATATTCTGGGTCTCTCCGTGGGCATGCAAATCATCTCCTGGAACGTATCGACACGTGTTGGTTGTAGTGCGAAGTATTCGATTCCCCCGGCCATCGCTTTCGGGAATGGACCCGTCGGATTGCGGTCTAGTACAAGTTGCTGTGATGACGACCACTGTGATAACAACGACGTTCCCCGACTACGCTCTGGGTCTGAAGTACGGATCATGCGAATCATGTAAATCGCCATCACGCCGAAGCGCCCACAGCCTCCATGAACTGCTTGTACCGAACATTCCCCCCAAAGTCACATCCTGTGCGGTCTACAAACAGCCGCGCCAGAGTGCTGGTGTTATCTTCCGTAAAGTGTATCCTCGGGAGTCCCTGATGTGAAAGGGCGGCAGAACGATCGACGGAGGCAATACTGTAAAGCAAAGGGCGTCGTTGTTCTACTGCAGGCGTCACCCTCACATCCCCTCTCGTCAAATTCCACACGACTCGGGATCAACCACTGCTGGTGACGGATATTTTTATATTTTCGTAGGCTCCTGTTCACATCCGACGATGTTCAATGGTTCGATTGCGCAAACAGACAACTTCAGACTGCATGGATGGGCGATGAGTGTCTTTCCATTGATTCCTGTCAGAGAGAGACTAGTCGTAGCCATGAAGCAAGTCGTATGTGCGAGGAGACGGAAAACACTTGCCTGGTCGAGAAGAGAGAAAAATTGCGCCTCCGTAACGGTCCCACGATTGGAGCGATCGAATTCCTTGAAGAGCGCCTGTGATTCAGGATAGATAAGGGTAATCATGTCGGGGCTCAAGAATCATGATCCACGACAAAACCTAACTCTTGAACTCTGTTTCTTAACCTCGTTAGTGATTCTGTTCCACGCCTTCAGTCTCCCTACAATAATGAACTGTTCTTCTCCTCGGTGCCTTTTGCTATCTTTCGTTCTGAACTTGGTTCAGGATCAAATCATCTTGACGTGGGGTTCGGTAACTCGTTCTCTCCGCCGTGAGACCCGTCTGGACCAAATCCACCCAGCCGTTACCTCGACCATTTCCGATGCGAATAGACGTGAGAACAAAATGACCACCGCGCTCTCCCCCTTCTGATGCATTCGTCTGTGATCACTTCTATTGGAGGAATGTTGTAGTTCGTGCTCCATGTGTTTGGTGCTCTAGCCCGGTCACCTTGGACCCATTGCCACACAGAGCTCAAGACTATATATACTATCCACACTCACGAAGTGTATCGTTAAGTGCACCGAAACAACGCTAGTAGAGTGAAACATGCAACCGAAAAAAGTACCAGGTACTATGTGCGTTCTGTGCCATCCAGAAAGCGGAGATTGTTGTTTTTGGGTTTCACGTGCCTCGAGATTAGGGCTCCTGGCCTTGATCTCCCCGTCGATCTTGAGCAGAAGTTCTTCTTCCTTCCACCCGGAAGGGGAAGAGGTCGCGGTGCCGCTGCTGTCATCTCCCCCAGATGCCACGGTAGAAGCGCCTCCATCCATGAACCTTTTGTGACCTGAATCGTCGTGGTGGAGGAAACGTGTGGAGTCAGGACGACATTGCGTGTTAAGCGTTGGTGGCTCCCTGGAATGTGCAGGCCTGCGGGACGAACGTGTGCCCCTGCGAACTATCAGTGTTCGGAGAAACTTGGAGTGCAAACAAATCTTGCTTACACAACACACAGAACATGGAAAACGGAAACAACAGGTTCCAGGATAGTGGGCGAGTCCGACCGTTTACAAACGAGTTTGTGAGGCAACACCAAAAACGGCAGCCACAACATATAATAATCGCCACGCCCATCTATGACCGACTCGAGGATCTCGGAGAGTTGGAAATGCTAAAAACAATTATCCCAACTCTCAATGACATATATTTTTTCTCCATGGCCGTACCCGTATTGTTGTAGGCGTCTACAGCTGCCCTACAGATGTCCCTCCAGCCAATCATCTCTGGCCTCGTTGTGCTCCTGAACGCGCTGTCCACCGCGGCCAGCTCCGGTGATGTCAGGCGGACGCCGGCAAGGACGAGGCAGTGCCGCATCGCCGTACACGTCACCTCCCCTCTGTAAGGATTGGAGTTCTTGGTATCGTTATAAATGGTGGAGGTGTTGGTCACTGTCGTCATTGAAGGTTATGTCATTCTGTCGCTGTTACGGTTGTCGTTCGTGTTGTCGTTGTCGATAATCTCGTAGTCGTCGTACTTGTTGATGTTGTCCGGTTGGCAGCTGAGACCAGCATGTTGATACAAAAGTATGCAATCTGTGTAGTTTCGCACCTACTTGGAGCGATGGGTGGGTACGCATTGGCCATCGCAACCCGACGAACCAGTCCCCAGACCGACACACGACTTTGAAGCGAGAATGGGCTTATTCCGATGGCGTCTGGCAAACGTTTGAGGATCGCGCGTTACAGTCGCCCGGCATTCACAGCGACTCCAGAGACACTGAAACTTCATTTGGTATGCTTCGACTCACGTCTTGAGGGTGTCTTCGTTGGACAGGAAATCTTCCAGCTGGCAGTGCGAGCGACTCAGCTGCAAGCCGATGCTTCGCAACGCAGACCACAGAGCCTTGCGATACCGCCGGGGATTTGCAGCACCTTCTCTTCTGCTCAATGTATCGGAAATAAGAACAACACATGACGAATATCTGCACGTTAGTGACTCTCGTTGGTGCACCCAAGAAGTACAACAACAAGCGGTCTCACAGCGCCCTAAACAACAAGACGATGTGTCCGTGCCGTCCTTTGAGTTGTTCAGCAACATAAAATTGCGTCGTTCCTCGACACAGACGGCGTGTCATCCGTCACAATCATGAATACACAAGGAGGTTCGGTGATAATTTTTTCATGTCCAATGAAAGTTGGTACGAGTAGTCAACCCAGGTACGTCTCAGGTTCCCCGCTCTGTCCCGGCAGTGCTGAAAGTGCTGAGTATGCCGAGGTGACGGACAGAGTCATAGAGTGTCGTATGTAATAACAACTATTGCTCCACTACAGTAACACGGTACCCTTGGGAGGTTGGGCCTGAACCCGGTGCTGGTACGAAGCTTTCAGTTCCCCCTTCCGCCCGCATGGCCCTGAACTTGGTTGCATTGGGCAGGTCGCGCGGCGTTGCGAGTGGGTCCTGGGCGAGCTCCACCTTCGGAACGACAAGACAACAACAAACAGCCGTCAAAGTAAGAGCAGCAAACGCGTGGAAGGTTCTGCCCAGCCTTAAGAATGCTGAAGGTTCCCCTGAGTTTGGATGACGGGTGTTCCAAGTGGGGCTAGCTTTTTAGAAGGAACCAAATGGACTACACACACACGCCGGTGCAATCACTAACCTCAGGCACCAACCATCAGAAGACAGCGAGCTGGACAAGCGGCATCGATTAGAGGGTTGCCAGAATGGGCCATTCTCTCATTGGATGAACGGGACGTCACGATCCCCGAGTGCTGGAGCAAGTCGCCACACTGTCAAGGTCGAAATCAACGGAGGTCATAAAACGTACCGCCGCAAGGAAGGCCTTGTAGTTGACCTCGCCCCCGGAGCTGCGGCGGGAGTGCTCCCTGAACTTTTTGACGATCGTGCGGAAGATGGGCTCGGGCGGCAGGAGGCAGGCTCCCCCCAGGGCCCTCTCCATTCCGGCCTCGGTGATGTCTCCGACGTTGAAGCGGTCGTAGTCCGTGAAGAGGGAAGGAAGGCATAGGCTGTCCTTGTTCACCTGTGAAGGCAGTAGGAACATGACGAGGCTGTTTTTCTCCCTCGCCAGGTTCCAACCAAACATTCCCTCGACCAATATCTGAACCTACTCCAGCTACAAGCCTTTCTACAGCTGTGAATCCATGGTCGTGCCCGCGGCCTTGACGTGCCGGCAAGCCAAGAGAAGGCAAAGAACAAGCAGAGGGCACAAAGAGACGTACCGATGGCAGCCAGGAGTGCTTCATCATGAATTTTCAACTCAAATGAACTCTACCTGCTGATCTCTCTGTGACGCGAGTCCCTGTAGTTTAAATGAAATAGTCCTGAAACGACAGTAGTTCAACGAGCGAAGATGCCCTCTTGCCCACCTTCATCGCCAGCTCCCGCAGAAACTTGGCCAGCATCCGCTCCTCTTCCTCGCTCAGCCCCTCCAGCCTGGACGACTCGCCTCTCAATCGCCGATCCACGCCCCTCGCCTCTCGCACCGCCTTCGTCGAAGCCGGGTTTTCGATGTGTCACAGTCGGCACGCAGGGACAGCAGACGCAACGATGAAATGAGTACTGCTATTTGAGGTTTCTTTAAGCACAAGCTGTGATTTCGGGATATCAGTTCCATTACCACCCTCATGTACCCCCCAAGGTGATGGGGGTCCTCCAGCTGTTGAGAAAATATAGTTCGTGCCCGATTATTGAGCGAATGGACTGTGTTATCTTGACAACATGTGAGCATTGACTTCCTACACACCACTCAAGACTTGGAACGAGTCGTATCACATCGTCTTAGGCACCACATCCCCAAAGACGTGTTCCTTCCCCTCGTGCAGCGTCCACGATTCATCCCTTGGCCACCGCTGCTCAGCATATCCTTCGCCTGCTGCGCCTTGAGTCTACAATGGTAGGGGTACATCGAGTGACTTCGGGCTCGTGCTTTGTTTATATTGGTCGGCCCGTTGTCCAGTAGCTTCTACTTGTTGGTGAATTATTTAGACGCATCGAAAAGGTTGCCATTTGGCAGAACACCCGCATCTGTCTATATCGCTCGCCCTGCAGTGTGAAAAGGTTCATGTTTGCGAAAGGAATCGCTCTCAGGCACACGAGGTCGGAACACAATTTCGCTCGTGATGGCGTTTTCCTTCGGCCTCTCTCGGTGCGCACGGACTCGGTGCGGAATATTCGGAGAGCTTCCTGTAGCTTCAGAGATACACGAGAGAATACGGAGCAGATGTCATCACTATGAACTTCCGCTGTGACTCGAGAAACACGAGAGAATACGTAGTAGACGACGCCAATTGAAAGGTACCTGCTCAACATTGGTGACGGCCGACTTTTTTTCCAACTCCTCGACGGTGAAGACGGCTTCGATGTCGGACACCAGGTTCTTGTAGACGATCAGCGGAGTGCCGTCTCCAGGAGAGCATTCGCTCGGGACGTTGCTCTTGTACCTGAAAAGAGTTGCGGCGATGGCCGAGGAACGGCGTGTCACAGACTGCATGCAACCAAGACTGCCAGGAAACCGTTGTTGCGTTCGTGGTTTGGGCGATGATGCGGCGAAGAATGAGTTTGTATATCTTTCATTCGAACGCGAACGTGCTGGGCATGACGGAAGAGTTATAGCTTGCTGTAGCTGAAATTGGTATAAACAATTACCCAACATCCTTCCTTTTGAACGTGCTGGGCATGACAGATGGGTACTGCAGCTGGAATTGGTTTAAATAAATACTCAAATGTGGGAATGGATCGGTTCGACCAAGGCAAGGTGCAATCTGCTTAGCACACATGTTCACCGAAACCCATGCCCGCCACAGAACCAGCAACAAAATCTGTACCATAGCTCGTCTTGCTTGACGCACCTCTCGCAAACGGCGGCCAATTCTCTGTCGGATAGAGGGTGGTCGAGTGTCTTCATGACCCTCGCCAACTGGGCCTGGGTGCATGTTCCTGCAACATCATCAAGCGAACGGTACCAATCAGTGAGGGTTTGGCAAAGGCGACTACAATCTACACCAGAATGCATCGTCCTCGTAACGTTTGTTCCAGCTGTACTTAGCGGTAGGCGTCGGTTGTTAGGGTTGGGGTGCAGACTCCATGCATTAAAATCGGGAAATATCTCTCGTATACATGCAGCTCTGTAGACCAGCGCCAATCTGTTGTTACAACGACGAGGCACTCTCTCTATAGTCTAGTATTCTGGTGTTTTCGCGTTATAACAAATGATATCATACTTCCTCTGTATCATAAGTCTGGTCCGTTAGGTTTATGCGCCCCCTTAACGGTGTCCGATCTGTTTTTTGTTTTTTTTGTTGAATTCTCCGGCGTTTTTTTAGCAAGAAAAGTTTGTTTTTGTTTAGAGCTGGTGCTTGAACCATGCGGCTCAACGGCCGGAAAACATTGAGTCGGCCAAAAAACAGCCATATTTTGCCCATTTCCAGGGGGAGGGGTAGGTGGGGCACTGGCCTAACCCCCCCCCCAAAAAACACAAGAAGAATTATCCCCAACCCTAAAGCTAACCCCGCCTAGACTCAACCATCCATAACACGTCCCCCATACTAAAACCATAATAATTGTGACCCACACACTAAATTCAAGACACTTTGGGGTCCCACACTAAAACCAAGACACTTGCGGGGCAAAAAAACAACAGAGTAGGGCCCGAACCCCCCCCCCTCTACTCAACGATCTACGTCGCGTCCCGCTATACTCAAACCAGTATAGCAGTGACCCCATACCAAAACTAAGACACTTGGGGTTCCACATTAAAACCAAGACATTTGGGGAGCCCACACTAAAGCCAAGACACTTGCGCGTAAAATAAAAGTGTCTGTTGGTGTCGGGGGGAAAAATGTCGACTAGGCGTCCTCGTCATCGCTGGGACTCGATGCCATCCAGGCGTGAGCCCTCTCGAAAGCCTCCTTGTCGTATAAGGGTTAGGATTAGGGTCATCCATCGTTTGTATGGTGGTAATCACGAGTTATCTCACGAATTCTCAAAGAATTATAAAAAAAAATCTCAAAAACGTTCTCGTAAAAATTCTCAAAACAGGCCAAAATGGCCATATTTTCACCTAATTTTAGTGCCTAACACGGTCTTCATTTTTTTTTTTTTTCTTCAGCTTGGTATGTGCTTTGCCTTTCTAACGCACCCGGCTAAAGGCTAAACGTCAACGTGTAAGTACCCTTACGACAACGCGCACATAACGGACCAGACTTATGATACAGAGGAAGTATGCTATTGTTATGGTATTTGGAGGTAGACATGTGATCGTTGTTGATCATGGTTATTTGGCGCCGTCGGATGCTATGACGTGACGTCATGCTAGATCAGGGCTTCATGCCGAGACATGTGCCCTTCTATTCAGTGTGTGCGTACAGGCGATCTATGATCGTGTGTGCGTGGGGTATTGTGAGTTGGCTTGGAAAGCGTTAATCAAGAGAAAGAGAACAACGGAAAGCAACAACAACCTGCTACTGTGGTCGGACAAGAGAGTTCCACACAGCTCAAAGGTGATTGATTCTGAAGGAAGGGGTCAAATACCATTACACTATGTGCAAGCATGGACGATGCCGACGGTCCACATGAACGTCTCGTACCGTGGGCTAGAAAATATCTTCGTTTCGATCCGTCCCAAGACAACACACTTTGTTTGGCCAGCCGGTTAACGCGGTCGATTCTCCTGCAATTAGCCAAGTAGGCCCACATGCTTGCAAAGGCAGCGGGGAATGTTCTCCTACAGTAAAATGGTCTCTCACCGTGCTGCAAACGATCGAAGTCTTTGAAAAGATCCATCATGCGCACCCTCTCCCTCGCGGTCCTCCGCCTCACGTCACGAATGATGGCATCGCAGTCGCGGGCGGGATTATTCCCGACCCCTCCCCTCCCCATCAACGCCTCCGACGTAAGCGACGCCGCTGACCGCAAGATGCTGCTCGAACTTTTAGTCAGCCCTTTGCCTCCCTCTTCCTTGCCCCCCCCCCCATCGCTGCGTTGGTGCTTCTGGGGAGCGTCGAACAGCTGGGTCTGAAAGAATCGATATTTGATGTGCAACCGGCCAAGGTGCAGAGCAATGGTTTCTAGAAGTAGCGGGGCAAGCCCGTATGCGTTAGAACTGGTTAATAATATGACATAGAGCAGAGTTGTGCTACAACGCGGTATCTCTCTACCTGCAGATGAAAGTGCAGGAGAGTGCCCAGGGCGAAAGGCTTTGGAGGTCTCTCTTAATGGCTTGCTCGTTCCAACCCCAAAGTCATCGATGTCAGCGCTTGACGTCTCAACGAAGGCTTAAACAAAACACCTCCAAGTGATCCGCTTCTTGTTGTACTATCGTGCCGGAAAACGTGCAAACTGCAGTACAACAGATGTTCCGTTTTTCATGAGGAGAAATGGTTGGTCCGCAGCTCTTTGCTTGTTGGGCAGTACGAATTGGAGAAAGAACTTGCTACGGGTGTGATGTACCTGGTCCCTGCCGAACACGAAGTTATCGATGTAGGCTTGCGTCTCCGTCTCCAAAGGAGCATCCACGTCTTGGAGGAACTCCTTGTACGCCACGAACCCCTGAAAACGCGATGGCAACAAGCGGCGTGAACTACTCAACCTCTTCAGACTTGCATGGGAAATCCTGTACCAGAGTCAATGAGAGTTCAAAAATGTAGAAGTGTTCTCTTGCTTCCACGACTATTCTAGCGGGGTCTCAGCGTAATTCCCGTACGAATCGGCACCTGGCGGACACACTAGCCTAAAAGAGCTGATGTATGGGCGGACTACGTTTGTGTATGGCCCACTTCCAGAATGTATCAACAGTCCTAAGTATTCTAACGAATGTGTCAGTTATGCTTCGGAACGAGAATGTTCTTCAAAAATGCACTCCCGAAGGCCAATCATGCCCGTATAACCCAACACAAAACACTTAAAATTCCGTGTCTTTCCCCTGGCCCATTGAATAGAACAGCACAAGAAGGCCTTGGTGAACCACAAGAAGGCCTTGGTGATACACACTTGATGGACAGTTGTTTGCCGGCGGAAGTCGGAAACCGCGTATCGACGAGTAAGGAGCTCGCGAAGGCGGGCGTCCGTTGGGAGCAGCCCCTGAGTCGACAGCACCCTCGCAAATTGCTCGTTGGCTACTACGAGCTCGTTGCGAGGGTCGAAGTTCTTTCGGGTGTGGGACGGGTGCAGGGCGGTCCGGGAGAGGGGAAGGAAGTAAGCTCATCGATGGCAGATTGGTTGATGGGATTCGTGAGGCTTTTTGCCGCGTATCCAAGTCGAGGCAACGCCGTTCGATGTCCGACAGATGCTCAACACGATGTTTCGACTCGGTCTCACGTCAATGAGGGCGGAATGCTTGGAAAGAGGATGCACGTGTATATGTATCGAATAAACCCTCTATGAGGGAGGATGCACTGCACAATAAATGCGTCACAAAAAATTGAAGCACGACTCGAGAATGTAGAGCTGGAGGAAGACCTCATTTCACCGGAACATCGGTGAGTCAACTGCTGAAAAACACACTCGTGAACAACGCTATCATGGTTGAGCCTCATTTCGGCTTCTTGCACGTTTGTGCGGGGGCTGATTGAAAAAGGTACCCCTGGTCGCCGTTAAATTTACAGCCCACCTTGAAGGACGGCTTCAGAGTGATCCGCTCCCGGGAGATCCTGCCTCTAATGTCCAAGATGACATTCTCCACATCCTTCGCTTCCTTAGCTGACAACCTTCATGCAAGGGCATGAGAGGGTGTTGTGGTCGAAGACACTCAGGTTTGACTCCGCTCACACAAAGCCTTGGTTCCAACCTCTCCACACGAAGTCATGGCATGGTTTTTGCCAGTCGCGCAGCTTGACGAACAGACGTGAAAAAATATTTCTGCAAATAATTTGTTCGTTGGGATTTTGAAAGCCGTACAACACCGCCTAGAAGGCATGTTCGAGAATGTTTGGGCAGTGAAGGGTTGGAGGTGTTGAAATAGACGAAAACGGGCGCGTGTGCTCGTCATTGCAACCGCGCCACCATCAACAGTAATAGAATCGCCATCGCCTTCACCACAGATATCGACTCTACGCCTGACATCGACGACTCTACACGAACAACTACACGCACATACTATGTGTAGCCTAGAATCCTCGTTCGCCAAGCAAGGTCGAAGTTTGATGGATGGCCGGCGGGAATGTACCAAACAGGTTGTTCCTCGTGCCAGAATAAGCAATATGCCGACTTAGTGTTTGTCCAATCGGTTCATCATCGCTACCATGTGTTTCAATTGAACGTGACACCTCGTGTTCCAGTGTCGGTCGAAAACTGATGGTTTCAGTAAATTCGGGCACCCGGTAGATGGGAAAAACTTTCGGCACGAATCTAACTCCAGCTTCCGGCCCGGTAACTACCGAGCATGAAAGAGGCGCTATTGTTCCTTCCTAATTCCCTCCTCCCAAAAGCATGAACAAGGTCGAGGCAGCAAAAACAGAGGCAGAAACCATTCCACCTTCCAAGTAAAAAATAGTTCAGTAAATGGTTTTCAACCGTTGCGGTCAGTTTCTGACATGACCCCGCGCAAGTACGATGCAGCATATTCAGGAGCGTGGTCTACCTGCCTCAGGATAGGAGGCCTCATACAGAATCCAATGCTCTCTACAAGTGATCGACAAAGGGCCCAGATATTGCAACAGTGAAATGCATAAACTCAAGAGTGCCTCCGAAAAAGGGGAAAAATACAGTCTCAGTGTCGTCCGTGTCTAGCACACACCTCGGGGGCACAACGACGCCTCCTCCTCCTGGCCTCGTTCCCGCCCCCGTAGCCTTCGCGGCGGTTTTCCTTGCCGCCAAGACTCGCGTACAAAGCTGCTTCGCGAACGACGCCAGGTCGACGAAGGTGTTCATCTGGCCAAAACAAAACCAGAATGAAAACGTCGAAAACGAAAGTGATTCCGAGCATCAGATACGCACATACCCAGTGTGCAGCCCACCAGAGCACTGCAAGTGTTTTCGTCCTAGACAATCAGAAATCTACCGGAAGCCCTCGCTTCTTGGCTATAACACGTCAGCTTGTAATTACGTTTTTTTGTGTCGCTGACGCTCTTTGTGTTGAGCATGCACACAACATGTCGTGGCGGCCTAGAAAAGCAGAACGGCAGATTCGTAGCAAATATCACAGCACACCGCTCGACGAATGCCAAGACTGTCGGATGTGTGTCGATTGCGTAGTTCTGTTTTCTCCGCCCGCCGGTATTTCACCCTCGCCGATCTGAACCATGTAGTTCCCATTTGACCAGGCATGCCAGAGATCAAACGTGCCTACACTCATTACTGTCGAATCACGCCGCTATACTTCGACGTTTCTTGCAATTCCTTTTCCGTCTTGAAAATATGATATTGGTTCGGAGTTTCGTTGTTGATTTGTGTATAATAACTGTCCCCATGCACCAAGTCATCATTTGTTTGTCTCCTGTGTTGTTAAGCTTTGCGTTGCCTTGACGCTTGGTTTCCCTCTCTCCCTGTGGTTTCCTTTGCCCAATTCTTGGTTGGTTGTCTCAAATGTTTGTGGTTCGACTTGCTTACCCTTGCCGACGCATAATCCACCGGCGGGCGGTAGCGGTCGGCTAGAGCTTCCGCCTCCTCGTCCGTGAAGTGGGCCCGCCAGAGCCCCCTTAGCAGCTGCTGGAACCGTTCTCTCGAGCATAGCCCGCCCGATCCCATCCCGGGGTGCTTGGTGCCGGCCACTTCTCCTCCCACAGCTGAGCTGAGGTAGTCCATCACCTGGACTCGGTTCAGTTGAATTGAGCGGGGTCGCGCGCCACGACCGCGAGGCGTTTTGTGGCATCGGAGATTTTTGTGGGCATTGAAGGGTATGAGGTTGTAGTCCTCTTGTGGGTGTGGCGCTGACACGGTCTCTGTTCTTTGGCTCTTCGAGACAGATTGCTTGTCTTGGAGATTTTCCTCTCGCCATGAAAACACAGTCGTGTGATGTCAATTGCCCACCGTCTGCTTTTGTTCTCGTATGGTAGGCCACAACGAGTCCAGCAGATTCCTCTAGCACTTTAAGTAGTTTGAGCGCAACACTTTGCTTGCAGGCATAAGTAGCGTTAGCCTCTTCGAAAGGCTTCTTTGTCACCCAGCAAAACTCGGTGGCTTCCAATCAAGGGCACACTCATTGTTGAATCCAAGCATACGGTTGCCCCGGAAAAGGCGGCACCGGCCAAGCCCCCTACTCAGATACCATGGCAAGGAACGCCTCGCTTGAACCTGGCGTCGACGGACAACACGGGGTTAGCAGAACGTGTGTGCTAACCTCGTTTACTCGAAGAGCAAGTTTCTGTGCTCCATGTACGCAAGTCTGCGAGCGCAAGGAGGAAGAACTGACCAATCACCAAGTAAAGGAACGATAGTGTGTTGGTGCGTACGACAAGACAGAGTATTACTCGGTTCGGGGCCTGCCCCTACAAATATCTGGCTCCATGATGGAAGTCAAGACGTAAAGGGCCCTTACCTCGATTCGGCGTGCAACAGCCTCCTCTACGAGCAACCTCTCGAGCCGCTCTCCCTCGTTTTCGTCTCCATTTGAGTTGTTGTATTCCTGTGTGCAGCAGAAGCACAGCAACAGCAGGGTCAAGCGAAGCAGGCACGGAT
Organism: Ectocarpus siliculosus; assembly: GCA_000310025.1. NCBI lineage: Eukaryota > Phaeophyceae > Ectocarpales > Ectocarpaceae > Ectocarpus > Ectocarpus siliculosus. Next base: position 2,260,548 of record FN649728.1, on the reverse strand, counting down.
GTGCCATGATATCGCGCTTCGTACAGTCTTGTACAAAGTCGGCCCTCGTCGTCACCGTGGGATCTGCCTTACCTTAATACCCGCCAAACATTGGTACGGTTTGCCCACATTCCGTGATTTCATCTTTGCTTCTTCGGCGAATGTCAAAGACAATCCTCAACTACAGGAAGACCAGCAGACAAAATAAAAAATCGTTCCGGCTACCTCAGGATGGCCGTCGATGAGTAGCGCCGGTTTTGGTTCCTTCACATGGTTCTCCCAGCAGTCTTGTACCATAAGCTGCCGTGACATGAAACGGGGGCGGTGTGAGCAGGGAAGGCGGAGGTTGCCCTCAGTACCGTCATGAACTTGCTGTCGGGCAGCATTCGTTTGTCCTTACATCACTTCAGTGTCGACGCGCGTCGGGACAGGTTATTCGTTGAGCCGGCGGTCATTACGCCGAACACGAAAGCCATTGCATGCTGCGTTCGGCGAGACGCACAGAAAGTGAGCCAGGCGACGTGTAATACTGTACGTACCAAGACTCGGTCGCGAAGAGGGCTTGTGAAGGGCCCGCACTGTTCACACTCGCTTCGAATGATAAAAGCTGTGTGCATGCTGGTATACAACAGTTTTGAGGCTGTTCTGGGTTCAAGTACATCACTGGCCAATACCAAAAGGTTGAAGTTGATCCCGCATGTCCGTCAGCGACGTGATAAGGACGCAACTGTGACATGACCTGCCACTCGCCTGATCATGGAGGGTTTTGTAGTTGACAACGACGGCTTCCAAGCCGGGACCGTCGACTCGCTCGGTGAAGGCCTTGACGAGAACGTGGCCGTACCTCTCCATATCCAACACCTGTCAAGGAAGACTTTTTCATGCCGATGCTGACTCCAATTGTGCGGTATTTTCAAAGGGTGGTTGTTCTTATCCAATCATGATGTACCTCGTGCATTGTCAAGCTTGAAGAACGACAGAAAATGATTGTTGGCGCCGTCTAATCAAGGTTGGGAAGCGGAGGCTCTTCCAGCCGACTTCACTGTCTGTAGTCTAAAATGGAAGCTCCATCCATCACTCCGTTTGCCGTCACACTCATGTCTGAACACTTGCACAGGCGGCGTCCGTCACCTTGTCCGCGGAAAGAAGACCATGGCAGCTGATCGCGCGCAGGAACTGCTCCCCGGTGACACACCCCCTGGTGTGCAAGTCAAACTGGTTGAACAGATTTTTTACGATGAGACTCCCGTCGCGAACTTTGCGCCGCATCTCCTCCAGCATGTCCGCCTGTCCGAAACAAGTCACACCAAAATAAATACAGAACTGAGATACCCTGCCACTTTTTTGCTACGTTGCTTTCTCGCGCCTCGTCTCTTGCCCCTTTTCATATTGATAAGATGTATGCTCCACTTACACGACTGCTGAGAAGCTAGGTAAACGATCTTGAGCGGAAACAACGAACTTACTGCCAACACTTAACCCAAAGATTCCGTTCTCCTTGATTAGCATATCCTCCGAGGGAAAGAGGCACAACAAAGAGTGGGCGGACGCAAACGCGTCGCCCTTGCAACGGCAGGCAAACAAATTATCGCTCACCGTGCGCAGCTTTTCTGTGGGAGTCAGGGTAGGGTTACCAGCGCCCAGAATGGCAGGCTGGGTACTCTGCAGGCTGCGTATGAGGGTTTTTCCGGGGGTGCGTTCCAGGTGCTTTGAAGTAAAAACCTGCACATGCATCGATACAAGAGACGACGTAAGCATTACGCGCAGCGTTGTTTTTGGTCTTAACTGGTATTCACGCACACGGACGTGGTATCCCTTGAAGTTGGGACCATAGTCCCCCTTGGTTTGCTCACAGGACAATGTCTGCTAAATAAGCTTGTCGGAGGCGGACGATGTTGTTTGCAGAACTGCGAGGGTGGTATGGGCTGAGGTTTGTATGGTTTCACAAACCTTATTGCTCTGGTCGCAGAACTTTTGATAGTCGATCAACCCGCTTCCCGCCGGCAGCCTGTAACGGTTTATCAGCAGTCCCAGTTCCTCCTGCGTGAGCCCGATGCCGCTGGCGTTCATGGCCCTGACGAACGTTGTTTCGTTAACCTGTACCAAGGTGTTGCAGGTGTCCGAGGTAGTAAATAGTCAATTTCTCCCGCATGGACTCTGCAACTCAAAATCATATTTATTCTTAGCCAACACCGTTCAGGCCGGTGTTGTGCATAAGTTGGAATCAAGCGAATCCAAAAAATCTAGCAAGCTTACAATACCTGGGTAATCTCGGATTTGAGATGCATCTAGATTTCGGAACGGGAAGAGTCAGATATTCCAGAAAGGATGTTGGAAAATGACCCCACCTAGTTTAGTCCCCCTTTTCTCTCCCGAAATACGCCGGAGCAGAGAAGAAGGGGTATATTTGAGACCATCCCACCCGCACTACACAATGCCCACTATTCATGAACTTACTGATAATTCAAACACTTTGGGCCTGGGCACACCCAGCCCAAAGGGTTACGTGTGGCGAGGCCCTCCTGCAGGCGCAGGAGGCCTCACCCAAATCCAGTACTTACATCGAATGATCTGGGAAAGGGATAAGAATACAACAGTATTGAAACAATGACATGTCCGAATGGTTGTGATCGCGTTCCAGGAGTGTCAGCTGGGAACAAGGTCGAAACACCCTCACCTTTTTCGTGCGAGTGACGTCGAAAGGCTGGAAGAACTCCTCCAACCTTAGTCTTCGCTTCTTCACCGCCGCGCGCACTTTATCCTTCACGGGCTTCAGCTGGCTCTCGGAACCCTTGATCTGCATAGCAGACGACAAAAATGCATTGTCGTCGTACTCAAGCTTCCTTTATGCAATACGTTGAGTACGTTGGTGTGTTTGTTGGGGTCAGACATGCGCGATATGAATATTTTGTTCAGGGCCTCTACAACCCCTATGAAGTCCAGTCCCGGTCAACCGCCGCTGAAGCTTCCCAGCGACTACTGCAACAAACCCTCGGGTGAAAATTCCTTGTGCCTTGTCTTCTGAATATCCAAACCAAAATTGAATCTTGTCTTCTAACCCCTGCCCAAAAGAAAAATCTCCGTTTGTTTTCTTTTCTCGCTTGAAAAGGAACGAATCAAGGTTAATAATGAGCCTCCGAGCGCGCTTACTTTTTTTGTACGTCCTCACAACTGAAAATCACGAAAAACGGAAACATCCAAATAAAAAATAACATACTTCTAAATATACGCACAGCAGTCTAGACCATTTTTTTCGGACTTCCTCCCGCGTATCACTCACATACGAAAGGCACGCCGTAATAGGGGGCGTACGCTGTTTCTTCTGTGAAAAGTAGACTATTGTAATTCCCACCACAGAAAACAGGCACACCTGCATCTATCTACGCTACAAGCAACCACGCAGTAATGCTTGTCTTGGGAAGCGGAGATGATTCTGCATCGTGTAGACGAGAACAGCGGGAAGCAAAAAAATGGCGGAAAAGCAGATGCATGCGAGAGAAAAAAGGCCAATAATGGAAAAGAATGAGTGTAGCTGGAGGACTAGAACTCTTGATCATATCCTGGACGATCCATCAACGTCAACCAACACTCCACTCTGCCACGTCGGGGAAGACCCAACCAATTGAAGAATACCGTGGTAAAGACCAAATCCAAATATATTTTTCGCAGGTAACCAACCAAAGGGCAGTAGATCTCAGCTGTACTCTGTACGGTGTGGAAGAGTAGGCATCTACGGGAACGTGTGCTTACACCACGCACTTCGTTCGCGAACCTGAGAGCGTGAGAAGTTTAATCATGCAGTAGTTTACATACAGTAGACACAGTAGTAGTGTAGTCTTCCACACTTCATCGGCGTTCTACACAGACAGCATAGCAGGTGCAGCAGCAGCAGCTTACTTATATAAGCGCCTGGGTGACGCCATCTTTGCAGTATTTCTGATATACTTCGTGTGAGCATGCGCACCATCGTTCAGCGTCCTGATGACTCCTTTAAAGACTACTCTACTGCTGTTCATATAAAAGTATCAACTTTTGCATCTTGGATTTCGTCGTCGGCCGCGTGTTCGTGGAACACGTAAAACGCGTGTAATGTACGACGTTGACTTTTTTCGACAGCACGTGAGTTTTGAGTTGAGAAAGCATAAAAAAAGGACAATATGTTCATGTGTATCGGAGGCACTCGTCGCCGTTGATGCAGAAGGAGTGCATGCAGTACTCTCACCGTAAAGTTAGGTCTTCCATAGTTGAACTCGACGACATTCGACCCCAGCGAAGGAACCGAGTTGTGACGCACCATGCGTCTATCCCCCCTTAGTCCAAGGGCCATCAGAGATGACGATTGCGTGAGCGCCATGGTTCCTGCCCCACGACGGTGCAGCACTGTCTCCGCGGTGGACCAGAGACTAACTGCTATCCCGGTGTCAGCGTTTCGTCAGTGGCCTACGAAACGCGGCGAGACTACAGAGATCGATGTTCCGCCGCATTTCATGAAACGGCACGACGAACGACGAACCGGTATTTTTCCTCGAGAACTTTCTTTGCCTGCTGCTGCCCCCCGTTCTCTCTCTGCTTCGCTTACTTCGTTCTCTCGTAGATAATACGACCGTGGCAACACCCAAATACGACAAGCGTTGGCCAAAGTCGCAGGGTCGGGTGGCGATAATTTGGGCGAATCTACACCCCGTTCATCAGGGAAGAGCTCGCAGACGTCCACCTCCGGATAAAGAACAGCTGCTAAAGAATCAGGCACATGACTGACAACGCTACAACTGGTGACCAAGACGACAGCAGCTCTCCAAAGGCGCGGTTCTATACTCCGGATGATGTGGCACTACACAACTGTGCGGAGGATTGCTGGTTGTCGCTTTTTGGGCAGGTACCTTGAACGACCAGAGCGGAAAAGCTGCAGAGTGCTTACCCTCACCGTGCAGTCGACAACGTGTTCTGTTGCTACGTACAGGAACGCACGGACCAACACACCAGCGGTGTGCTGATCGGTACAACATGGTTGAGACAAGTATAACAGCTAGATAAGCGAACAACATTTTGCGTCATACACTCGCCCGCAGCGCTCAACTCCGGGCCAGTCGGTCTCGTCTTGCTGCATGTAGTCTTACTGTACCTCTCACGTGTAGGAACACGTGCGCGAGTCTCCACCTTTGCGCCTGCCTCACAAAACCGCACACGCCTCCTGGTGAACCCGTACAACGTACCATAAAACTATCATCTTGTACGCACGACGCAATACATCAGGTATTGGATTTGACGGAGTTGATACTCGCCAACAGGGGACCACTGGCGGATCCTCTAATCGCAGCCGCGGGGACTGATGTCTCCCATTGGTTCCATCTTCCTCCACCACCTGATGTCAAGAAGCCAAAACCACGGGGGATCGGTGGCAGCGACAAGTCGAGCAACAAGGCGTTGTCAACCAAGATAGTGAAGGAGGGTGACGACGGCAACGGGCGGCTGGAGGAGTGCGAGAATGCGAGCGACCCACGGACATTCGTCGACCCACAGACGGGGCTGACAACGCCATATCTACCCATGGGGAGGTGAGTCAGGGAACGATGTGCTCTCTGTATCACCAACCTCCAACGAGCTGACTGATTGTACAACGAATCTGTTTGTGGGAGAAACATGTGTCGTCGAACGGTGTTGACATGTGTGTGGCAAACTGATTCATCGCTTTCATCGACTGGCCAAGCCGTCCATCTTCGTCCGGCCACTTGCTTGTTTGTTCGTCCGGTCACTTGCTTGTTGGGCCAGAGGATCGCATTCAGTTGGCTTTGCGTTGGTTTCACGGGTACAGTGAACTTACTCTCCCATTCATCGACTTTCAAAGCAAGAGGGTAGAGATCATGATAGGAAAGCGCGATGTAAAGAGTATGCAGAAGAGGTCTTCGCCCACAGGTTACTGCTGTAACTCCGGCATTAGCATGTTCTACACGTGAGGGAGCGCCAGCGGGTGTACCTAGAGTTGTCTTCGGAAGGCGCAGGTTAAGTTCTTCGAAGACTACTTTCAGTGCATGTTGCTGCATTTCGGTTGGCACTGGTATCGAATGCCCCCGTTTGCCGTCTTTTTCGTGCGCCCGTTCGCATATCCTCTGGTGGTTTTCGACTCAGGTTTTTGCACGTGCCGCCAAATTTCCCCACGACCAAGTGGAGCACCAGCTTCGGCCTTCCATGGTGGCGGGATCGGAAGAGAGTAGTTGGCAAGGTGGGCAGGAGCACCTTCATTTGTGCCCTTGGTGGCTTTGCGATAGAAGGGCTACTGCATGGGTGTCTCGACGGCAGTGATCAGGGCGGGGAATAAGACGTATTTGGGCTACCTACAAAGGCCACGTGTATTGCAACCACTACGCGTTACAGGGAGTGGCTACAGGGGCGAGAAGCGGGACATAATATATGGAAGAAAGTGTTCCCTCCCGCCCAAGCATCACCTTTGATCCGCGTCGTCGGACTCTCAGCAAACGGTTTTCAAAGAGACGGCCAAGCAGGCTTCACGCGCCGAGCGCAGACAAGATGTAGCAAGGGTTGGTGGAGCCTCGGACCCATGCCGGGGGACATCCCTAGAACAGGATGCTCTTGAGAGAACCTGACGTACACCGCCCACCACTTCGGGCCTTGGGTGTGCACCTCGCGTGATACCTGTGCATACCCCACCAAATTATTTCGTTTTCCCGAAATGCCCTTCCGACTGACCATGGTGTGCTGAAAACCGAGATGGTTTTTCCACGGTGGTCACCCCTTGCTACTCATGCCTGCACCAAGCAAGCGACGACACAGGCGGCCGCCACCCTTTTCCACGCGACTGCTCGCTTTCTGTCATCACGCGCTCGCAGCACAAAACTACATCTAGTTCTCCGTATCAGTTGACACCACAGTTGAGAAGTCGTGCCGAAACGGTGGAGGGCGGCATGTTGCTATACCATCCGCACCCATCTTGTCGGAGAATATATGCTTACTGCTGACACCGCCACTATTTCAACCAACCGTCCATAATACACCCGACCTGGGTACTACCTGTGATTCGCTCACTGTTGTGACCCTGCCTCATCGAATCGAGAAGCTGACGCGGAAGGCACGGCCGCTGCGGGTGGTGAATATTTTGTCTAGGCAAGAAGATCAGCTCTTGGTGGCGTGCGAGGACACAATTGCGGACATTCAGGTGTGTACAAAGGGGTCATCGTTAAGCTTCATCCTCCGAAATAGAAAATACTTCCTGGGTTTGGCGAGTTCATGTTCTCGACACCGCTTTCTCAAAACAACAGTCGTACTGCACACATGAAAATTGAGCCAGTACCCGCTAAAAGCACGCAATGGGCTATGTACGCGTACACCAACCACGGTGCACGGACCTGAGGCACTCGAGGAAACGCCTTCACACAAATCTGTCATTGGCGCGCTCCCCGTTCAACCTGTTGTTGCCAGTTATGGTGTTCGTTGCTTGCCCCTGCTATGTGCGACCCCCGTCACCAGAGGAGGAGCTCGTTGGCACAAGAACAGCATTAGGGGGGAGAGAACGCAATATTCCAAGAACGCAATTCTCTGAAAACCTTGATCATGGTTTAACTCATGCATCCCATTCGCCCAGGAGCGTTATCTGGAGTACAACGCCCACGCCGCAAGCTACACGTGGAAGGTGCTGCAAGACGAGGTATGGCCGCCGGTTCGTTCTGGCCCCATGACTTCTATTTTTCGCTAGTGTACGTTGTAACGAGCTCTCTCATTGTTGGGTCCCGCACACTCACCCTTTTCCTCACTTCCAGCCTGGAATGCGACGGTTGGCGGCGGCGCATGAGGCTCTTGTTTAGCTTCAATGAACGCGAAAAAACAACTGAACATAGTCACAGCGTAGAACTTGTGCAGAGTGGTCAACACGGCACCCGTTTCGGACGCTGACCAGAGCTCGAGGCCTCGTTTTTCTTCGTAAGGGATCCCAAACACCTCTGTGCGGCCCGTTACGCGTTTCTTCTTTGATCATCTGTATTATTACAGAACGCGCCCGCAAGTTAAGCTTGGGCAGCTAAGAAATGGAACCTCGACAAACTCAAGATCTAAGAACTTGAGCACCATTTGTAAGCTCCGTCAAGAACCTCTACGTTAAATCCTTCCGCGTAGACTGTGGTCATCCGCATAGCATAACGCTAGGAATCAAGAACCCCAGCCTCGACCAAAACTAGAGGTTCCTAAGTGTGGGTGCTATTAACTATACTGCTACACCTGCAGAAGTTCGTCCCGGCGAAGATGGACCAGACCCTGGAGGAAAACGGGATCGTGGACGATGACCTGGCTTTCGAGAAGCTCGGCATAGACGACGACGGCTACATGCCGGTCCTGCACATCTACTTCAACGACGATCTTACCATCGCATAATAAGCGACCCACTACTGTAGGTGTAGTAGCCCTTCGTCAGTGTATCGCATCGTGTGTCTTAGATGACGATGTCGTCATCGCGCCAACGTACATGGCGCGTCTGAAAGCCATATTGTGGCATCAGTGGTGGCGACAGTGAAGAGGTGTTTTCTCTGCGCGTCTAGGTAGTCCTCATGATCTTGTTGTTTTTTGCTCTCACGTTGTGCTGTTGTAGCGACACTCCAACCCAGGCAGATAAGACCAAGCTCAAGTCCCTCATTCACAAGGGGGAGCTTTTGGATCCTAAACACGCACCCATCTAATCTGGCAAACGAGCTAAACCTGTCGGAGATGTTCGCGTGTTGGTTGCTTCATGAGACAACCATGTGTGTGCACGACGACGATGACCCCGTTCGAGAGAGTGCAGAGCGCGGCGTCAAGCGCAAACAAACAACCGGGAGTTCGACGTACGTTTAGCGAGAAAGTGCTCTGCCCCGTGATAGGCCCGCCTACGTCGAAAATTTTACCTCGCGCAATCTTTCACGTGATGGTTGGATGCTCCCTTGGTGGTACCCTCATGACCAGCCGCGACAGATGGGATGACCACACACAGTGAACGCAACGATGTGTCGATGACCGTAGTATCTACACGACAAGTGGACAGGCGGGGAGAGACGCGAACCGCATCATCTACTGTGCAGCACACCGTACGTGGAGAACGTTTTCGAGTTCTGTGCCTTGTTCCGTCGTCTTTCGTGCCACGTTGTCGTCCGTCCGTCAGTCTCCGACCGTCAGTCAGTCTCCGAATCATATTTTTTGACACCAGGGTAAGTATAGCCGTCACCAAGAGGGAGAAAATAAAAATTAAACTGGCGAGCAAACCAACAAGGAAACGAGACAAGGATGAAGAGCGCACCAGCAGCATTCAAGCATACCCCGGGAGTGGAACACTAACATTCAAACGCCAATTACTGACGTCGTTTTCCTCTCCCCCCCCCGTATCACACCAAGCAACACGCAACGCGCGATGCCCTCTCTCTTTCCCCCGTAACAAACCCATCCCATGAGTCAGTCCCATTTCGAGAAACCGGAGGGGGTTAAACGAGGGTCGTCCGACAAAACTGGGACTTCAGGGGCCCACCAAACTCGCGGGTTGACGCGAAAGAAAATAGCCCCCCACTATTTGCGCTGCTCCGTAAATACATTATCATTAAAAAAAGAAGAAAAAAAAACACCCCAACCTAACTTCGGCAATTTCCCGTGGGAACTACAGGGCGTCTACTTGACTCCTCGGCATCAAAACTTACTTTCGAGGGTTGGGGGGGGGCAACAGATCAGCTGCGAGGCCCGTAAGAAATAGAAAACAAAGCGTGTGGCACATGCAGGTTCGGATGTTCAGGTCGGTCAGTCACGAAGTGAACCGGTTATCTCGGGCCCTTGCCTGAGCTAAATCAACTTCATGAAAACGTAAAAAGAATGGTGTTGCGGCCCCGCGCCCCCACTCCAAGGACATGCCACTATTCGTGGGCCCTCTTTCCCCCTGACCCAATCGCCCCCGGTGTATACGTGACCGTTCATGGGCAGAATCGATGCGGACAATACACACGCAGAGGGTTCAACGTACACCCAACAACGACATCCGCCTGTATCCCGTATGGCGTCGTAAAATATGCCCCGCCCGCTAAAGTGCTTTTGACTACAATATCAGGGGGGGGGGGAATGCTATAAAAAAGACGCCATCACAAAGGAGGAGGAGGACACGACGACTACAACGACGATGAAGTTTCATAGGGCCTAAACTAAAAGTATGACAAGATCGTGGAGGCGTGCAACACGGGCGGGGTGTGACAATGGTATTTTGTCATCACCGGACGGCCAGAGCCGTTCTCTTGCAAGCCTCCCTTAGAGTACTCGACGTACATGTGTCACCTATAACACCAAACGCCATCCTAGATTGAATAACAATAAAATACATAAAAGCGCGCCAACGAGCACGCCGCAAAGATTGCTACTCCTGTGCTGGCGCCGGTGACACGACAGGCTGAAAAGTGACGATTCATGTCCCCGAGCCACGCGCATTCGGGAAACGCCACCAGAGAACGCAAGCAACAACCTCATCCCGAAGCGCAGGAGCTCGCGCATCAAGACTGCTGTACTGCGATGTTTCCGTCGTGCATCTCATCTCCCCTGAACAAAAGGGCAGTCAGTCTCGGAAGCCGCCGCCGCCGCCGCAGCAGCAGCAGCAGCAGCTACACGCCCCGGCGGAATACAAAATGCAAAGCAAGGCGCGACCTCGTTCCCTCTATCGAAACAACTGGTACTACACATACACCAGCCAAGGCCTCAGTCAGAAAATTCTCGAGAAAATTCTCGTGGCTCAGAGCATCAACCCGGGCGGAATTTTTCGGCTCTCTCAAGCCAAGGTTTGTTTCTGTTTATCATCCTCTCGCCTCGAAAGCCTACCCCTGAGGGACTTCTTGCCCCGCGGTGCCCCCGGGGGGACGAGGGGGTCCTTTCTCGACGACCAGATCTCCGAAAACGGCCTTGAACGTCTTGATCTCCGGATTGGCCTCGAGAATCTTTCGCGCGGACGAGGCCAAACGAGTACACAGCAGCAGACACGCACACAAGCCAGAGGTTAGGAGGGACTTGCTCTCATGTGCTGCGTGCGCTGCGTATCTAGCTTCACGAAAAAACGATGGTATGTACTATTTTACTATTATACGCGCTCTACGGAGATGCCGTCATGTCGCAACACATGCATCCAGTCTCCTCCCTCCCCGCCCCCCGTCAGGGGGGCTCGCAGACGTGGAACTAGTGCTTCGCTCCGCCCGGCCGTCGACTCACTCGAAACATGGCACACGCTATGTGGATGCACAGAGCCTCTTTGGAGATATGTCTCGCACCCGGACTTCGTCGCTCGGGGATGAAAACAAGAAAAAGAAAGAACACGACCTCACTACTTGTAACGGACCGGAAACTTTTAACGTTCGTCGGGCTTCCAAGTACGGCTCCGTGATGCTAGTTCAAACACCGGCAAACGACGTTCGGATAAGGTTTGGTTTCGAGGAGAGGCCAACTTACATCCCTCGGCAATGTTTCGCTTGAAGGTCTTACCTCTGGGGGCAATGCCTCGCACTCGTTGAGACTCTCCACATCCGACCACAGGCCAACGAACTCGAGCTCGCCATCCCGCTCTATGAACACCTGGCGGACGAGAGACCGTTGTCGCCAACGCGGCAGTCCACGGTAAATAACGGACGCAATAAGCATGACACAAAAAAATCGGCAAGCGGGGATATTTAAGCTTGTTATTTCAGTGGGGGGCCCCTCCATATCGCCGGTATGTGCCCCGGCGAATCGACCGGCGCTATTCAGAGGAACCGGCGCTATTCAGTGTAACGTACATAGTGACTCGGGGTGATTCAGTCTATGTCAAGCAATTTCACCGGCGCTGTACAGGGCCACCGGCGCTAACCAACCGGCGTTATTGACGCCCCCCCCACTGTAGAAGGGTTGCGGGGTTGGGTTGGGGGGTAGGAGCAGGGTTAGGACAGGGCGACGACACCATCCTCTCTTGCGTAGTTCCACGTGTGTGCCGCTTGATATCCTCGCTAGGGTGATCCCACACACACCCCTCGCCGGCCCGCGCGCTTGTCCGTTTACTCTTCGCACCTGCGGGTACTTGCCACGATGCCCGCTCACGGTCCAGAGGTTATTCCTCGCTTCTTGCGTGGCCGCATCTGACCCATCCACCTCTTCGTATGTTACGCCTGGGAATCCGCACCAGAAAGAGGGCATATAAACCGAGCGCGCAAGCGCGGGGGGGGCATGATATATGGGGCGTCTTGAAATCATGCATCACACGCGCTCGACTCTCTGGGGTAAGACTGCCGCGATTCCACACAAAGGGCCATAAGAGAAAAGGGCTGCGTTGGTCCGGTTGGACAATCTCTAGGACCAAGGGTATCGAGTGTGAAGAAAACAGATCTACATCAGCACCCATGCATCCCCTGGTTTTCCACAGAATAGGTGCTTATTAACCCCCCCCCCCCCCCCGGGATTCTTCTTTCTTTTTCTTTTTTTC
>FN649728.1:2234185-2246390 GCA_000310025.1 Ectocarpus siliculosus | reverse complement strand
GGCACAATTCCCCCCCCCCCCGGCACCCTTTGGGTGGACCAAGCAAACCACGCGTGAGGTGAACCAAGCAAACCACGGGGGGGGGGTCCGTTATAGTAGTTACTGCTTTGTCCCAGCAGACAACAGCCCCTGCTGTCACCCAGCTTTCCATGGCTACTCAATGAAAGCAGCAGAGGAGCCTCCATCAACAGCAGCAGTAAGTAGATTTACATCTAGCGTACAAGGGGCTCCATCGCAAAGCAGCAACAGCACCAGAGGAGGCTCTATCAAGTGTGTTACTACTGCTGGTGCTGGTGCTGGTGCTGCTGGTGCACGCCTTTGTACGCACAGAAGCTGTGTGTGTGAACCTCTCGCTGTGTGTACCATGGCACTGCTGTGACAGACAGAAGCTGTGCGTGTGAATCTCTCCCTGTGTGTACCATGGCACTGCTGTGGGACGGTCATGTAGGTACTGCTCTTGTAGCAGCAGCAGTCACACCGCACATGGGACGGAGCCCCTGCATACCCCTCAGTATAAATTCTTCAATCCAAGGGGGGGGGGGGGGGGGGGGCAACACCTACGGACACATATGTCGCTTCTTTGTGAACTGGGCTGCGGGAGGTGCGTCCCCGGAAATCAAAACGCCTGTACAACACATCAGCAGGAGCAGCAAACACACCAGAGCTGACACAACAACAAGCTAACAGCAGCCATCATACATACACAACAGCCGCCAGGCTGCTGCCAGGCTGCTCGGCTGCAGGCTACTACTGCTGCAACACAGACGGTTGCTACTGCCATGAGCTAGCACGGAACGGACTGCAAGCCACCAAGCAGTCAGTGTACTGTAGGTTCGTAGCAGCTAGCTCTGTGTGTGTGATGGCTGTGTGCTTGGGTTAGGAACCACAGAGCAGCGTGGATCTACCCTCTCCTCCAAGTGTGTAAATGGACAGGCGCAACACACATCATAGACGCACACATAGCGTACGGCAACGTCATCACAGCACTTCCTGCACGTATCTCTCTCTGTCTCTAGTTCTGCTCGAACTCGCGCTGTGTCTCTCGACTCTCGACTCGGACTTGCTCGACTGAACCAAACTGCTGCTGGGGCACGGCACAACTGCATACCCCGGACTTGAAAAACCTTCAAGCAGGGGGGGGCGTACTCATTTGTTGCTTGCCGTAGTCATTTGACCATTGACCACGCGTCCCTTTCGAGACGGAGCGCCGTTCCTACCCCTACTAGAGACACCACCAACATTTGGGAGCTCTTTACGTTTCTGCCACAAACTACATAAAAAATTTCTTGCACATCTTATCCCCGTCCTCTAGGGCCTCTTGTGCCCACCATCTATCCCCAATTATCGCGATCGTTTTTTCGCTGTTGTCTAATTTACCAAACTTGTCCATGTCACACCCTCTCTGTCTCATTTCCTCCTCGAGATCCTCTCTTTCCTTCCTGTACAACTCACACTCCCCAACTATGTGGGGTCTACTCTCCTCCGATTTGCCACATGGACATGTGTGTCTATCCTCCTCTTCCTCTCTCCTACGGCTGGTATACCTCTTCCTCCGTTCTGGCAAGTCCAGATCGCCTACTCGAAATTGCAATTTCAGTTTTTTCGCGTAGTCCATGGGCCCTTCCAAGTACGTCTTCTTCCCTATCCTTTTTTTAAATTTCCCGTATTTTTCCAAGTGTTTTTGGTTTGTTCCTTTTTCCCCCCCAGTAAAATTTTTCCAATCCAAGGGGGGGGGGGGGGGGGCGGCAACACCTACGGACATATATGTCGCTTCTTTGTGACCTGGGCTGCGGGAGGTGCGTCCCCGGAAACCAAAACGCCTCAGAGTCTGTACAACACTTCAGCAGCAAGCAGCAGCAGGCAACACAGCAGCAGCAACAGACAAACAGTCTTTGCTATGCATACCACAATAGCCACCAGCCTGCTCGCCTGCATGGCTATTACTACTGGTGTCATGCACCACTGACGCTTCCTACGTCACCTCCAGCATGGAACGGATTAATGGATCCACGCACTGCCAGCAGCCAACATGGTATAGCGTAGCAGCTCAACAGCAGTAGTAAGTACCACCTGTTGTCCAAATGTCAACCCTCTCCTCTAAGCGTGTACATGGATAGGTGCATGGATAGGTATAACCACACATGATAGATAGGTGTACACATAACCTACGGCAAGTGCAGTTGCTGCACGTACGTCTCGCTCTGTGTGCGTGTGTGTATGGCTCTCTCTCTGTCTCTCTAATCAAACTGCTGCGGGGGCACCGAAACCAGGCATACCCGCCTTTTACATATTCTTCATGCGTAGGGGGGGGGGAGGGGTGTTCCAAATTCAAACGGTCTGCTGGACCACACCACCACAGCAGCAGTGCCTTCTCCCCAGCAGGCAACACTCCTCTACTCCTGCCCGGCCGCTCCCTGCTGCCGCCGACGCTAGTGCGTAGCCGACTTTATGTATCGCTGCTCGGGTATTTTGCTGTTCCTCTTCTTGCAACCCTTCGGCATGATGAGCTTGCTTTCTACTCTTCTCCTCTTCTTGATGCCGTGAGCTCTATACCGCAGCCCTCCGTCAACCCGGAGACCTTGCTCGGTGATATCTTCGGTGATTACCGCTACGATTCCTCTACCGTATCACTTAGCCTGCAAGAGCGCCTTCCTCTTATGCTGGAAACGCCCGGCGTGGGTCGAGGTTGAGCTTACGACGGGCAAGGGGAAGGACAACACCTTCAAAATACAGCCCTCTTCCGAGGACAAAAAGCGTATGGGTGCCCTACTGCTGTAGGGGGGTCGTAGCGGTCAGCGGCGCCTACATCGTTCATTATAAGCAGTGGCCTTTCATGGTCGCTGTTTATATGACCGTTCACAGACTGCAAGGGGTAGGGTTCGAAAGGGTGGCACGTGTGGATTCCTTCTACTGTAGAGGGTTCTTCGCCCAGGGGCAGGGGTATACACAGCCGTCTCCAGGGGGAAAACTCTCGGCGGCCTATTCCTCGTGTTGCCAGACGATGTCTTGCAGGTCAGAGAGTTAGCGAGGGAGTTCCTACAGGAGGCTTTCCAACCGCCCATTGATGCCATCAACGCTCTCGCCGACATGCGACAAAAAGCACCGGCGACAGTTACGGATGACGTGAGGGGGGAGTTAGTTGCGTTCGCTACTCTGTGGGATGAAAGACAGACGTACAATGCCCCAGGCGAGTGGACGGGGGGGTGGCCTGGAGTACTGTACAACGGTTCGGGTGGGGCAAGGCGTATCGAGGGGGAGTATGCACTTGCTGAGCGTTCGAACGATTAATAATCTTCTTGTCCCATAGAGCCAAGTGTCTACGAGCGAAGAGAGGTACAACAACCAGTGCACAAAGCGATTTCCTCGAGAGGGGGGGACATCACATTGCCTGCGCATGAACTGCCTTTTGGGTACATGCAGGTATATCCGCACTGTGGCCGCACATTGCACCACGCCCGCAACCCCGTTGAGTGCCTTCGTGCAAAGCAAGTCACACGGCACTGTGACCGCACACTGCACCACGCCTGAAACCCCGTTAAGTGCCTTCGAGCGAAGCGAGTCGACCCGCACTGGGACCGCACATTGCACCACGCCCGAAATCCCGTTAAGTGCCTTCGAGCGAAGCGAGTCGACCGCACCGCGGCCGCACACTGCAACACGCCCGAAATCCCGTCAAGTGCCTGCAAGCGAAGCGAGTCGACCTGCACTGTGGCCGCACATTGCACCACGCCCGCAACCCCGTTGAGTGCCTTCGTGCAAAGCAAGTCACACGGCACTGTGACCGCACACTGCACCACGCCCGAAACCCCGTTAAGTGCCTTCGAGCGAAGCGAGTCGACCCGCACTGGGACCGCACATTGCACCACGCCCGAAATCCCGTTAAGTGCCTTCGAGCGAAGCGAGTCGACCGCACCGGGGCCGCAAACTGCAACACGCCCGAAACCCCGTCAAGTGCCTGCAAACGAAGCGAGTCGACCCGCACTGGGACCGCACACTGCACCACGCCCGAAATCCCGTGAAGTGCCTTCGAGCGAAGCGAGTCGACCCGCACTGAGACCGCACACTGCACCACGCCCGAAATCCTGTGAAGTGCCTTCGAGCGAAGCGAGTCGACCGGCACTGGGACCGCACACTGCACCACACCCGAAATCCCGTTAAGTGCCTTCGAGCGAAGCGAGTTACGATGCCGCACTCGCATTCACTCCACACCGATTACATCAACAACACACCAAACTAGTCTATGCCTTTTTGTTCGCCTTGATGTTGGCTCAATTTCTGACCAACTCCATTTCTTCCGAAAATTATGACATGAACACATGAACCGCCGTGACTGGACAAATATTGTTGTCTCCACAATAAAAATCGCTCATTCGGCCTTCGATAATATCAGTTGGTTGTACTGTGGGTGTTGTCTTCACAGTCAGAGTATGGAGAGTCTCGCGGGCGTGCGCGTGGGGCTTGCATTGTTCCGTCTCCACTCGGTATCCTCAGATGTATCCGTTGGTTGTTGTTGTCGGTGTTGTCTTCACAGTCAGAGTATGGATACTCTCACGGGAGTGCGCGTTGTCGGGTCTGTGTCTTTGGGCCCACGCGCGTTTGCCTTTCGGACCAGGAAAGGCGTGTGTAAGCACACACATTTGGCAACAATATTCGCCGTTGTCGACAAGGGAACCCGGAACCGGCGTGTCGTACAAATGGTGGGGCACGGCCATAGGCCCCAGGAAGCGTTCCCATTTACCAAACCGGTAACTTGCCAACCCTGCGTGGTCTCCATTCGATGTACAGAAGGTGCATGTAATCATCGCCACCCCCCGGGGTCCGGTTGCTCCCAGAAATACGGCACAGGGCTTACTTAGTGGGCCAATCAGCGTCCCGGAAAGCGCGCTCAAAACGCATCTCTCCATTCCTCTAGTGTACCGCTTTGCTGGGCTGGGAACACCCTCGTCGTATATGCCTACACACCGATTTTCTGGCGTTTAGCCCTCGTCTTTGATGAAACATACTGGTTGATACTTATGATAACACCCTCCCCACGGCCGATTACCGCACCACAAAACAACACCAAAGCAGCGGGATATTGTGTGGCTCCGTCATCACCATGAGCATTTGCAACAGGGGGGCAGAAGACGCCGCGTCCTCCACAAAAACAGTACCAAACACCGGGTTTACCGCGTGGTGACTTGGTGCGGCAACACCACCGCTGCTAAACAGCAGATATCCCTCCCCATAACCGCAGCACCGCACCGGTGGAGCACATGTATAGAGCTTCTCGTCCTCCCTACAGCAGTAGAGTACGTTGGCGGACGCAACAACACCACCGTTTTGTCGGTTTCGAACCCCCAAGCGCCGGCGGTATTCCCATCGCGTTGTTGTAATAACCGCACTCCCTGGGCTGTTACATTATCCCGCCGCGACACAGACGTGTGCTGCAGCTGTTGACGTCGTCGTCTGTTGGTACCTACTGACATGTCCAGCAGTTGCTTCAGCTGTGAACACCGACTTTTACGTAATTTTGGGCGCATTACATACCTGCCCTCGTTCGCAGGACCACCATTGCGAAGTACAGCTGTAGTTTCTACAAAGCTCTGCTGTACAACACAGGTGGGTCTGTACTGCTAAAGGCACACAGGCTGCTGCTACCGCCGGTGTGCAACGACGTACGCATACTTCATTTTCGAACTTTTCGCCAGAATCCCCCCCCCGCCGACACTTCCGATGGACATACCTTGAGAGCCTCCTTGACAGCTTCCTTGACAGCCTCCTTGACAGCCTCATTAGGCTCCGATTTTGGTTCATCCTCACCCATCGTTTTCCCTCTCTCTCTTTCTGTCGCTGTCTTTGCCTTATCCTATCCTGTATCTCTCCCGATGCTCCTCTGTTACACACACAGACCAATGCCGCTAGGGAGGGGGCTCCGTGAACGAAAATGTCCTGCTAGGTAGGGCGGGGGCTCCGCGAAGGAAGGACGTACAGTACCAGAAACGAGAAACGAGCCAGACACCGAGACTTGTTGGAGCACCACACGGCGAGCTTGGCAAAGGGTGAGTGCGGTTCGCAGCGACTTTCGTGCCCTGATCTGGCTTGCAGCTCTTCGAACCACTGCAGCCGTGAGTTGAGGGGTTGTGGATGAGGTGGATAGGCACAGAAACGACGATTTTCACGCTCAGTTTTTTTAAACTTCGCTGCTGACGGGAGAAAACAGAGTTGCAGCACACCTCGCTGCTGTTCGAGAACAGCGGCAACAGCAGTGGGAGTAGACGATAACACGTGAAGCCCTTGGGTTGAGAGATATAGTTGATCTTTCGGACTCGTGCAACCGTGGGGAAGAGCTGAGATAAGCTGACTTTGGGCGAGTTCTTGAGAAAACCGATAGACTAAGAGACCTTCTCACATGCAAATTTTACTACTGTACTCCAAAGTCGGCCGCTAAATAACGCCTCTTCCCGAGCACGCCCTGCCCCAAAGTTAAAGTTGTGTCCAACAGTTAGTTCAACAACAGGTGTGCCTATATCCAGGGCACAAGAATCACCGCGACCATCAGCGTTGCTGTCTCGAATTTCGTTTTGATGCGTATATGCAAGCCCCGAAAGCCGCCGAAGGAAGGGCTACGTATCATCATTTGCTACAGCCGTTGGCATTCTACACGTACAGTTTCGAAGGTGCATGTCGACGATGAGCAACCCACGTTTGCTGCTTTGCAGTTGCGAAAGTGCATGTCGACGATAAGCAACCAGACCACCGTTTGTGATATCTGTATGCATATGTATGTGAAAACACGAATGCAAACTACATTGTCTACACAGCTGCAGTCCCTGTCCGCCCCGTCCTTCCCCCCTTCCCGCCGTGTCGGTACAAACACCGCAAGCACTCACATCGCAATAACCAGCAGGGAGGAAAAACGCAGCATCACACGCATTATGAAGCAAGTGTAGTCTCGAGGGACGAGCGTTGGTGTTACAGGTTAGGGTCCTCGGTGTAGGATGTTCGGTGGAACGAGCACGACGGTTTCTGTGTACGCCGATGCTGCTCGGGATTCAAGCTGGCTCACTACGTGTATACCGCTGCTCGTGTGTGGTGTTGCACAGACAACGCCTGAAAAAGGCAGCACGGCCGAGTCTTCATCAAAGTACCCTAATCCGATGCATCCCTTCTCCTTCCTCTTCTCCCCCGTCCCCGATCCCCTTGTTGCAATGATCGTCGCAGGGACGGGTCCCCGTGGTTCACACTGAAGAAAGGGGAGGACTGTTGAGATCCTGGCTTGCGTTCACGGGTGTTTCTTTGATACGCACACGACCCCCACTCCAGACTGGCGTGAGAAATCGACGCCCTACATTTGGTATAGACAAGACCTTTTCGACCACCCGCGACTACCTACTGCGGGCGCGAGCAATCGACGCCAATGGCGGACTCGGGCGCAGGAGGGGGGGGCGGCGGAAAGGGCGGCGATGGGGGAGGCAAAGGTGCTGGAGGGGGTGACGGGAATGACGAGAAGCTGGCGCAATTTATCGCGGTCACCGGGGTGTCTTCGGAGGACGTCGCCAACCACTGGCTAGAGGTGAGGGACATTCGTCCTCGTCGTCGAAGTCGCTGTGCTTTTCTTTTCGACTTGGCTTTTTTTAAAAGTGTGTGCTGGTGCTGCCTTTTTGTTGTCGCCATCATCACTGCTGCTGCTGCTCTGCTGCTGCTGCTATCGCCTCTGCTGATGCTGGTGCCGGCGAAGCTCCCACTGCTTGTTGTTAATTTCGTTATCTCAACGATCCATCACATTCTCTACCTAGCCTCGCACCTGGCTCCCATGCAGTAGTGGCTGCTGTGCACCCGCCAAGCGGGTGATACCATGATATTACTTGTACACACCGATCCCACCACTGGAGTAGATGCAGGGGTGTCAAAATACTTTGTCTTTTACCACCGTCGGAAAAGAATAACTTCTATAGTTGTCGCTGGTGTCGGTGTTAAGTGGCGCAAACCAACCCCACCCGTCTGTCGCAGAAAATAGTTTTTTTGCAGGACCGATGCAGACAAACCCTTGCAAGCGGCTTAGATCCTGAAGGAATGGCGTGACGAGCTTGTAGCAGTCCCAGCCTACTCTATCACGCTCTCTCGAGAACAATATGGTCCACAAACATCAGTTGAGTTTGGCAAGACCAGATTCTCGACCTTCATTTTTTTTTTGTTTTGTGCAAGGCTTGATTCCCTTACTACTCCCGCCCTCCATCGAACGCAGGCAAACGCTTACTCCTTAGAGAACGCGGTCAGCATGTTCATGGATAGCGGCGCGGGAGGCGGGGCCGGAGGAGGGGGGGGAAGGGGTGGGGGCACCGGCGAGGCGGCAGGCGGGGGGGCGGCGTTGTCGACGCCAGCTTTTCCAAGCGAGGCAGGAGGGTAGGTTGGCGTTTTTTTTAACACAAAGGGCCTCAGTACTTGACGAGAAGCTGCATCATTTTTTGTTTCCTGTTGTTTTAAGCGCATGGTGGCTGCTGTTTGGAAGGGAGCTTGTCTGGTTTAGGTACACGTGAATGGGGAATGAATGGGGGTATGCCTTCTTGCGGTCGGATAGGACCTAAGGTTCAATGTACGTAGGAATGGAGCGGCTCGCGTCCGCACGTTGGCATATTTTTTGGCTTTGTTTTTTTGCTTCTCCGGCCGGCAGACTGGGTGCAATCGGGGTCTTTTCACTCATCACACGGGCGCCCCCCCGCCCTCCTCCGCGCGCGGAACGAAAAGATGTACCATTCCAGGTGCTGGTACGGTAAACATGCAGTAGAAGGGTGAAGAACGCCCGAAGGTTGGTAGTGTCCTTGCTTGGGGCATGAAACTACGGTGCCCCCCCCTCCTCCTCCTCCTCCTCCTCCTCCTCCTCCTCCGTACAAAAAGGCTATAAGGTACCATAGTCAACAATTGAGCCCCCCTGCGTGCCCCCCATCCTAATCCCCGTCCACGTTTTCTGTTGTTTGATTTCATGGGGGTGGGGGGTGGGGGGGTGCAGGCCCCAACCAGGGGACCCCGATTACGTCCGACCCGCCGACCCCTACAAGAGGCAACGGCTAGTCGAAGATCCGCGGTCTCACGGCGGGCATCCGTACGGCGGTAAGCGGGGGAACTGTCAAGCTATACCGTAGCGGCGTTAGGTGTTGTGCGGACTGCCATCGTGTGCGAACACGGATAAAGCTTGATTTCGTTGCGAAGGCAGTCCCCAGCGCGCTGTGCTTAGGTCTTCGGTGCTGTACCCTAGCCGAACCAACTGAGGAACGTGCTCTGGAACGGTCCAAGCGGAACACCGATACTATGGCTTTACTCGGCGTCTCTTGTCTTGCCGTCTCTGCTGCCGTGTGTTCCAATCCATTCCGTGGCTTCTTTTCTTTTTTGGTCAGGCATGGCCACCGCCGCTAGGTGGAGTGGCGCCGCTGCCCAGGGGCACATCCCATTCAGAGACTTCCAGGAGGAGCACCGACAGGTGCGTAACCTGCAGCGGGGGGGTGTCAATAACAACGCCCCGCTGGATGAGCGCCGGTGGTCCGTGTGTAGCGCCGGTCAAATGGCTGGGCGCAGACTGAATCCCCAATTCATTCTGTACGCTAAAAGCGCCGTCCTTCTGAATAGCGCCGGTTGATGCGCCGGGCACGTACGGGCGTTGTTAAAGGGCGTGTACTATGCATACGATGGAAGAGGGGTGGTAAAGTAAGCACACACGCACAGCAGTATATTTTTCTCTAGGAAGTATAAGAAATGTACGTAGCAACCAAGAGAGACAACCCGTTCGAGATATAGCCACAGCAGTCCAAGGGAAGGGATGGGTTGAAGTTTTTTTTTTTGTGACAAGAGCAAGTGGGGAAAGAGGTAGCTTGTAGTGAGATGAAGACTCACGTTGTGTGGCTACACGCGTGAAAGACACCAGCGAGTGCTTAAGAACTTGAGCCTCAATCAAGCAACTAAAGAGAAATATATGAAGTTTGACCTGCAATGTATATGAACAGGTGCTCAGTTCTCATTCCCATGCCAGGGTTGGTTCCTCACGGAGGATGTAAGAAATGAGCCTCTCGGGCAAACTCAAGAGGTTGTCAAGTGGGGGGGCCTTGTGCACGCGTCCAACAGGCGTGAGTACTGCTGTTGGGCTCGAACTGTAAGGCAGCGAGCACGAGGCTAGACCGCATATAAATGAGGTATGGGGGTCCTCTGCCGCTGTTGCCACCTACTACTTACTTCCCTCTGGTTGTTGTTGTTGTTGCTCCGCCCGTTTGTTCCCCTTCTTGTTGCCCCGTTGTTGTTTTTTTTCGCCCCTCACTCCTTCCACGTTCTTGTTGTCCGACTCATTCCGATCTTGTTTCGGTTGGTTCCTTTTTTCCGTTTGTTCCGTTTCGCTGCGTTTCGATGAAACTGCTTGCGGGGGGGGGGGCTTCGCGAAATGACAATTTGTTTCGGATGGAATCAAGGCCGTGCTGGCTTCAAATCCCTTCGCCAGCGCGGCAAAGGGCAAGAGGCCCTCTGACCCGGCCGCTGCGGAGAAGCAGAAGAAGCTCGCGAGCATGTTCTCCCCTCCTACCGACATCATGTTTATGGGGGATTTCCAGGCCGCCCGTCAGGTGTGTGCGGTATTACGGAGGTGTCGGGTGGTACGCTGGCGTGGGGGCGTTTGCTGCTGGTGTTGGCGTTGTTGTGGCTGCCATTGTTCTTGAAGCCGATTGTATCGTTTGCTGCTGTTGTTCTGTTGCGATAGGTTCGCCGATCGATTGCTGTTTTTGATACCCGACTGACTGTCTTCTTGTTATTGGTCACCATGTGTTCGCACCATTGCCGTTGCCGGTGATGATGATGATGATGATGATAATTTCGCCGACCGATGCTGTTTCATTGATACTCGGCCATATCCTCTTTCGTTGTTTGTCGTCGCATGCCAAACGAAACCCAGGCGGCGAAGCAGCAGAAGAAGTGGCTGCTGGTAAACATCCAGACGGAGGCCGAGTTCGACTGCCACCGGCTGAACAGGGACGTGTGGAAGGATGAGATGGTCCAGAACATCATAGAGTGCAACTGCATATTCTGGCAGGTGACAACTTGAGGAATGCCTACGCAGGATTTAAGAGTGTCTAGAAAAAGAACAGGAAGGGGGCACGCAGACCGTATCCCTGTAACCCTAACCCTAAAGCACGGATTCAATACTTTATTATCCCATGTGTTCGCTTAATCAATTTTGCTGCGTAGACTACTGAAACTTGAAAGCTCAACTTTTTTTATAGGGATTCGTCCTAACATCCGCTTTGTTCTCGTGCCCATTGGATGGATGCATATGTGGACATCGAGCCTTCGCCATTTATCGTGTCTCTTCTGCCATTTGTCGTTCTACCCTCTGATGTGTCTCGTTGGCACGAATGCAGACGTTCTTCCCATGAATGTTTGGTGTTGTTGGTCATCGTCTTTGTTCTGGGGGGTCGATTTCTTTTGTGCACTTGTATCTCTGAGGCTTCCAAGCTGGCGTGTGTGCTGGCGGCGGATTTTTCGACAGTCTACTGCCTGTCGGTCTTGTTTGTCTCTCTCTGTCTCTCTCTGTCTCTCTCCCTCTCTTCCTGCCTCTCTCCCTCTCTGCCTGTCTCTCTCTCTTTGCCTCTCTCTCTGTGTCTTTCTTTCTATCTATCTCTGTCTCTCTCTCTCTCACACAAACACAAGTCAGCAGGATACGAACACGGGTCCAACTTTCTCTTTACTCCGCCCGACAACGATGTTTGTCTGAAAACGATGTTTTCCACCTCGTCCTGTTGTGTTTTGACTCTTTACTCTGTCTGAAAACGATGTTTGTCTGAAAAACGATGTTTTCCACCTCGTCCTGTTGTGTTTTGACTCTTGACTCTGTCTGAAAACGATGTTTGTCTGAAAAACGATGTTTTCCACCTCGTTCTGTTGTGTTTTGATGCGGCAGCAACCGTCTATCTCCGAGGAGGCGAAGCTGTACTGCCGCCGTTACAACGCCACCGGGTTCCCACACATCGCCCTCATCGACCCACGCACGGGC
Organism: Ectocarpus siliculosus; assembly: GCA_000310025.1. Lineage (NCBI taxonomy): Eukaryota > Phaeophyceae > Ectocarpales > Ectocarpaceae > Ectocarpus > Ectocarpus siliculosus. The sequence continues at coordinate 2,234,383 of FN649728.1, read as the reverse complement.
ATGAAGGTGTGGAATTTCCACGGCTTTCTGGCACCGCCGGAGTTCATCGAGAAAGGTGAGTCCGTGTGACACGCGTGCGACGTTGTGTGTGTGTTTTTTCTTGTTTTCGTCCGTTTGATTGCCACGTACCCATCCTTGTTCGTTGCCTTCGTGATGCGTTGGTTCTGATTTCCCCCTTCCTGCTGCCCTCTAGCCACC
>FN649728.1:2206757-2222177 GCA_000310025.1 Ectocarpus siliculosus | reverse complement strand
ACCGTTCGGTTTTTGAGTCGAACGAGGGTGTCCAGGGGGGGGGGGGGGGGGGATTGGCAACGGCAAACACATGGTACAGGTCGGGGTTGGTGTGGTGGTGGTGGTGGTGGCTGGGGTGCGCTGCTGACTAGACGAATTTCGTTTTCTGGAGGCTGAGATATCAGGGGTGGGGCGACAGGCCACCTTCAAGAGGATGTTACTATTTTATGGAGTATGAAATAGAGAGGGGGCCTTCGTACCCTGTATCCCTTTTACCCTAGCACCAACCCACCCTCGTGCCCGATATATAGTAAAAACCTTTGTATCTTAGCGAAGGCTGCTGGGGGCGCCACAAACGCGCTCGCCCAACGAATGCAAAAACAAACACTTAGGTGAGTGTTATATCATCAACTATGCAATCTGGATAGCAAAGAAGAGCGCGTGCATGTTACCTGGTCAATCCATCTTCGTATGTACCAGCATCAGCATTCCCAACCCCTACCGTCCGCTCATTAACCCAAGCTAGTCTTTATCAGAACATCTACTGCTCCGCACGTATAGGCCCAATTTCCGTTCGCATCGGAACGAGAACGAGCACCAAAAACGCCGAACCGCGGTAAAAACTGCGCCTTTGTCGGCGCCGAATACGGCGATACCCTTCCCCTTGCTGCAACGGCCTTTCGCTCCAGGACAAACCGCGTCGAAAAGGAGTAAACAAATGTTTAGCCTGATCCGGAAACAATGTTCGAAAAACATCCTATTTTACTTGGTCCTTGCAAGGAAGTTACGTTGCTGCGGGGGCGTCAACAAACTGCGGGAAACTTCGCCCACAAGCATGGGCATGAGGAGAGTGAGAGCAGCGCAACGAGATGAAAAACGGACCTCTGTCTCTGCCTGAAGCCTTTCCCGCATCCCTTCGACCGTTCCCTCGCCCGCCGCCGCAGCCTCGGACGCAGCTCCTGCCCGTTTCGCCGTTTCTAGCTCGTAGTCGTAGCCCCCTTCTCCGTAGACGCCGCCGCCGTCGTCGTCGTCGCTGCCGTCGCTTCAGCCCCCCCCAAAAAGCAAACGTCAGCAGCAGCAGCAGCAGCAGCGCAATACAAATCAGCGCAACAACAACAAAAACAGTAGCAGCAGCCGCAGCCGCCGCAGCAGCCGCAGCCGCAGCAGCCAGCGCAACAAACTTCAGGAGTAAAAATAAGGAAGGGGGCACACGATCCCAAGGGTAAACACGCACAGGCTGGGCCGGGCATGACGCGGCAATGCCGAAAACAGAAACACGCACGAGATCTGGGTCGGCATTGGGTCGGGATTGTTGGCATCTGACACCTTCTTGAAGTACTGCAGCGGTACTGTGAATCTGCTACCGTAAACGATGCACCCGTGGCAACAAACCGCGACACACGAAAAACAGTGCCCGGGAAGGGACGATACAGCAGTGCAGCACAACCTCCCATTAACCCACCCACAACAGCCATAAAGACGAACTCCAAGACGCTGAACTGCTGCTCGAGGTACCCGACAGCACCAAGACCGCACACTACGCGTCAAAAACAACTGAACGAGGCAGGCAAAGCAGGCAGGTAGGCACGCGCGCACGCCCCCCCCCCCGTACCTAAGCAGCTCCGCCAGGCGATCGTCCAGCTCCACCCCGTGCTTTTCTCCAAGACGTTCCAGCCTCTTCGACGCCGTTCTGCCTGTCGCTGCTGCTGCTGCTGCTGCTGCGGGCGACACCGGCGGCGGGGGGTCCCGGTGGCTGTCTTCCCCTCTTCCCTCGACGCCCTCCTCCTCCTCCTCTTCCTCCTCTTCGCGTGAAGTTACTACCGCCGCCGCTCGGTGCTTCGTGTCTTCGACGGGTTGGTGCTCGTCTTTCTCCTCTTCTTCCTCCTCCTCCTCCTCTTCCTCCTCCTCTTCCTCCTCCTCCTCCTCCTCCTGCCGAGAGCCGGGCGGGAACCGCAGCGGTGTCGTACACATGTGACAACCGTAATCACACACGTTACGGGCAAGGAAGAAGACCGGCATGAGGAGAAACTATGGATAACACCAGTGCTGGCTTACATAGGAAGACAGCGACGGGGGGGCATGAAACCAAGAACAACGGCAGACGGTGGTCTTGCACTCGGCAACAGAGCAACACCAACACCGCCTACAACAACGACAGCAGTGCATACATTATGGTATATCAAATGGTACATCAACAAGGTTTACCGTACGGATGCGCGAGAACGCACGGGAGGTGCGATCGATTTTCAAAGCGTAATTTCTCCGCACCCAGGAGGGTGCGAGCACCAACTGATACCTCTCAGGAAAGCTCTCGATGAGATATTTCCAAAACCACCCTTTTCGACAGTGGTACCCTCCTGGTTGTGGAGAAAATACGCTTAGCAAAATCGATCGCACCCCCGTGCGTTCTCTCGCATCTGTAAGGTAAACGTGCATCATGTAGCCAAGCAAACCAATGGCCAACAAGCAACCGACGGCTCCAACGACAAAAAAAAGGGGGTACACTACAAGCATTCACGCGTTTCCTCCCTCAGATCAAAATCGGGGGCCACTGCTTTTGTCGGATTTGCCCCCCCCCCCCCCTTACCTCTGCAACGCCGTCGCCACTCCCCGACCCTTCTTCGGCAGCATCGTCCCACACGAACTCAATCCCCTCCTGACGTAGCAACGGGGAAAGAGGCGGCGGCACAAACAGCAACGCGGGTTCTCAGCGATGCTTACAGGCGATGTTTACCCGAATGAAACGGTCGGCAGGGGTAGGTGCAACCGACCCAACGAACAACGATTGATAGCGCCGGCGATTTTTCCCGATTTTTCCTCGCGATTGTTGCCCGAATGAAAGGGCTAGCAGGGGGTGGATACAGCCGGGGCTGGAAGTGCGGCGTGCTTCGGGTGGGAGAGGGGGCGTCGCAAACAGGGAGAGACGGGGGCGGGGCGGGGGGATAAGATTGATTCGCGTGACTTGCCGGACGAGGAATCTCAGCACCAAGGGCCACCACAAGGATGGAAGTGCCTGGCGGTGCCGTAAGGAAGCAACGGCCGACCACTTTCTTTCGAAAAACGAAGCGCGGCAAGTGCGGTTCGACGCGTCTACTACTACTCCTGCTGCTGCCGCCGCCGCTGCTACTGCTGCTGCTGCTGCTGCTGCTGCTGCCGCCGGGCAACAAGCTCCCCCACGTGTATCACAGAGGGTGTCAAGAGAAAGAGAGAGAGCAGAGAGAGAGAGAGAGAGAGAGAGAGAGAGAGAGAGAGAGAGAGAGAGAGAGAGAAAAAAAAAAGACAGACAGACAGACAGACAGACAGACAGACAGACAGACACAAAAGAGAGAAAAAAGAGAGAGGCTTTCGGGGTGACAAGGTTCTGCTGTAGAGAGCGCCGAACGACGAACAGCGAAACCGTCAATACCAAAACAACAACAATACACAGAGGAGGCCCTCTTACCGAAGGGGGGGGTTCTTCCGGCCCGAGATCCGCCGCGCCTTCAACCGGTAGATATTCCGCCGCCGCGGACTGCTGTGCCGCCTCCCTCGACCTCGAAAACGCCTCTCCGTTCGGCACCACCACCGCTCCTCCTGCCTCTTCCGCTGCTGCTGAGGCAGCCGACACCCCCTGCCCTGATATCAACCGGTCCACCGAGCGCAGCCTTGCGGCGCTGGCCTCAGCAGCCCGTTCCTGAAGAAAAAAAAAAAAACGTGTTCGCACCAGGAGTGGGCCAGGGGAGGGGAGTGTTTAACGGACCACAGGGGGGGGCAGGGGGGGCGGTGGCATGCTGGCGGCTGTGTCCATTGTTGGCGTTGTTATGGAGAAATTTTCCGATTTGAGATCCTGATTGTTACGCCTGTGACATTTCATACCCACATGAGGCCGCAGGAGTTCTGCGCACTGCGTTGGAAAAACACACCAACGCGCTTTTGGCACTCAGTACTCGCCTCACAGAGACCCGTGTGCAATCAAACCTTCCAGGCCTCCCAGTGCATTGCTGTGAGCCTCTTCGAGCCACGTTTGGAGAGCTGGGGTGCAGTGTGTGTTCATCATGTTAGCCAACATAGGAAATCCAATTTGGAAATGTTGGACGATCCTGGTTGGAATTCCTCACGAATTCCAACCCGGAAACGGCGAAATTACTTTCATATCCGAGGCATACTCTGCGCACACATCCGCTCTGGCTTCCTAAACTTGGCTCCGAGAAGCTGACAGCAGTGGAGCGTACATCCTTGACGGTTTGATAACGAACATCGGTCTTGTGAGGCGAGGACGACGTGACGAAGTGCCTTGGTGCCCTCTGCTTGCTATCCAGTACGCAGAACTCCTGCTTTTTGGGAGTGGTTAAGCATTTTCTGTCAATCCCCCCGCTTCCAAATCGGTAAAAAATCCCATAACAACTGGCCTGAGCATATTTCTGTTCTGTGCTGCCATTATTGACCTACTACCTCTGCCACAGCGACACCATCCCGCCAACGCACCCACCAAAACACCGGTTCTTCCGAAAGGCGGGGAGGTCCTTCTCTCGCGGCCACCGCACTTCACCACACAACTTTCGAAGGCTGCTATATACATGACGCATGGGACGTCGTCATCACACCTGTAAATGTCTCCGCCATAGCTCCCGACACTTGGTGGAGCACGTCGCCTCCCTCCCCGGGAACTCTACCCTCCGCCGGGCCCCCAGCACCCCCCGCTTGCGCCTGTGCGTCCCGCCGTCCCCCCCTTCCTCTCCCCCCTCTTCCTCCCTCTTGTTCCAAGTCCTGGGGTCTTTCCGGCTTGGTTTGGCCCAGGCGATGGGCGTGGGGTCAACCAGGACAACGCGCTCTCCTGCGCACTCGCGTCGTTAAAACGCGTTCAGAATGCGGCGAGACAGCCGGGGGGTACCGTCGTATCATAAGTCGGGGGGGCACCGTGGAATCACCATCAGTCTGGGGAACCATTGTATCATCATTCGGGGGTATGTACCGTGGTATCGTCATCAATCGGGGGGTACCGTCGAATCATCACCAGTCGGGGGTACCATGGCCAGACCATATGGCACGCAGTACTTTCGCGAGAAGAGGGAGGGGGTGTCGCATCACCAGAGTGTGGTGGTCCCTGTAAAAGGCCTGGAAAGGAAGGCCGGTGCCCGCTGTACAGGGCCGGTGAAATCGCGTGTGACATATGTAGATGAAACACGCGGAATAAGTGCACATCCCTTGGCGGCATAATGCAGACTTAAATAGAGGGGCCCCTGCTGCTGTATCATCATCATGTCAGCGGCGCGTGGTGAAATCCTCAGTCACACCAGCCAGCCACTCTCGTGTCGGTGTGGGCAGACACCACAGCACCACCGGCTCCTCCAAGAGTCAGCGGAGAAAAAGACATAAAAAAAAAGTAAATCCCGACTACAAAGTTTTTTGGGGGGGAACTAAGAAGGTGGTCGTGTTCCATGTACCTTCCCTCAAAACGCCGGCACGAGCGGCTTTTTTTTTTAACGAGCCTCCCAGCTTGTTGTCCAAAAAACATGGTACTGTACGCATAACACAGAAAACAAAAACACAAAAAAAACAAGTGAATGCGGCATATGCATATGCATGACCCCTTCCACCCCCGCTCACCGGGCCTCCGCCGAAGCCTGAGAAACGGTCGCGCCTTGTAGGCCACGGCTGGAGGCACGGGGGTCTTGCTAGGCCCACCCGCCGCCGTCGTTGTCGGTGCCGACGCCTCCTCCTCCTCCTCCTTCTTCTTCTTCGCGGCGGCGTCCCACTCGGCCTTGAGGCGCTGCAGGTAGTCGCCCTTGGCGAAGCCCACCCTGATCTTGCCGCCCTTCCACCTGCGAAAAAAAAAAAAAAATGACGACAAAATAGAAAAAATGAGCCACGCCGGGTTGTTCAGTCAGCGCTTGATCGGTCCGCCCAGAGATGTTGTTGATCGAAAGGGCAGACAACAGCACCGGCAGAAAAGGATACCCCTAGCCGAAACAACGCTAAGGTCGGGATCGGGACAATGGACGGGGTCATCAGGCGGGGGCGGAGCCCCAAGGGAGCGGCCGGCTGGTAAGGTTCAACGTGCAAAAAGTGGTTTAGACGGTATTTTCCGTGGGAGCTGGCTGGAAATGTTCCACGTGAAAGTGGTTGTCGGGGTACTGTTGCACACGGTATTTTCCGTGGTTCGTCGCGTCGTAGCGGCCGGTGGAACCGCGGTATGCATATTGTAGTAACAACCGATGACATAGCCCACCCACCCCCCCCTCTCGAAACAGAGCTACTGCGAAATGCGCCCTTCTGGCCGAGCACGTCTCAGTCAGTCCCTCGCCCCTCAACACGCACTCCTCTTGTACGCCCCAGAAATTTAGGTTATGCTCCATGAAACTCCTCCACCGTTTCTACGCCCTTGCACGTCGCGAGTTCGATAAAGGATGCCTGCTGCAAGGTAAATTTCTCCTTCGCAACCTCCACCTCAACACAAAACAACCCGCGGGTAATTAATTCCTCTCACGCTGATTGCGGTCCGGTGACTTCGTCTCAGCTCATCGATGGTGAAGTACCTCTTGACCACCTCAACGCCTACTGTACCCACACCCACACACTCGCTCTCACAACGCCTTACCTGGCCCCGTCGTACGCCGCTATCGCCCTCTCCGCTCCCGCCTTCACCCCTTCCCCACCAGGGATGCTGACGTACCCAAACCCGCGCTCGATGCCCGTGGATGCGTCGCGCATGATCTCGGCTGTCGGCGAGGCTGTCCCTGACGGGAGGGTGCGAGCGATTAGGGCCGCCAGCTCGTTCGGGTCAACCCCGCGTGCCAGCCCGCCAACTGTTTGGGGGGGAGAGGGGGGGAGGGAGGGAGAGGGGGACAGAGAGAGAGACGAGACAGAGAATGAGAGAGGGAGAGCGAGAAAGAGAGAGAGAGAGAGACAGAGAGAGAAGAGAGAGAGACATACAGAAACAGGACAGAGGCAGAGTGAGAAAGAGACAGAAACAGAGACAGAGACAGAGACAGAGACAGAGACAGAGACAGAGACAGAGACAGAGACAGAGACAGACAGAGAGAATGAGAGAGAAAGGGAGACATCAACAGAGAGACAAAGACAGAGGTAGAGACACAGAGTGAAGATGTACGGTGAGAGTACTTGTGGACAGGCCTGCATCGGGTGCGTAACGTTCGCCAGGCCGCCCGGATAGCAGGAAGGGACAACAAAGACTACGACGACTACGGCCAGTGTCGCTCTACTACAGTACACAAGCCTACAGCTATGTACAGTACTACTTCACTGTAAAAACAAGCAGCAGAGTGAGTCCCTCGGCAGTCACAGCAGTACACTATCTGCAGCCGCGTGGTCTGAAGCCGTTCTTACGCCTGCTCGGTGTCTTTGAATAGCAGTCGATTCCTTTGCCGACTAACGCAACCCGTGGGTTCGCGTACCGCCGCCAAGCATGCAGACATGTAGACCTTCGTTACACCAGTAACAGGTATTGCACCACATGAGATCCTAACCCTAATCCCATGCAAGCGACCATTGCACTTGGTGAAGTACTATTATACCAAAGCAGGCTGGCAAGCGGTTGCACCCTCCGAGCTACTAAATAGTTCATACCTTTCCCCCGAAGACGGAGAGCGGCACATGGACCGGGAATTCTACGAAGGTACCTCTGCATAGGCATTAGGAAAAATAAGTACGAACACAGAAAGACTACCCGTTCGAGATACACCCACAGAAGTCGAACGGGATCTGTTATTAATAGAGTCTTTTCAGTAAGTGGAGGAAATGCAATACTTGTACAAGTACCATGCCGGGTTGTACAGCATAGTCTACCGGTAGTTTTTTTAAACTCGGTGGCTGCTGGCTGCTCGCTGATGATGCACCGCACTCGTCATGTTTGCGAGTTTCGTCTACACGGCAAGCAGTGCCGGCCGGCAATCCATCACAATCAGCGCTCAGTACGTGCCAGGTAAACAATGCAAGCACAGAGCTACACTGGTAAGGTCGGCGGAGGCTCCCACAGGCTATGTAGCCTTTGGAAACTCGGTAGGCTACACAGCGCCACAGCTGGCTCTACAAGAACACGCGGCCTCCAGCGGCAAACACGGAAGCCTTTCGCTCACGACTTCGTGCTCGGCTTACCGTGGAGCCTGACCCCGGCATCGTCTCCTCGCTCTGCAGTCATAGGCCCGTCGTCGTCGTATACCCATGGGTTGGTTCACCTCTCACGGTACTGGGGGGGGGGGTGAACTCGGAGAGGAGGCACGACGAAGTGGAATATTGGCGGGGGGCGTGGCAAAGAATATGACTCTTATCCCTTATAAAACCAGGTTTTATAAGAGTCATATTCTTTGGGGCGTGGTCTAGTCGCCGGGGGGGCACAATACCATCTCCGGTTCCCACACTCCCCGGCGGGGGTCCGTGTAGTCCGATGCTCTGCTGCCTCATCTCACACCAAAGGGACCCGAGAGAGAGGACATCTGGTGTAGATATTTAATTCCCCCACCACCAGAAGGCTAGTATTTCTACGCTTGCCTGGAGCCAGACAGCAGACAGGCGTGGCCGCCGATTTAGCCCCCGCTTTTGTAACGGCCAAGTTTCAAATCGGAGACACGTCCGCTCTGCTTTACTAGGTAGGTGGTGCATATCTCGACAAAGCAATTGCTGGGGCTCAGGAGGCAAGCTTAGGAAGGCAACATGCCCCGGCGGTACAACGAAGCCGTCTACAAGGACAGCGTTGGGGCTCTGCTGCAGAGGCAGCCGGTCGGGACTGGTGGAAATCATGATCGAAGGTGTGTCCGATGACTCTGACTGCTGTCGTGAGGGTGGTGAATAATACAAGCACGAGCGTCGGCGAGAACCAAATTGCCGCTGCTGCGCTGAGGATCGGTACCGTGCGTAGTTCAGTGGTCGCTGCAAGGGCGGCTCTGTTGTGTTGTGTCCTGCCGCGAAGCGGGCAAACACTTCCAAAAAAAAAAAAAAACGCACAGGAAAAGATTGGATCTTCGACGACTGTTTTTTGCTTCGTACTGCTGCTGTTACTGCCGTATAGAGGCAACACCACGACAACAGCAATGCATACCACTGCTGTAGGTCACAAGCTGTGTTTGTTTTTGGCAACGAATTCTCCGACGTTTGGAGAAACTCCGGTAGTGTGTCAATCAAGGTTGCAGGTCGAAACACGAAACCTAACACAACGAGGAGACCGACCTCTCAACACTGCCAGAGAGTCAGTCTTGCTGTACAAGTACCCGACTTTGTTCGAGTGTAGCTGACGTCGTGTTTCGCTGCACCACTGCTGTCGTTTGTGTGTGACCGATGCGGGGGGGCGGGGGATACTCGACCGCGGCAGGCACCGAGGTGGCGGCTCCGCTGTGAAGAACTACCGTTTGGACAACAGGGCGAACATCAAGGAGATTCAGGCGCAAAACCGGCAGGCGAGTATCCACACGTTCTGCCACAAGCAGACAAAGAGCACGCCCAAGCCCCCCCCCCCCTCCTCCCCCTTGGAGTATCACTTCAGCCGGAGATCCAATCCAGTAGGAAAGATTTTTGTGTCGTTTTCGTCTTTGGTTTTGGCACGGCGTGCTTTTTCTGGACCTGCCGTGGGTTTGACCCCCCCACCCCCCGGAATTTTGCCCGCTTTTGCTTTGGAGCGAACATCCTCTTTACCCACGCTTGCTGGATGTTGGTCCGTGCGCACCATACACCCTGCTCCCAAGCGGGAAAAGCACCTGAAAAGCTGCTGCTGCGCCCCTTTTTTTTCGAGAGCCCCCTAGCATTGCCTAGCTTTGTTTTTGAAAGTATTTTCTCCTTTCGCATGGCGACCCGTCTCTCCGCTGCACGCCGAGCCCGCCATGCATTAACGTGTCTTCTCGCTTGATCAATGTGACGTTCTGCCTCCTGTCGCCTCACCTTCTGAACCCACGCATCCTGAGCAGCGCGTGCCGTATGAACATACGCCTACGAGTAGCAGTTAAGTTTAGTGTATTTTCACCGACGTCATTCTGAGCAGCACGTGCCGTAAGTAGTGCACGCCTACAAAGTAGCAGTGCGTTTAGTGTATTATTTCCCCGAAGCACATTCTGAGCAGCACGTACCACATGTAGTAGTACACGCCCCAAGTTTACAAGCATAATTAATAAGTCTATTCAGGTTGGCGTCGCAAAATGAGAGCCAGGTGGTTTGACCGGCGCGTTTCGTCCGCACGGTTGGATCCGAAACAAAAACCGGCGTCCGTCCGTATTTACTCGCTCCGCGGTGTTTGGCCGATTTCCGGGGTCCGCAGCGGCGGGAAGAGGAGGCCGCACCCCCGGCGGAGCCGTTCAAGCTCCGGCAGTTTAAGAACGTCAAGTCCAGATTCGCCTCGGCGGGTGCGACGGGAACGGAGATCTCCCAGGTATAAAAACGGTAAAACTGTTTGTTTTTTTTCTTTTTGGAATGCCTTCGCAAGGAGAGGAAGCCCAGCACGACAAAAGACCAGGCGGGGCAGGCAAAGAAAGCAAGTTCATTACGAAAAAAGACCTGGGAGGGGGCACGTAGACCCTAACCCTGAATCCAACTTGGCTGATTCTATCCCTTGTCCAGTATGTTTGCTTGCTTTGAGAAACCTGCGTAGACCTTTGTTGTTGACAAGCTGAATGCTTCGTGAGGCGTCGGCTGTGTTTAGGGCGCCAATTTTGTTTCTATGCACCGCAAATTGAGGTAGACATAGGGCTGTAGAGTCTCGCTTGGACACCTGCGGTGCAAGTGGCATCCAGTAGACCTCCATCCACAATAACAGCTGTGTTCGCATAAGACACGGCCTGAACATGCGAACCCCCCGTCCTCTCGAGGCCGCGTGGTCAATGGTCAAGCCGCTAGGGCATGCCAAACATAAAGAGTATGCCGGCCCCCCCCTGTTTTTTTCCATCATGAGGTGTGACAGCAATGTTTTTGTGCGTGGGTGTGCTTCTCCTTCTTTTATTGTTCTGGCTTTTTTTTGTTCTTTTTTTGTGTGGCTGGGGCCAAAAGACGAAGACACCCGGGTGCGACGAGAAGACACTGCCGGCGTCGCGAGACTTCCTCCGAAGAGGCACACGAGAGAAGGTGGGCGTAGCCATACAACATCACAATGCGCAAAGGCGAAAGGAAGGAGTGACCTGTCGCGCGCGAAGCCGCTTTTCTCAACTTGTTGTCGAACCTCTGCTGCTGTGCAATCTTTTGCTCACGGCGTTGCCGGACGGCCTCTCGCGTCCCGTCGCCTTTTGCTAGCCAGCCGCTCAAGGAGCAGCACCCCGTAAAGCGTGCATCTTGCAGGACCCCTTCTCCCGCCGAAATCAAAGGCCATCATAACCATTGAAAACCCTGCGGTTGGCGTACCGACAACCCCCCACGGGGCACGCACCACATGGCCGTCTTTCCCCCACAACTTCCTCCCAGAAAGAGCAAAAAGAGATAGAAAGAAGAGGTATATCTACCATGTTTTCCCTATCGACCCCTCTCCAGGCCCACGCTTCCACCAAGAGACAGGAAGGTACCCCCCGCCCCCTTTGCCTCTGGGGCTGCTTTTATTGTGCCGTTTGTCGACCCTCTTCAACCCCTAGTCCGAACGGTCCCCGTCACCCCCTCCGATAGGGTAGGGATTACATTTTTGGGGTACCTTTCCGGCAAAGTAGGAAGGGACGATTGGCCATCGGTGATCGGCCCTGTGGGAACGAACAATGCTCTGTCGAGGACGCATGGTCAATGGTCTGACACCTGAACTGAAGGATTCAAAACATGAGTACATCCCCCCCCCCCGGAAAGCAAACGAGAGGATGATGACCAGATTCTGGTTGATCCTTGGGCAAGGTAGCCTGGGCCGGCAAAAACCCGGCATACCCCTCTCCCCGGCATGGTAGGGATGCGAGGTCATTGATCTAAGAACCAAGGGCATGCGTTTACGCTACCCCCCTCCCCTTCCAGGTGGCAACGGAGTTGCGGCAAGCGGCCGTACGGCGGCGGCAAGAAAACAACAACAGCGCGGCGGGGGCGGTAACGGCGACGGGATCGAAGCTATTCGGGGCGACAGGGACGATGTATAGACCGTCGACCTTTTCGCCGCCGCCGAACTGCGCTTCTCCCGATAGCGGTGCCGCCTTCGGTGGTTCAGGTACAGAGCCGACGCCGCTGGTGCTGCTGTCTGTAGCAAGCACTGCTGGGGATGCCGTTGCGTTTGCTTCCCATCCTAGTGTTGCTGCTGTGAAGTCGCGAGATGAGCTTGTGGCGCTGCTGCTGCGGCAGCGGCAGCGGCGGCGGCGGCGGCGGCTGCTATTTACCTGTTTCATTTGTTGCTCAGTTCGGAGTAGAGTGGTGGGAAAGAACTCTCTCGATGATCCCCGAACGCTCGATCGGAGCTGCACCTTGGAATATGAGCTCGTTGAATGGTAAAAGAGGCCAGTACCAATAGCTTGCTGATGTGCTTATCTTCTGTCGGCAAGACACCAGCCGAGTTTTGCCGTTTGTTCTTGGGTATGGAAATCACAAATTACACGCGCGTATGTATGTAGGCCTGCATGTATGTGTGCATGTTCGTATTGTGCGTGTCCATCTCTGAAAAAACACGCTACATAACGTTGTGGTCGACCGCAATGTTGATCAACAAAACAATCTGACAAGGTTCGCGAGGCGGCTCGCACGGTCGGGAGGAAGGGGCTTCTTCTCCTTCTTCTAGCCGTCGGGGGCGGGGGGGTGGTGGTGCCGCAGGGGGCTCCGCGGCGGACTACCACTTCGGTGGTGGTGGCGGCGGCGGCTGTGGGGTTACGCCAAGAAAGGAGGCGGTGCCTAGAGCGGGGGACGTTGCGCAGCTAGCCCCGCGATCGGACAGGGACTTCGTGGCTGCGAATCGGATGCAGGTGTGTGTGTGTGTGGGGGGGGGTATGCGACGACCGGGGGGTCATGTCTAGTGTTGTTGTGCTGTCTTTTGAGGATTGTAATCGTTTTCTCTTTCTCCGCACCAGCATCCTGTCCATGTCTCCAGCTTGAAAGATGCCTTGCGTAGCTTCTGTTCATTTTGTGTATTGAGTCTGTCCTATGTTTGCCTCTATTGCTGTGCTGACAGATCTTTAAAAAAACATTTCCGTTCCACCACTGAACCTATGCGTCCGCCGATGTGGTTCCACCGCTGCTGCTGTGGAGATGCAGACGCTGCAAAAGCGATAGATAGCCAGCCCCATGTGTTCATCGTCTGTGCTCTCCTTTTTTTTTGTATTGTGCTGATCTACGAACATGACTTGCCGAGTGGCGTTGTGTTTTCGCATTGAACAAAAGGAAGGTGTGGCTACAAGTAGCTATCTCCCGCCGCTCAGCGTTAGGGACAGTGAGCAGAATGTTGCAGTGAGTTTTCGCGTGTTTGCTTGTCATGGGCGTGAGGAACAGCGAACGCGCGAGAGTTGTTTGATTCCGTTTCCCGCATGAAATAACCGCCCCATGTCTACATTCGCAAGATAACTCGTTTTACCTACAAACGTGACCGTTTTTTTCCATCTTCGTTCATTTTCTTCTTTCCTCCTTCCAGCAATAAGAGTCGTAATCCCGTTTAACTGTTGTAACCGTCATGTCGTTTTATTTTATTTTTTGGGGGGGGGGTGATTCCTTGGTATTTTTTTTTTTTTGTTGAAGGCTGCGGAGATGAAGGCGAAGGACGTGTCCGAGCGGGACACCACGTTCACGCACGATAGCTACGGCAGGGTGAGTCATGAGGGCTGTTTCCTGTTTTTTTATTTTTTTTTTCGCTGCCTCTACGGTGTTGTTGTTGTTGTTGTTGTTGTTGTTGTTGTTGTTGTTGTTGTTGTTGTTTTGGTTGTTGGTGATGTTGCTGTTGTCGTTGTTGTCGTTATCGTTGCTGTTGGTGTTGGTGTTGGCGAGGATGGTCTTGTTGCCGCGTGGGGAAACGTTGTAACCTGGGAATCATGGCAACACCCGCAGTTTCAATCCAATAAAACTACTTTCCGTGATGCGGTTACAGGCGGAGGGTTAGGGTTAGGGTAAGCTACGAACTCTAAGATAGATCATTTTTGCATTTAAGAAAAAAAGCACACTCTCTCTCTCTCTCTCTTTCTCTCCCATGCCCCCCCTCTGATCCTCACTCGTGTTCCTCACGCTTTCCCACATCCTCCGGGTTGGCATTCATCGCCCATTCAACACACACACACACGCGCGCGCACAGGTGCCGGAGTACCTGGTGTCGAGGCAAGAGCAGTGGGAGAGGGAAGCGGACCGTCGAAAGGCGGAAGCGCCGGACCCTTCCTGTCCCCCCGGGATGAAGCTAATGCCGGAGGAGGAGAGGCTGCAGACTCTCAGACAGCTACAGGTATGCGGTGTACAGTAAGTTGCGAGCATCTGCTATACCTCGGACTCCCCTCTTTGTAAAAGATGGTCTGTTGTGTTGTTCGTAAAAAAAAATACAAACTAAAAAACATTTTGAACAGCTACAGGGGTATGTGGGCACGTGTGTACCGCCGTACGTTGCACACATTTGAGACATCTATCTACAGGTATTTGTCTACGTGTGTACCGTAGACTGAGACAGCTACGGGTATTTTTGTACGTAAGTTGCTAGAATATACCACTAGACCATTAGTCTAGTCCACAACGACAACGAAGAGGAGTCAGTCCAACTTTGTGGTTTTTGAGTTTTTTGGAAAGCTCTCGACATGGAGACTCCTCCAACACCCAACGCCGCCATTTTCAGCACACTCAGGAATCGGGCTTTGAGAAAAGGTCCAGGGTGTGCGTTATCCTGGGGACATCTACGGCTACCACACCCCACGCTCCGCCCGGGAACGTGTATCCTCGTCTTATCGTCCTTTCCTTCAACACATGTTTCCCTCGCCTAGGTTTTCGCGTGTTTTGCTGATAGTTCGTGTGAATACCGGTGCGTTATGTTTGCGCATTCCCCAAAGCAGCTCTTTGTATTTGTTGATCTGACGAACTGACTTGTGCACCCTTTTTCGGCTATTTAGGTTAGATGGTACGGGGCAGAGACTGGAACGGTTTTGTAACGTGAAGACAACACCTCCAACACCATCAGATTCCTTTCCCGCAGCTGCATGCCCCGATATATCGCTCTCAAAGCTTCGAACCCCCCCCCCCCCCCCCCCCAAACCCCGAATTTATAGCACCCCCCCCGGGGGGGAGGCGGAATATTACACCCGCCCCCGCACGGGGACCGGGGGAACGTCATACCGCTCGAAAAGGATATAATCGGTGCGCATGGAAGAAGGAACCATGGCTCCCGGGGGTTACCGAAAAAAAAAACGCTCAAGCCAAACCAACCTTAAAAGTGTCCGTGGGGGGGGAAAAACCCCCCCCCGGGGGGGGGGGGGGGCCACCCGAAAAAAAAAGTGAAAGAGAACAATTGGGCCCAGGCCCAATTTTGGGGGGCCAGGGGAAAAAAAACAAAAAAAAGGGTGAAGGGGGAAAAAAAGGGCTAAGAAAGGCTCCAGGGGGAGGAGGGGGGAAAAGCCC
>FN649728.1:2114098-2133887 GCA_000310025.1 Ectocarpus siliculosus | reverse complement strand
ACCCAGGGGTTTGTAAAAAAAAATTCTTTTCCCCATTTTTTTTTCCACCCCATGGGGGAATTTTTTTTTTGGGGGGTAACCCGTTAAAAAGCCCCTTGGTTTTTTACCCCTTGGCCAGGCCACAAGGAAACAGGCCCCGGGACCCCCCCCCGTTTTTGGGAACCCTTACCAATTTTCTCCGGGGGGGGGTTTTTCCCCCCCCAGGGGAGGACCCTTTCCCCCCTGGCCCGGTTTTAAGTTGGATTCCCCCCACCCCCCCCCCCCCCCCCCCCCCCCATGGCGGGGGCCCCGGGTTCTTCCCCCCCCCCCGCCCTGAAGGGGTGGGCAAACTTGCCCCTCGTGTTGTAGTTCCCCCGTTTTTTTTGTTCGGAAAACCCTTGGTGGGCGTTCCCCCCCTCCCGGAAAATGGGGGGGCCCCAGAAAGAGGGGGGGGGGGGGGGGGGGGGGGTACTCATGTAAACGCATGCCGTAGTGGTGACCTCGAATCCCAACAACCCGGGACGGAGGGATATGCCGGGTTTTCGCCGGCCCAGGCTACTTTTTGTAAGGATGAGTAGAGGTGGGGGGCAGGGTTGGAAAGAGGCACATACCGTCGCCCGCCTTCTTTCTCCCTCCACCCGAAGCACGTAACTCGCGTGTGGTCTTCGGCTCTAGTGTAGCCGCCGCCGATGGCAACACGATTTCCGTTTTTCTACATATGTAGTTCATACCTGAGATCTACGGAATCTACGAAGCACCGTACGAGCGACGTTGCGAAAGAGAGAGGGAGAGGCGCATGGGAAGAGAAAGAGACAGACAAAACACAGATAGACAGAGAGGGAGAGAGGGAGAGAGAGAGAGAGAGAGAGAGAGAGAGAGAGAGAGAGAGAGAGAGAGAGAGAGAGCAATGGGGAACAACGTGGCAGTCTCCTCTACCACGGACGTAAACAAGAGAAGGGAGCTGACTAACCATCTCTGTCTCTCTAGTCCGCCCCAACACACAACACTCACTCTTCCTTCGCCGTGGGTGCCGTGTTGACATCCGGGTGAGTCTTTAGAGCCTTCCGCCTATAAGCTCTCTTGATCTCTGATTGGTCCGCGGTCTCCGGGATCTCCAGCACCTGTCCGTGCATGCAATCGGGGATCCGCGGATGGTGGTAGTTGTGTTGTTGGGCTGGGGGGTGAACAGCAGCGTTGGTTGCGGTACAGTCGGGGTCCCTCTATAGTGCGGGTATGTGCCGAGCGAAACGACCCGCACTATAGTGGGTACCCGCACTACATGATTTCGCGCCTGAATAGTGCGGGACCTCAGAACCCTGTACAGCAGTGCGGGAAGCGCACTATTCGCGATATCACTAGGATAAAGTAGTGTACGGGTTGAGTAAGCCAACGACAAGGCAAATGAAGGTGGCACAGCGGTAGTGTGCGCAACAAGTGAGGGGACAAAATAAGAGGTGAGGTTTATAGGATAGATAGACGCCTGCGTTCGTTCGTCGGTGAGACTAGAACGCACTGCGCAGCGGTAAAACGACATCTGATCTGTGCATGGTAGAACAGATCGCGGCATGCCCTGGATCCATGGCATGTAGCGCCAGAGTATGCTGAGTGAAAAGTTGTGTCTCAGCCCGTGTTGTTGCTCCAATCCGTTGTGCGTTGATCCCCCTGGAATATTATTAAATTATTGAGAGGATGACATCTGTTTTATATTAATACGAGCCAAATGGAACACGTCCGCATCCATCTGCACACACAACCGAGGAGCACCTTTGGAAAAAAACTTTCAAAACCACTCCAGAGTAACCCACAGATGCGAAAAGCAAAGGGGGGAACACTCCAAAAGCAAAGACGACCTAAGCAAAGACCCTGCTTCTCATTTTCTTTCACAAAACGTCACTACACACAACGCAACACCATGCTTTTGTGGGGCTAGGTGGGGTGAACGCAAGAAGAAAAAAAAACTGGCGAAAACCCGCAATAAATTGACCCACATTCCACACACGTACTGCAGACAGCCCGTATACATTCGATACCAAAAAACGAAAAAACGTCAAAACCCGCACTATACAGGGTCTGGAGAGGGACCAAACCCGCACTATAGAGGAGTACCCCGAATAGTGCGGCACCCGCACTATAGTGGGGTCCAAGTTGTGCCAAGCGATTTCACCCGCCCTATAGAGGGACCCCGACTGTAGTCCATTGCATGCGTTTGCATGACCTGCCCTTGGGGTCTGCGCCTTTCAACATCTCGTTTGTACCATTTGGGTTTATTACATGCCTCGGGAACGCGTAAAGTGATCTTCTTTGCCTTTGAAGATCAATGGCAAGTCCGGGCGAATTCTGGATGGAGGTATTGCAGATCAAGACAAACAACAACAGCAGCAAAAACAAGACACCCCCCGAAAGACCATGATGTATTGTTCCGGACTTCAAAACGTCGCTTAAACACAGTAATGGTGGGGTCATGTGCACACTCGGAAGTTTATATTGTCAGGTTGTAGAGTCTCTAACCCCCATGACCTCAAAACGTCGTTTTTCAAAACAAATCTGGCGGTTCCCGCAGAGCCTGCCGACTCCCACCAGCGCTAACGCGCTGTTAAGTACCGGAGGCACATACACACCCCTGCTCCAGAGCATCTATCTCGAGGACGAGTTGTCAATGGTCTAACCGCTAAGGTACGCAAAACAGGAGTACCCCCCCGCCAACACCAACACCCACAAAGCTCCGTCCTCTCGAAGACGAGCGGTCTAGCCGCTAAGGCATGGAAAACATGAGGACCCCCCCCCTGCTGCTCCAGACAGAGCATCTGTTGCTCTGTAACGGTGGAGTTCTCACTTGCCTCGTAGAAGTCTCTGGCCATGCGCAGCACCCCGCCCTCGACACCTCTAACCCTTCTTCTGCTGCTAACTCTGCCGCCGCCTCGTTGATGTGCCGCTGCCCCCCACGGTCCAAGGCGAGCCACTGTTCGGGCTGAACGTTTTAAAGGAATTTAGGGAAAGTAGCGATACGATTAGGGATGCTGTTCGGGCCTAACGAATTCGGGGAAAACAATGTTGTTTAGGGAGACTTTTTCGCTGTTTCGATCCATCGAGCGTTCGGCATTGGGTGGGCGGCGGGGGGGGGCGGAGGGTAGGACGTACGTATGGCTTCGGGGGACGCTGAACGCGCAGAGGACGTTCAGGTGACGAAAAACAACAGTTTGTCCTTTGCTCTACTTGTATGTACGGTTTGCATGAGATGACAAGGTATCGTCTCTGTTTTCGCTTGGGAACGGAACGGCAGATGATATGTCGACGACTGCTTGACGGCGTTGAGGCGGAAACGTCGCTGAAAGGCCAGATCTGATGCTAACCAACAGCCTGCAGCTTCACAACTACCGGCATGTTGTGCTCTACAGCAGTAGCAATGACGATGTGATCGACCTCGATCCTGCGGTAGGCGCGCACCTTACATAAAACGCCGAGCACGAAATCTGCCACTACATACAATATTGCAGCAGCACAGCGGGTGTTCGTTTATCTGCGTACCACAAGCCGCACGATAACACACAGCAGTAGCGCGCCTGGCTGGCGTGCGAGTTGGTGGAGCGGCAGCGTTGCGTTGCTGCTTCTCCATAGTGATAGTACGCTATCCTTCCGTCGCAGCAGGTTTACGGAGAATCCGCCGCGGGGACATCGGACCTCATGCTATTGGCTAGGACCTACAACATACGGGACCTATTCGATCCGTTGCGTGTAGATATTATGCTGGTACTGCCGTCCCCTTCTCTGTGCGCAGGTTCTGAACAC
The DNA here is from genome assembly GCA_000310025.1 of Ectocarpus siliculosus. Classification (NCBI taxonomy): domain Eukaryota; class Phaeophyceae; order Ectocarpales; family Ectocarpaceae; genus Ectocarpus; species Ectocarpus siliculosus. The sequence goes on along the minus strand of FN649728.1, from coordinate 2,130,122 downwards.
CACGAGCTTGCGAACAGGAGCACGACCGTCACACGCTTAGCTCCCCCCCATTGCATGTAAGCAACCTGGACACGGGACACCAGGTACAAACTCCAGGACATTCCCAGCATTCTGACCTGTGGACACATCAAATGATGATATTCGGAGTCCAAGAGCGCTACGTTCTACGAGCGCCAGCGCCACATAAGAGAACACGAGCAAGGGTGAGACTTTTTCACGCGGTCGCCCAGGCATGGCTCCGCACAGGAGGAAGAAACAAGGACCAGGCAGGACTGAGAGCAGCAAAGGTTGGCGACGGGGGTCCTCGGGATGGGGAAAAACCAATATGGGGGGGTGCCCGGTGCACTTACTCTTGGTTCTCATCCAGAACCAGCGCCGTTCCCGCGTTCCCGCCGCCGCCGCTCGCTCGCCCGCCGCGCTTTCGTCTGCTCTATCTTCGCCGTTAGTCCCCCTTCCCTGGTTTGTTTGCATGAGAGAACGCCCATCTAGAGAAATTCCGTGCGTCTTTTGCTTACGGCTGTTCGCACCTGATCTACAGGTGAGATGGACAGAGTACAGCAGTACTGCTGAATAGCGCAGAGGCGGTACGAGGGTGAAAGACCCACAGGCAGAGATGTTTTCACGTACTGCCTCTTTTGGGTTAGCAAGCAAGTCATCCCCCCTTTGGCCGAGCCTCTGGCCCCTGGGCCGAAGTACAAGTAAGTATATCAGGAGAGCTGGATCACTTACGGGTGGGGCGCAACGTGTTCGTAATGGCAGTCTCTCGTGTTGAGTTTCCCCCAAAACTAAAGCGACATTTTCAACATTTCCGAAGCAAAAATAGAAAACGGTCCGTGTCTCATGTGCCGGCGGCAGAGTGCGAACCCTCTCTGGATACTGCTGCGGTGTTCAGCCCCTATGACCTAACAGGTTCATTGCCGTTCTATGTGTTTTTTAATGTCAGTACCTGTAAAAGTGTTAGGTATACTGGCGAGCCTACTACCGTCAGTAGCAGGCACGCGTAGCCGCGTATGTATCCAATGGAGGAGGAGCCTGTTCGCATTTGGCGATCATCTCGTGCGCTTCGCATCCGCAACATACTCCCCAAGTGCTTGTTAGACACTCGTTCCACATCTCTGCCTGGAGTGCGCCGACTGAGCCGGTCTCCCACCCCGCCGATCTCACACAATCTGCAAACCGCTTTGGTTGATTCCCCACTCAATAGTAATCATAGGTGCCACCCGCATGAACTCTGCGGCGGCCAGCAACGCCTTCGCCAAGTGGGAAACCCTAGAACCCGCCGCCACCAGCAGCAGCACGAAGACCGAGCGGGTATCGCTTGCGATCCCCTCCCTCCGGCCCAAGCTTCCCTCCTCACGACACCAACTGCAACCACCCCCAACCCCGAATGTCCTTGCCGGTCGCGGCTTTCCGAGTTCGCCGCCCCTTCCGCGGGAAGAATCGCGGGCGCCCAAACCCATGGTAGCAGCTGCCGCGGTTTTCGCCGGCTCGGACAGCACCCGCGGCGAACGCTACGCCACCGACAGCGGCGGCAGTAACGGCACCGTCGACTATGACGGGAAGGAGAGAAACACGTCCCCGGCGGGGCTCGCTCCGTTCGGCACGGTTGACGCCGACACTCCCGCAAGAGCCTCCGCCGCCCTTGCTACCGCCGCCGCCGGTCCGCAGTCGTTACCGCAACCGGAAGCACCACGCACGCTGCCTGCATCTAGAGGAGGGCGGAACCAGGACAGTGAGCCCTCGTTTTGGGGGGAGCGGGCACGGCCTTCCGACGGCGGCGGTAAAGGCGGCGGCGGGGGCGGCGGCGTAGTTGCCAAAGACGGCGATGCGGAGGCGTTGCTCGCGCGGTTGGCTGGCAAGGCCAAGCAGGCGGCGGCCGTGGCGTTGTCCGCGTCCGCGGCTTCGGGAGGCATGACGCCCGACCTCACCGCTCGATCGGCACCAACGGGAACAGTGACGAGGAACGTCAAGTCCGCGGGAGTCGAATCCATTACCGATGCTACCGTTCGAGTGAGATTCTCGGGGGATAAAGGCCACCTCGGTGCCGCCATCAAGCGAGGCACCACCGGAGAGGACTGCCGCGATGAGAGCACGGTTACGGCCGTGGGCAGGCAAGTGCCGGAGGTGGCGGCGGCGGCGGGAGGAGTCGCCGTCGACGGCGGCGCGAGACTGGCGGAACTGTGCAAGGAAGACAAGACCAAGGTGGCTCGCCTGATGCAGGACCTCGTGAAGCTCAGGCAAGAGAAGGAGGGCCAGAAGACCCGCTTCGAGCGGCTGCGGGCGCAGAATGAGTCGATCGTGAAGCAGATGGCCGGCCTCAAGGACAAGTTCGGGCAGAGCATGCAGCTCCTCAGGAAGTACCAGGTTGGTGCTGTTGGATCATGTGCTTGGGGAATTATTTTTCGTTATCGTAGTGCGATCTCTAGGTAGGTTTGTATTTGATGTGGGACACGTTTGGTTTGGATTTTTATTTTTTCTTCAAATAATACCCAGACCGGCATCTGATGATGAACGTTCGCCCTAGATTTTTTCGCGCAACGAAAAACAATGCGATGGTGGTGATGACATATCTCGGGGAGTAAACGATAGCGACGATCGTCGATCGCCGCTCCGTCTTCTCGAACGTCACTCTGAAATGAACCTACACTTTGAACCCCCCCCCCCCGTACACTTTCTCATTGTGGTCGGGCTTGACTATCAGCAAAGTAGTGCGCTGAAAAAACGCGGGCATTAAGAGGAGAGGGAAGTGTACATGACTGAGCTGGGAAAAATACAAGGAAAGTATAGGGAGATGTTTGAGGCATGGAATAGAGAGGAGAGGACGGTAGCTGTACTTGGGATTAGGAAGTGGTTTGAAAAGGCGGGAAGGGATGCCGTTAGGAGAGACAGTCTAGGGAAGACATTTTTGAGCCACCTTTGGCAAAGTAGGAAGGAACGATTGGCCATCGGTGATCGGTCCTGTGGGAACAATGCTCCGTCCTCTCGAGGACGCGTGGTCAATGTCAATGGTCTAACCTCTAAGGTATGCAAAACATAAGAGTACGCCCCCCCCGCCCCCCCCCCCCCCCCCCCCCCGTACACTTTCTCGTTGTAGCCGGGCATGACTATCAGCAAAGTAGTGCGCTGAAAAAACGCGGGCGTTAAAGTTTGGGGCTTTGTCGTTCTATCTGCCGCTCCCTCTACCCCACCCTCGCCTGAAAACAGAGCATCGTGCAAGAGGGCGGTGCGGCTGACGAAGGAGGAGGAGTCGGAGTGAGGGGTAAAGGAGGAGCGGCTGGTGCCGGCAAGCGATTGGAGAAGCAAGAAGCGGCAGCGGTGGCGGCGGCAGCGGCAGCGGCGGCGGCGGAGATTCAAGCTCTGCGCGAGACCCTCCGGTTGGCCGAGGAGGTGAGCCGGTTGGGGGGGCTACTTATAGTCGTGCATGTCGTAGTCGTTAGACCGTTGACCTCGCATCCCTACAAAGCCGTGGCAGAGCACGCCGGGTTCTCACCGGACCAGTCTCTCACATGACCAAGCGCGAAGCGCCGTGAGGTATTCGGCGGGTCGCATGAAGGGTGCCCTGGGCGGGGAGGGGGGATACTCATGTTTTGCATGCCTTAGCGGTGAGACCATTGACTTCGCGTCCTATCGAGAGGACGGAGCATTGTTCCCACAAGACCGATCACCGATGATGGCTAATCGTTCCTTCCTACTTAACCAAAGGTCGGGGGGGGGGAGATACCGCCGAAAGCATCGCTTTTTTTCAGCAAGAAGTAAGCGCAGGTGACTACTGTCAACGCCGTGGTTTATACCAAATTTATGTTGTCGTGTTGAGCATTGTTGTAGCTCTATCGGTTGTCCTTCCGTCCGGTAGACGTTGGTTGCTGTGATGGCCGCGAAACGTGTGGGTAACGCCAACTTCCACGTCTTGGACACAAGCGCACAGGGTCGGCGGTGGCGATTGGCGCCAGGTCTCACGACCCCCCCCTGCGTGCGCTTGGGTTGTTGCTCCCCACCCACCCCTGTCCTTTCTTCCTGGCCGAATATGTGGACGCTACGACAGTCGACGCGGAAAGCCGAGGCGGAAGCGGCGGCGCAACGCTCCGGTCGCACCGCCATGGCGGAGGAGCTGCGGCAGGCGAGGGGGCAAGCAGATGTGAGAAACCCGGTGCCATCCTTGGTTGCCCCCCCCCCCGCCCCCCGCCTGTGACACTCTGTTGCTGGTGTCAGTTTCGTTGTTGTCACGTTGTCGTTGTCGTTGTGTTACGGGTCTTTCGATTGCTTTCTCTCCGACTCCCCGGCTTGGTGTGGATTGAGCTTCGCGCGAAGTTTAGAGGGGTGAGGCTCGTCAGCCAACCTGAGCGCGACGATAGGTTTGGCTGTGGGTGGTAGCCGCACTCTGAGCACGGTCATTCGCCCGCTCCGTGCTTCGCGCCCTACTGTCGCGGCACATGTATCTGCTGGGCTTCGTTGATCCTCGTGTGAATGCGTGTGTGTGTCTCAGGAACTTCGCCGGCAACTTGACCATCACCGCCGACTGCAAGCTAGAGACAGCCCCGTTGCGGCCAGAGAGGGTCCTCGCCGCAATGACCTCGGATTGCTCGGCGGGGAGGGCGCTCATTCCTCGGGTCCGGCGTCCCACCAACAACCGGTCGCGCCCCTGCTCGCGCCTGTCCACGATCACGCCACCAAGGGTGTTTCCAACGCCACTGCCGCCTCCCCCTCCGCCGCCGTTGATACCGCGGAGCCTCTGCCGGGGACAGGCGGCAAGGAAGGCGTGGCGGCGGTGGTTAGAGGCGCAGACGGCCGAGCCGTATCAATCAGCGGCGAAGAAAAGCCGTCCGCCCCTTCGGGAGGGGTTGTGTTAGTTTCGCCCGGGGGCGGGCGTACGACGGGCCCGGGGGGCGACATCACGGGCGGCAATTTCGGGGTTGTCGGTAGGGGCGGCGGTGTGAACCCCCCCCCCCCCATCGGTGTTGGTGCCCCCCCCGGTCCCGGTGTTGGGGCGAGAGGTTGCCCCCCCCCCCCTTCTCCCAAACGGGTTCGCCCGTGTTTGGAGGGAGAAGCGGTACCAGGCGCGGCTTTTAGTGTTGAGCTGGATCCCGTCAAGGAGCAGGTGCGTGAGGGAGGAGCTGCCGGCAAACTGCGTGTTTTGTTCCTGAAACCGCTTGTGAGGTTTATTTTTTTTTGGGAAATTTGTGAGGGGGGGGGGGGGGGGGGGGGGACTGAAATGGTGCCTCCGCACGTGGCCTACCGAAGAAGTGTGTATTACTGTGTACCTCGTTCTTCGGGCTTGTTTTTGCTCGTGGGTTCTGGCATTTACGGCCAAATATTTTGGAAAACTGTTCCACCGGTGAGTTATTGAAGTCTCTCGCCAACATCGAGGATGGGGGTGTGGTTGACCACCGGTGTAACGTCAGTGCCGTTCTTCGCCCCAGGATCATACAGTGCATGGACATGTCTAAACCCCGCTCCTCCCCCTCCCGCCCCCCTTCAGATGGAAATCCTGAAACAGCAGCTCGTCATGGTCGGAGTTCAGCAGCTGGCTCTCACTGGCGTCCGCACGGGAGCCGCGCTACTGAACGGCCGCCACAGCGGCGGCAGTGGCGGCGGACCTGCTCACCCCTTCAACGACCCAGCTGCTGCTTCTCCTGCTGTTGATGCTGCTGCCGCTCATTCCACTGCTGTCGGCGATCGCCGCCCAATCCCCGGTCCCCCAGGAGTCGGGAGAGGCGGTGGAGGGGCGGGGGGCTCGGGGGCAGCGAGCGATGGCTTTGGGAGCACTCGCGTGATGTCGCAGCAGCAGCAGGAGTTGTGTACGAGAAGAAGAAGGAATGGCGAGAAGGGGGGCGATGTAGATGGGGGGGGAAGCGTACAAAGAGACGGGGGGCGGGGCGACAACAACGACGACGGCGTCGGCTTCGGAGATGCCGAACGGCTTGACGACGAGGACGGGGAGGACGGGGTCGGTTGGTGGGCGCGGTCGGCCGACAAGCTGCTGCTCGCCGCCGGAAGCACGGCCGGAAGAGGCGACGGCCGAAAAAGATACGACGGCGGCGGCGGTGGCGGCGGCAGGAGCGGAGGCGTTTTCTCGATGGACGGTGGCGGACGGGGGGCGCTCGCCGAGCCCCTCCCGCACGCTCCGACCGATAGGTCGCCGCCCGGAGGAGTAAGAGGAGGAGGAGGAGGAGGAGGAGCAGGAGCAGGAGCAGGAGGAGCGAGACATGGTGCTCGTTCGCCGCGCAGAAAGCCGTGTCGGCAAGAGGACGGAGTGGCTAGCGTCTCCGAAATCGCCGAGGCCGGGGGGGCTCCTGGCGCTTCTTCGAGCGGGGGCAAGAAGCTCCGGGTAAGCTGGGACTCCATCAGCGTGCGGTCCTCCGGGAGCGACCTCACTCGAGACCTCGCCACTACCTCCTCGATAGGGTCTACGAGCAGCCGCAGCAGCAGCGGGGGCACCGGTGGCTGCGGCCGGAGGAGGGGTATCCCTCCCCGGGGTACCGGCGGGCCGGTCGCCGACTCGTCGTCCAGGCCGCAGCAGCGAAAGCAGCAGCGACGACGGCCCGGTAGCGCGCACGATATCGCATCGTCGCCCCCGTCCTCGTTTTCTTCGCCTTGCGCTTCTTCGTCGGCGTTAGGTCGACAGGCGGCGGCGGGGGGGCGGGCGGCGCCGGGTAACGGGGGTGCGGGAGCATGCCGTGAGCTCGGGGTGGCAGCGCTTGACCGCCGTCGTCGCCGCTCGCGATCTACGATGGGATCTACGATGGGATCAACGATGGGATCTACGGTGGGATCTACGGTGGGATCTGCTATGGGATCTACGATGGGATCTACGATGGAATCTACGATGGGATCTACAATGGGATCTACAAAGGAATCTACAATGGGGTCTTCAATGGGATCTACGATGGAATCTACGATGGAATCTACGTTGGGATCTACGACGGGTTCTGCGACGGCGCCTATGAGTGGAGGAGGTCCGCCACTCGCGGGAGACAAGTACCACCCACGGGTGAAGACGAGAGCGACGGCTGTCCCGGGGTCCCGCCGCCGGTTGATGCACCCTCCCCTTTCCAGCGGGGGGACAACGACAACAACAGGAACAGCGAAGAAGACAGCAGTAGTAGCGGACTGCCCTCGGAACACTGCCGCTGCTGTCGTCGTTTCCGAGCCCGGACGACGACGCCCGCCGCCGACGGCGATGACACCGCCGAACGCCTCCTTTTCTCGCATCACCAGCAGCAGCCACCACGGCGTTGCCGCGGGTGCTGCTGACGGCATCGGTTCACTCCGGAGCGGCGGCGGTAGCAGAAGAACTACCGGCGGGAAGCCGGGGTCACGGTGCTTGCGGCGGGGGGACGATGGCGAAGAGGAGACCGTTCCGATGGAAGGCCACAAGGCCAAGACGAGGCGGTGTCTCTCGCCGACAAAGGGGAAGGTCGTGAAAGCGGCCGCCGCTGACAACGGGGGATGGGACCGCAGCAGCGGCGGCGGCGGCGGCGACGGCGACGGCGGTAGCAGAGGGTGGAGGAAGGAGGAAGGCGGCGGCGGTGGCGGCCTGCTGCAGGAGACGAAGTGGCGTGCCGCCGGGCTAGAAGCCGTGATTCTCTCCGACGATGATGATGCGGACGAGGTGAGTGGGACACACCACACGACATACGGTGGGGGCTACAGATAGCACGCGGACTCAACAACCTTTGTCTTTGACCGGGGCTGGGGTTCGTATTATAGCTCCTGTTGTGGGTTACAAATGGCAACCTTGATAGGGTTTTCGTGCGGGGGTTTATTGCCCGGGCTCGCAAATGGTCCTTAAGCTCTTCACGGTTAATATAATGCTGAGTGAGCATGGAGTTCTTACCCGTAAAGTTCTCTAGGCGCTGGCGCTATCCGTAAGTCGCGATCCCCGTTCTTGCGCTCGTTCTGGAATCGGGAAGATTGCACCACAGGACATGGATGTGAGTGTTCTTCATAAAAATACTACGCTGAATGATATTCCACATACCCCTAGATCAAGTACCGTAGATGCTGCTGCCAAGGCGTTTGCCCAATCGCCGGGAGTGAGGCTGTGACGTGGTTTCGGCAGAGCCGTATTCGTTTTGTGGGCGGAAGGTGGTGCCGGGGACAGGTGCGCGTAGCGGCCGCCGTTGGGGTTATTTCTAGAATCACACAAAGCACGGGACATGGCGCCACCACAGGTGACGCTCAAGGCGGGCATTAAACGTCCCCGTGTTTTCCGCCTTTCCTGATCTCCTCCGAACCCTCCTGTGTGCCCCGGCCTTCCACGCGGTGGCGGTGACAGGCGCTAGCAACGCTGGGCGGCGAGAGCTTTTTCGACGGCTCCCTCCTGGATCTGATCGACGACCTCGAGGTAAAAAGCAGGATGCTACCGTACCGGGGGGTCATTTTGGGGTGACATCTTACCACACTGTTTTGGAGAAAAACGTGTAGTTCTGTTTCGATGATCTTGCGGCAATGTAGGAGGTGGCCATAAGGGCTTTGCCAAACCCCACATTGCCTCCCGGGTACACGACTTGCCGCTATGGAGAGCACCAAGCGAGCGTTGCAACCATCAGGTTTTAATAAAAAATAAAGAGTGTGTCTCGCAACTCAACTCACAATAAAACGCCGCGGAAGCTTGGCTTATTGGAACTCCTGCTACTGTGTCTCCTATTGGTGGTGAAACAAAAGAGAGTGTGCGAGATGCCTTCGTGCACCCCTGTTGGGGAAATCTACCGTCGTAAGCGACCGGGGTAGGTGTAAGGGAGAAACGGCGTACACGAAGTCGTAAAACGGAAGGAGAAGGTGTTGGTTTCTGCCTCCTCGTCAAACAAACGGAACGGCGTGGGCTTGTTCGTTCACAGTTTTTTTTTTTGTTTTTCAATCCCAGCGCCACCACTTTTGAACCTCTGATTTTGTCGGAGGCTAATGCGTACTCGTTTCTTGTTTTCCTGTAGGGAGTACCCCCACGGCGACCGCATTATTTTTAGTGTTATGTAGGCTTCTTGACGGTGCACATGTTCTTAAGGCCAATTCTTGATTTGTTTTCAGGCTCAAGTTCTTCGTGTGTGAGTTGCGGCGCGTTTGTCGCGAGACGCGGGAGGTCTGATGGGTTGGGGTTCCCCCCTACGGCTTTGTCTCTCCTCTCGCGATTCAGGAATCACACATTCCCACGGCGGCGGCAGCAGCAACAGCAGCAGCAGCAGCAGCAGCAGCAGCACCGGAATCCCCTATACCGGAGGTGCCACCCTCGAGAAAGTGGAGAGAGGCACCACCCCAAAGCAGCAGCAGCTGGCGGATGACGGGTGGCGCGGCGGGAGACAATAGACTCAGCAGCGACGGCGGCTGGAGAAGAAGAGGCCCGGTGGAAGCAGACGGAGGAGGGCGTGGATGGAGTTCGGTCGGCATCTCCGACCGGTATGACGAGCTGGTCGAGGACGAGGACGAGGACGAGGACGAGGAGGGCGATTACTGAAGAAGAAGCTTGTCTGTTGTGTGATTGCAGGGTCCAGACTTGAGCGGCCGCGCGTCTGCGGAGGCGGTGCAATAGGCGGTGCCCCCTCCCCCCCCCGGCAACTGCATGGATCAGCTGCTGCTGCGGGTAGTAACTCCTATTTCTCGCTAGCTGCGCCCAGGGTGGCCGGCCCATCCGAGGCTGTGTGGAGGAGGGAAAGGGAGGTTTTCGGCGGTGGTTGTTACAGTAGCGCAGCCTCTCCGCGGAGGTAGTGGCTTGAGCCTTCTTGTCTAGCACCTTTTTTCGGGATCCGAGCTTTTTTTCGCGACATCTATTAATACAAGCATGATGTATATACTCTTATCTGCTTGAAAAGTTTTGTTGTGCGCATCGAGATAGAAACGGGAATATGGGCGTGACGAAATTAGAGGGGGGCAGCATAAATGCGATGGACTCCGCTCCCTGAGGAGATGTTTGGTGCTCGCAGTCTTTGGCACTCCGGAGAGAGACTCGCACCCGCGATCTAGAGGGCCAGAAGGTTACCATGTTTCCAACTGAGCCGCATAGGGGCGACAAAACGCAGAACTAGGCTAGACCAAAGCATTGTAGAGAACGGACTTGGTCCCAAGGAAAGAAAGCACAAGAACTTGCTCCAGAGTCATCACTCGGAATGTGGGCCGCCACACGACGAAGACATTACGCTGCACGTAAAAATAGAAGGACGGACCACACAGAAATGCAACAATTTTTTTGAAAGAAAATCTTCTCTGTCTGCGTGTTTGTACCCTTGCAATCTGCGCTTTTTCGCAGATGCTATTGTACGGACAACGACCATTCAAAAAAAAAAAAAAACGAGAAAGGAAATACGTATCCTCGCCTCCCCTCCTACAGAAGGAGCCGGGTCGCGTCAAACAATCGGCGTGTGGCATGTTTTTCCAACGACCGTGTCAGTCAGTCCCTCACGAGTCTTGGAGGTACGATAACAAGGGCTCAAGGCTACGCAGCAGAAAAACAAGTAAAGTATAGCAAAAAAACACCCAAAACGCATCCTGTTGATTCCCCGCGTCCTGCGTTGGGGTTGGGTAGACTATTATTAATCCTTCCGCAACGTTACACTTTCCAACAAGAGGAAACAAACACAAAATCGATATGCTTGCACATCATCATGCATACGTACAGCTCGAAACAGAACTACCCATTGCACACCATCCAAACGAATACACCGCAATACACGAGGCCAGTACGAAACCATGACCACCATGCGCACCACGCTCCATTGGTGCCAGGCTCTAAAGTTCACCCGCCCCAAACTCTATCGGGACGCTCTTTGTCGGAGGCTGTCGAAATGCAGCCCCCCCCTCCCCCCCCCCTACAACCAGAATTTTTGGTGCGGGAGGGGGGGGCTCAGGCACAGGCGCCCGTGATTAGGTCAGTAAAAAACAGGGCTCTGCCTGTAGGAGTTCTGGCTAGTAAGTCCACCTTCTGCGCCAGGTCTGGCGCATGTACGGGGGAGGACCGGTCGGGCTCCACGGGCTATCGAAACGATTTTCTCGTACGATGATGGCACGTACCGGTTGCTCTGTTCCAGAGGCTGCAAGGCCGGTGAGGCACGCAATGACGCCCGTTTCTCAGGGGACGCACCAACGACAAAGAGAGCAAGCGCGGGCGAAGATACCAAGGCCCGAGCAGACTCGTACGACACGACAAGAACGAAAAGCGACACCCTCCCGACCCCCCCCCCCACAAGGACTGCAACAACAATAACAACGAGAAGTGACGGAACAACCACTGCGCGCCGTCATTCATACACATCCCCCCAACAGCACCCGACCAACAAAAAAAAAAGCACAAGCACCGTGCACGCGTTGCCACATCGCGGGGCACCAGCACACGTACGTACAACAACAACGACGAGGATGAAGCGGGGTCCGTTTGTTAGGCACCGGAATAAAACTCGAAGCCAACTCACACGCAAGCGCGCGTGCGTGCCCGATATATATATAGAACAACACCCACTGGGGGGAGCTCAATTCAATCCCCACGCAGCCACCACCACCACCCGAGAGCCCTCGCCCACCTTAAGCACACGCGCGTGGCGACAAGAATCCCAACAAAACACACAAAACACACACGCCTGACGGGGCCCCCGTGTGATCTGTGCCTTAGAAACGTTTCTAGCCGCGCCGAGACTGGCATATAACAATGTAGCCAGCCAGTTTTAATTATGTAGCGCGGTCGATGCCAAAAATAATGGTACGTACTTTTTAATTATGTAGCGCGGTCGATGCCAACAATAATGGTACCACACGTAGTTTGTAAAAAACATGCAAAAAAAAAAAAAAAAACTACCACCACACGCGCTACATAGCGCTTGCGCTTGCCTAACTCCCCTCGCCGAGACCGTACTTGTCGACCTGCTGGTTGTGGACGCTGACCGCATAGTCGTACAGCAGCAGGTCCAGCGACAGGTACCTCCGCAGCCTGGGATCGGTCCAGGACCTCAGCAGCATCTCGGCCTCCTCGTTGTGGAACGTGCCGTCGCTGTTCTTCTTCCCGATGCTGCCGAACGTCTCCGGCCAGTCGAAACCCGGCATCCCCAGGGCCTCGTTGAACAGTAGGAGGCTCGTCTCCCACTGCTCCAGGACCCCCACGGCCGCGTACTCGTTAGTCAGGAGCTCCTGCACGGGCTGGAGCAGGTGGCTAATGGTGGCCGCGCCGCTGGCCGCGGCGCCGGACCCGTCCCACCCGCGCGACCCCTCGCCCTGCTCTTGCTCGTCCAGCTGCTGCTGCAGGTAGAGCTTGAGCTCGTACCACCCGGGGCAGCTCCTCTTCCCGTGGTACGGCGTGCAGATCCCGGTGGCGTCGTACTTCACCTGCGGCGGAGAAGGCGGCGTGGGTGGTTTCAAGGCGAAATTGGAGACAGCCGATACCGCCGTTACCGTCGCCGTCGTTAGAGAAGGAAGAAAAAAAAATGAGGGTTCGTGCTTGTGTTTCTTTAATATAGCATCGACCGCGCTAGAAGGCTGACCAACGAATAGACGTCTGCCTCAGTGCGGTTGAAACAACAAAATGCGTCGAAACAAATGTTTGTGTGTTTTTGAAATAGCATCGACCGCGTCAACCACCGCTTGACCAACGAAATGACGCCAGTCTTATTTGTTTGTGGCGGGAAATAAAAACGCGAACAAGCTTTCTAGTCGGGGGGGGGAAGCAGGAATAGGACGACGACAGCAGTGTCTGTCCTGCTTCTCAAGGAAAAGGAGAAGACTCAATCCTTCACCAGGCAGGCAGTACTAGTCTAATTGTCGCTCCATCATCTCGTTCTTTATTACCAGCATAAACTCACGCCTCATCAGTGAACAAAAAAGGTATATTTTGACCAGCACATATTTTTTTAGCCTGACCAACGAACGTGTGCTTGCGGTCAACTTGCCTGCGGCTGGGGCAACACCCGGGGGTGGCGTGCACCCTTCGTGGCAGAAGAGGCGCTAATCGCGGTCGGCGAACCTCACAGACAGGCAAGTGGTTATGTAAAAAATTGTCGGTGGTTGGTCGGTGGGAGTGTAGAGGCAGGCTAGCCAGGCAGGAGAGGTCCGTAGAGGCTTTGGCACCGGGAGCTATCCTTCCCCGCAAAGCCAACGCGTTCGACTTCGACAAGCACCGTGCGCGGAGTGCGAGCGACAGACGCGTGCACCTTTCGCCGCCGGGGACAGCGTTCAATTCCAAGGGTACGGCGACGTAACTGTGACCCTCAGCTGCTTCAACAGAAGTGCAGCGTTGCTACCCCCAGCGAGTTGCACACGTGCGTCGGCTGCACCACAACCATGTACACACTTCCGTTGAAGCAGCTGAGGGTCACAGGTACGTCGCCGTACCCTTGGAATTGAACGCTGTCCCCGGCGGCGAAAGGTGCACGCGTCTGTCTGTACGTCTGTCTGTCTGTCTGTCTGTCGCACTCCGCGTACACCAGTCAGTGACTGTCGAACGTATCGGCTTGCGGGGAAGGGTAGAGCTCCCGGCGGTGACTCCAAACCTCTCCTGCCTGGCTAGCCTGCTTTGCACCCACGCCGACCAACCAACGACATCTTTTAACTATCATAACCACTTGCCTGTCTGTGAGGTTTGCCGACCGCGTGCAGTATCTCTTCATCCACGTAGGTCTCCCCCCTCTTCAAGCGGGTCAATCCAAACAACGGCAACTGCTGTTTGTGTTGTGAACTTTTGAATCGATCCGTTTTTCGTTTGCCTATTAGTGCTGCTGCAACTAAAAGAAGCCTCAATCCTTCTCGCGATACTACACGTCAAGGAAGGAACCCTGCACAGGCAAGGCGAAGAGAGAAAGAGAAAAACTTTTGCGGGTGGCTGGCTGTCCTTCCTCCTGTGTGACCCCGGGTGGTGCATCCAGCGTTGTAACGAACGGTGTAGCGACCGACTTCCAGAACACTAGACTATGCATAGGATGGACAAAAACGAGGCAGTTCCTAGCCGGACGAAGTACCTCCTCATCTGGCGTGATCTATTCCGGCTTGGTAGGGATGCGAGGTCAATGGTCAGACGACTACAGCATGCACGACCATGAGTACACCCCGCCACCCCGCCCCCCCTGTATCCGTTGTACCAGCAGGAGAGGGAAGTGTACATGACTGAGCTGGGAAATGTAAAAAGAAGATACAGAGAGATATTTGAGGCATGGAATAAATAGCCAGGAGAAGACGGTAGCTGTACTTGAGCATAGGTAGTAGGTTGAAAAGGCGGTAAGTGAATCGATAGGAGAGATAGACTAGGGACGACATTTTTTAGCCACCTTTGGCAAAGTAGGAAGGAACGATTGGCCATCGGTGATAGGTCCTGGGGGAACAATGCTCCGTCCTCTCGAGGATGCGTGGTCAATGGTCTAACCGCTAAGGCATGCAACATAGAAGAGTACACCGCCCCCCTGTGCCGTGATACCGTGTGGCATGTGTATAAGAACTACCCAAGAAAAGTGTTAGAAATACTATACTAGCGAAGAGAGCGGTGAAAGCAAGGAGAATGAAAGGGGGCCGAAAGCGAACATGAGAACATGAGTAGAATGCAGTATAAGCATCGGTAGACAGGTGCAATTTTTGTCTTCATGTGCTATAGTATACCGTTTCTGTCCGCAATAAAGCCCAGCCTGGCCCATGACTCGACCCCTCACGGGGTCCCAGATCAGGAGCGTTTTCTGTTTTCAGCCGCACTAAGACTGGCGTCTTTTCATTGGTCAGCCGGCTACCGCAGCCGATGCCGAGAAGAAGGAAACACACCGTTCTTGCATACATGAAAACGTGCCGAGATTAAATTAAACGTCAACAACACGTACTCACACACATGACTCCCACGAAACACACACACAAGTGAGAGCGCACAGACGCACCTTGTTGGCCAACAGCTCTTCCGGCAGCACGAAGGCGAGCGCGAACTGCCTAAGGCCGAAGTCCCCCCAGTGCTCCGCAAAGGCGTAGAGGTCGGTGTCGTCGGCGTTGGCATCGAGGGCCACCGTCGCGCAGAGGCCATCCTGGGGCTTCTTCTTGCAGTAGAAGTAGGCGCTCACGAGGCGCGGTATGGGGCTGCCACACAATACGAGAAGAAGAGTTTCATCATGGCGATGGTTATTCGTCAGAAGGGTGTGGAGATGTGAACGGGGCTGCCAGAAAAGAGAAAGCATCATGCTGGTGATGGTGGTCATGGCGGTTATTCAGCAGAAGGGTGTCAAGACGTCAGCAAAGCGTTCAGGGCACGCAGAGCAGAACCCGAGGCATGTAGAGCATATACAGAGGATGAATAGCAAGCGGAGATGTAATTATGGGCCGGCATGTTAACAGACGCAACAGCCCAAGAGGCCAGTTTGCCAAAAACACAACAACCACCGCCACAAGCACGGCATCGGAACACCATATTACGAATGTTCTAGCAGCGCTTGGCCTGTTGAGAAAAAAAATCGTTTTTACTCGGGGCACAATGTGAGACTAACCGAAAAATCAAACGACACGTCAATCCCTCTCAAGGCAAAGCATAAGAAGAGTAACCACCGAAAACAGGATAAACCATTCAACCGCCTCGCTAACCCCCCAAAAGGGGTTAACCTTCCAGGGCCGCCTGCTGCCTGCCGGCATCTCAGTCTGCATCTACTATCTCATCTCAGGGGCGGAAGACAGAAACAAGGAAAAAAACAACAGCAACAAAAAAAGGTTTGGCGTTTCAAGGCTGCCTACATGTGCCTGCCTGCCGGCCTCTTTAGTCTCATCTGGGGGGTGGGCGACCACACACACACACACACACACAAAAAAAAAAAAAACTCACTGACGGAAGATGGTGAACCACTTGCACTCCCGCAGCCCCAGGCCCCCGAAAGGCCGGAGCCCCTCCGTGTAAGCGCCCCACATGAGCGAGTTCTCGTCCCCCAGGAAGTCCTGCGCGAAGTCCTTCCCTTCCAGCCATTGGGGGGAGTCGTAGAGGCCGACAGTGACGTTCTGCGCCTTGGTCCAAGGCGCCAGCATATACTTCACGGTGGAGCCCCCGGCCTTGTTCATGTGGTTGAACACCCAACACTGGCGCTTGCCCCCCCCCCCCCCACCC
>FN649728.1:2093071-2107889 GCA_000310025.1 Ectocarpus siliculosus | reverse complement strand
GGGGCCCCCTTGGTTTTTTTTTTGGGGGTGACTTAGGGGGGGGGGACAAAAATTTTTGGGGGGGGGGGGGGGGGGGGTTAAAGGGGGGGGCCGGGGGGGGCCCCAAAACACAATTGGGGGGGGGGGGGGGGCACCGTTCCTTTCGCGCCGGAGGAGGAGGCTATGATAGAGGGTCGACCTTGGACTGCCTCCGTCGGAACTGCTCGGGGGTGCCGCAGAATAGATTTGGGGTGGAGGGGTAGCCGTAAGAGTCGGAAAGATGGCACCGGGTGCGATTGTTTTTCATGTGGAGGTATTGCTTTCACTTCGTGTTTATTGTCGCACCCCGGTGTGATCTCTCCAACCCCGGTGCGGAACGCAAACAAATTATTTCATTTTTAGCTTTTTCAAGGCACCCCCGGGTGCGATCTGTCCGATCGGTGGGATGCCCGACGAAAATACACACAACAGCCTTTACTAGTGCTACGGCTTTGTTGTATGCACGCACGCACCCCGGTGCCACCCCTCCCGACAGGTGCAATCTCTCCGCGTCTCAGCATTGGTACCAGTGTCGATATCCGCAACCAGGCGATGCGCGGTGCACCGTAGCAGCTTCCCATGCAGCGAGTGGTCATGTGTGTTGAACGCGAGTTGGCTATGGCGCGACAACGACAAAAAACGATGTGGATTCCATCTGGGGTACCGGTAACACACGGCATCAGCTTGTCTCGCGCTTGTACGAAGACCAGTACGTCAGCGAGCAGTACAGTAGATTTCCTTGCCTGGCGGGGCTCAGGTACACGCGAGGTTTCCAAATTCCGTGCTGACTACGTGAAAACAACAGAAAATCCCGCGCCGCATGCAACAGGTACAGCAGTGCGCATTTACGGGAGCTCAAAAATCGCCAACTCTTGGATTTGAGGCTCGGCCAGATCGCACCGAACGAAAAAAAAATCATGCAGTTTTCGCTTTTTTTTCGCACCCCGGTCCAATCTACTGGGCTGGTGCCATCTCTCCGGCTCTTACAAGCGGTACTCATATGTAGCCGTTAGCCCATTTGGGGGGGGGGGGGCAAGCCAGTGGGATGTGGGACGGACGAGTGCTAGATCGATGTTGTAAGAAACAACCACGTTCCTTCTGTGCATGTGGTACGAGGAAGATCCGTCCAAAGGGCATGTGCCGTAAAGAGGCGGAGGGAGAGATGGCACCCACCCCCCTTCCACCGACATTCGAAGCTCGATTTCTCCAGTACGGAGAGAGCCCGATGCGTTTAAGGAACCCCCTCAAACGGGATGTTTTCAAAACCGAATTCATTGCTAATTTTTTTTAGACTTTTTTCTTAGATTGAGAGGGATTCGTTGGGTCATAAATTATTCAGAAAAAAAAAAACACCCCTACGGTAGTAAGTGTTGGAACAAGATTGCTTGCGGAGAAATCGAGTTTTGAATGGGGGGGGGGGGCATCTCTCCGCCTCTTCCGGTAAGCACCGACGGGGCCTCAGGATCCCAGAGCCCTCGAACCTCCCCGCGAATTGTGGTGCGATGATGCGCAGCTCGAAACGCTTGGCAGCAAGCACGTGGTATGGGACAACCACACCAAAAACACGCTGCAACGTCTGAACCACCGCCTTGCGCTACACGCAGCACAGGCCATGAATGAATGCGTTGACAGACCACTACCGACGTACTTAAGATGCCACACCTCCTGGCACGAATTTCAAACCTCTTCGGAGTGTGCATGTGATACTACCGCTGTTCCGGGAAGAAAAGAGGGTCCGAAATCAAATGACACATTTTCGGAAAGCTCTCGACGAGGGACAGCAGTTCCAACGCCGCCATTTTCCGGCACTGCCACGGCTTTTCCGGCCGAGAAATCGAGCTACATATATATGAAAATCTCTCCCGAGGTGGGTGTGATATCTTTGCAAACTACGGATGGTGTGTACAGCAGTACGTGCATTGACACGTGGAAACACACCGCGATTTGCCACATAAAGGCATGGTGGTTCCAGGCGGCGGTGCCGGTTAAGCACATGTGCACCACCACCACCACCACTTCGCAGCAGCAACAGTAGAAGGTCACGAGTCGAGAGCACACGCCCGTTTGCTTGAGTGGATGGATCGGACTGCGCGGTGTGGCTGCTGTGTAGCTGTGTAGTGTGACATGCCGACATGCCCCAAGATTCGTCTCTCGCGCACACGGCATGATTGACCCTCAAGTTTGCCCGAGAGGGAACCAAATTCCAAATTCAGCAATCAATCTTGCCCCCACAGCCCACAGCTGCTGTGGGCTTTCTGCTCTCTCTCCGTCCTCACCAGGCTCCTTTTGCTCAGCTTTCTCCGGAGCTTCGGCGTCGTGCCTCCGCCGGGAGGCGAGCCGGCGTTGCTCGATCGCGGCACCGAACCAAGCGAGTTGTCATCATCGGTGTCCGATTCCGAGAGGCCGCCGTGTACAACCCTACCCTGCTGCTTGGGCGTGAACGCAACATCCATTCATGAAAACACATAGCAGTTAGCGAGCGGTTTTGTTGCGCAACACAGCGTGGTCACGCATGCAAGCGGGAGCAGCAGAGAACGAGCCAGGCAGGCAGGCGCAGACGCCAAGTTTCTGCCTCTAGTTGATGCCATGGGGAGGGAAGACTGACTAACTTTCCGGACTGCAGGCCGACGAAGCAAGAGGGTCCGACTTGTTGTGTGTGTTGTCGGTGATTGCTTCTGGCAAACTACCCAGACTCTCGTTCTGATGGTGATGGTCCGGAATTCTTCCACTTTTCGGGCAACGCTTCAACGCTCATGTTCCCCTGTGTTCCCACCTGCTGCCCGTTGTGGTTGCCACAGGGAGAGGCAGGCGCTGAAGACGACATTACGTCCGCCCGTGCGATACTTGTACTCTCGTTGTGCGTTGAGCGGAGAAAAAGGAGTTGGGGTCTCCGTGAATGCTGACGTCATTATCCCTGGGGGGGGGTAATCCTATCTTGCGTGCCTCCTCGCTAGCAGCGCTGCCGGGGGTCGCCTATCTCACCACGCAGGTCTCTCTCTCTATAGTCTACGTGCACTCGACGCGCTGCACACCCCAGCCCAACCAAAGATGAGGACATGTGCTGTCGTCGCGGCAGTCGGCCTTGGGCTGCCCTCCGCCGTAGGGTTCGTGGCACCGAACGCCGGTGTCGCCAAGGTGAGTCACCGCAGCCGCCCAATATGATTTTTATGAGCGTACGTGTACGTGTCCAACTGCCAGCGGTGCAGGTAGCCCGGAGTGCGCTGACAACACCAGCACAACAGCTTTGCCTCAACTCTTGGCACACACCCCGACTAATTTTCTCCCACGCCGGTTTCTTAGCCTTGGTTTTGCAGAGCACGTCTGGTTTGGCTGTGGCGCATGTTGACTCATGAAGTCTCGGTTTTTGGGCGCGACACACACCGAGACACGACAGCAGCGTCAGCAGCAACCACCACGTCTCATTCTATCATGTGTTGAAGATTGCCAAGGGTGGTCCGAGCCTAATACGTACAACCAGCAGGGCCTAACCCCGCGCCGGCCCCCGTTCTCTAGGTGCCGCTCTCGACAACGGCAGTCAGTCATGTTTCACCCCGACCTGCTAGATGCTTCGACAGGTGGCCGTACACCTGCAACAACTGCCTGCTGTGGCTATCCCACGCAAAGACGGCCGCTACGGACTACCGACACACGTAGCCTCACAGGCAATCCTTTCTCATTGCAAAACGCGAACCGCCTCAGTAGTACCCGCTTCTCTTCGGAAACCTCCACCAACGCGTACGAACGGGCTAGGTGAACACGTTAACACAGCAGCAGTGTCTCATATTAGCACCGCCGCCGTTCACTGGCGACAACACTACATGATCGTGGGTCGCCTACCACGCTGTTTCTATCTACTACTGCTGTAGCAGTAAAATAGGACGGAGAAATAAGATAAGGCTGGAGGACCGTCTGTGGTTGCTGTTTCGGGCAGACGACGTTTTTAAGTGTACGCACCCCCGGGCATGCCACCGGGCACGTCGTAGTATGCCACCGACACCTTGGGGGGTGTTGTCACCGCTTGAATTGAAGTACGCTTGCAAGCAATATGGTGCACCTTTTCAGACACACAGCAGTAGTAGTACCAGCCGTTGTTGCAAGCTCGTTGGCGTCCGGTGCTGTCAACATCATGCAGGGATCACATCCCGCCCTTGACTTGATGCTGGTCCGGAGGGTATACTTGTACTGCTGTAGCAGCACGAAACCCTGGGGGTTGCTTGTTTGCGATTACGCGTGTTCTCGCGTTGTAAGAGATATAAGTTTGCCGGGGGGCACTCCCATGGTGCCAACTCTGCCGCTGTCGGCCCTTGGATCGTCGACGGCGTGTATTATTTATCAATTCGTGGAATGTTGATGCTGATAATGTGGCAAACTGCTTACTCCCGAGTATGTAAATCGACGGAAGTAAGGGCCCTGATGACAAGGAGAGTCACGTCCCAGGAGAATTGCGCATGTTCCTGTATAGTGCCCGCACTCAAGAAGTTGGCAGAAGTGCTTCGGGAATTGAGCCTCGAAAACTAACAATTCATAAACTTTGGCACGTTTGTGTGCTCGGGTAACAACCCTACACCACAACAGAGCTGTTAGAGGCGATCTTGTAGCGCACAAGAGGTTCTAAAGGGCGCTAGCTGCTGTAACACACCTATCGGCGCAATAGCAGTACAAGTAAGAGCGACCATTCTCGGCGGCAGCAGCAGCAGAAAGCATCTTGAAGCGGCGCACAAGCAGTAGTTGCAGAGCAAGCATTCTCGGCGGCAGCAGCAGCAGAAAACACCTTGAAGGGGCGCAATTGCAGTAGTTGCAGAGCAAGCATTCTCGGTGGCAGCAGCAGCAGGAAGCATCTCGGAAACGTACCTATAAGTGCGGACACAGCTCCCCGTTTTCCGACCCGGGTTGCATGCCAAAGATCAGTCAGAGCAATCCACTCCGCGGCACGGCTGCCGTTGTTGGCGAATAAAATACCTCGAATGTGTCCACCAGTCCTGCTGCTGCTGCTGCTGTCGATTGTCCGGCGTGGAACACTGCAGAGAGGCGGCGCGTGTACCTTTCGCCGCCAAGTCGTTCCTTCCGGTTGCTTTCTTTCCACGGATCTTCTTTCGGTGTGTGTCGCGAAGGATGTTTTGCTGCATGGGTACGTAGGCCTCAATGATCTAAAAACACATTCATTCGTACTTGCTGTGAGATAGCTTTGAGCAGCAGGTGTGTGTCCTGCTCTGTTCCCGAAGCACTGACGCTGCAGCCGGGATACGTGCTAAAACCCAACCCTTTAGCTTCGGCTTTTACAGTGGTTGCACCAGCTGTAGATAGTAATCTCGCACATTCCCGTTGCCTTATTACACTTCTTTCGTTGGGTCATTTTCTCCTCTTTCGCTGGTTAATACTCCACATTTTTTTCGTTTTTGTGGTCCTCCCATGAGCGTTTCGTCGGTTCTGTTCCTCCCGACAACGGTGAGCGCTTCATGTGTGCATTGCCTCCGAAAATACTAAAATAGGTAAATTATGTCAACAACTCCCTTGGTATTGTCCCACCATGTTTTTTTGAACGATTCTCAGGGAGTGTCGTCGCCATCGAGCCGATGGATTGACGCGGCAGCGTCGAGGCCAACGGCCGCCGCCACCAAGAGGGCCTCCAAGACCGGCCTCAGGTAACAAGCGAACCTCCTAGTATCTGCTGTTCTAGGTGTTTGTCCGGGTTTTGTTGTTCGGGTGGGTAATTTAGGTTGCGTCAGGGCGAGGAATATGTGACGACGGAGTTTTGTGGGTGTGGTAGGTAATTTAGGGGGCAGGGCCAGGGAGGGGAAATGTTCTGTGTGACCACGGATTGTTGAAGCTACTCGATCCGGCAGAGATGCTGTGAGCGCTGATTTCAAGCGATGGATGTATAAAAAACGAATGGTCGAGGCCCCGCTAGAGGTTCTCACGCCTCGCCCTTGTCAAAACGTAAGTTTTGTATTCGAAGCTAGGCCCAACATCTTAACTCCGAACGCGTGCGTCCCTCCTGGTCTTGGTGGCGCGTCTTCGTAGTCGAGTGTAAGTCTGGTACTCCTGTTTGGAGCTATGCATACTGTCTACTTCCTCCTGTTCGTGGCGTTCTGTCTTCGTTTTCTTGAAGAATGGCCGAGCCCCCCCCCTAAAGTTCTCTCACACCTCGCTCTTGTCAAACGCAAGTTTTTCACTCCTATTTTGAAGCCCTGTTGTCTTGACTCCGTACGTTTCTCCCCTTGTCAACGGTGTCTTCCGTTTCCGTGCGGTGATTGAAGAATGGCCGAGGCCGCCACCGCCTCGGGACGCAAGATCTCGCTGGACATGTACCGCAACATCGGTATCATGGCGCACATTGACGCCGGCAAGACCACGACCACGGAGCGCATCCTCTTCTATACCGGAAAGTCGTACAAGATCGGCGAGGTGAGATACACCAGTAGAGTAGTCCCGGCGTAATGCCGGTGCGATTCAGCCGATTTTTTCAACGGTATTGCAGCGGGCAACGGGCATTTTTCAGAGTATGAAACATCTCGAGTATTTTTTCTGTGCTAGACGATTTCACCAGCACTCTACAGCGTAATTGGCACTATTCGACCGGCATATTCCCGGGACCACTTACTGTATGATGGGACATATATGTACAGGATCGGCGAGGTGAGGGTTTCGTCCCTTTCCTGTCCAAGACCGCTCTCTGGCGTACGGTGGCGATTTCTCAATGCGTCCCTGACGTGCAAGGGGTTGCGTAGTGCCTTTGTGCTCTCCTAGCCGCGTAGCTCGGCCGCTCTCTGGCGTTGCATGACGGTTTGTTTAACGCTTCTGATGTTCAAAGGGGTTTAGTGAGCATCCCACGAGATTAACGAGCGTTGGCACCCGTCGTGTTTTTCCTCGCCCAGCCAGCTCTGGCGTAGGTGTTGATTTTGGAGCGTTAATCGTGGACGCCTGTTTTTTTTTTCTTGCATGCTTTGGAGTTTTGTGCCATCGATGTATATATGTATATTTTGTAGAACATCGTCAACGCACCCACGCCTTACCTATCTGCGTCCCCCCCCCCCCCCCCTGCAGGTGCACAAAAGCGCGGCGACCATGGACTGGATGGAACAGGAACAGGAACGTGGCATCACTATCACCTCCGCGGCCACCACGTGCGCGTGGAAGGACCACCGGATCAACATCATCGACACCCCGGGCCACGTGGACTTCACCCTGGAGGTGGAGCGGTCCCTCCGCGTTCTCGACGGCGCGGTGGCGGTGTTCGACGGGGTGGCCGGGGTGGAGCCGCAGTCGGAGACGGTGTGGCGGCAGGTGGGTGCTCGCGGCAGCGATGATTGGAGATGACACAAACGGTGTTGTTCATGTTTTCGTTTCGCTCTCTGTTACTGTTTTCATGGCTGACAGCGAAGCACAAGCGTATCGAGGGTTGCTCCTTGTCCTTCCACAGCAATAGGCGGTGTTGTATTTCTGGACGGTTGTAGTTGTTCTCTGTGGCTGTGCTCTAGGCTCTGGTTGTACCTCTCCAGGCTAACAGTAAGTAGTGGCAGGGCTCGATTGCATGCGCTCGGCACCCCGTGTTCATCATATGTATTTGTTTAACCGCCTTTCCAGGAGGATTTTAGTGGGTCTGGAGCGTTAGCGGCAATCGTGTGCGAATACACGTGTTTTCTGGTCGTTGTCGTTTTTTTTTTCGAGGGCCACACGCTCAACAGTTTTGTCGCGGGTGGTCATGCGACAGTCTTGACGCCCGGCAGGCAACGACTAGTTTGGACAAAGGGTGGTATGACAGTCGCGAAAATGTATCCATGCTCACGAAACGGGTGATCACGGTCAACGTGGCTGTTGCTTTGATCGCAGTGGTCAACCGCCCCTGTTCCGCCGCTAGTGTTAGTTTTGGTTGGCTTTCTCTGTCTTATATTCCTTTTCTTTTCTTTTTGTTTTTATCTCTTCTTCTTCTTCTTCTTTGTCTTCTCTTTTTTTTTTCTCAGGCGGACAAGTACGGCGTACCGCGCATGTGTTTCGTCAACAAGATGGACCGCACCGGCGCCAACTTCTACCGCGCGGTTCAGATGATCAAGGTCCGTCCTTTTCTAGCTGCAAGAGTTGGTAGTTGTGTGTATGGGCTTGGACAGACTGAGTTACGCCGATTTCTGCCGCGCGGTACAGATTATCAGGGTTCCTCCTTACCTAGCTGCAAGAGTTCTTATCATTCAGTGTATGGGCTTCAACAGACCTGAAAGAAGCCAACTTCTGCCAAGCGGTTCAGGTGATCAAGGTAGCTGCAAGAGTTTGTTCATTGAGAGTGTAGGCTTAAACAGAGTCAAAACAAGCCAACTTATAAATACCGCGCGGTCCGGATGATCAAGGTGTTGTATTGTGGTGGCACACCTGCGGCTTCGTAGTCTATGCCGGTGGATGGAACGAGTTCGGCATCTTCGTACGGTCGTAAGCCATCTATTCGGCGGGTATGCGTCAGACCGATTCACCCGCCCTATTCAACGTGTTAACCGTCTTGAGTATTGAGTGTTCCATCTGCGCCAGCCAATTTCACCCGTCCCTGTAGCGGGCACCCGCCTTACAGAGGGCCTACGACTGTATTTATCTTTGGTTGATTCGTGATTCGTGATTCGTCTACCGTGACCTATGATATGCCAGGACAACTTGAAGGCCGTGCCGGCGGTGCTGCAGCTCCCGATCGGTAACGAGGCGGACTTCCTCGGCGTCATCGACCTCGTCGCCATGACGGTGAGTTTGGGGCAGCAAGGAGAGGGGGGGGGGGGAGGGTGAAGTGGCACAGAGTCGCTTGGCGGAGGATGAAAGAACGTAAAGGATAGTAGTGTGCATACGAAAACGAAATTATAGGTGTAGAGGGCGAGGGAGAGAGAGGGATAAAGATAAGACAAAGGTGAGAGATGGACAAAATCTGGAATGCGAGTCGAGTCGAGTCGAGTCGGAGAGAGAGAGAGATAGACAGAGACGGGTGCTGTGAGCAAGGAATGCGACAAGAACGGTCGGTACCCATTGTCGTGCATGCCGTAGTCGTTTGACCGTTGACCTCGCCGTAGCCGGGGAGGGGGGGCGGAGGGGGGCAGCACCAACAGATGGTCATCTAATTCAAGACTCCTCGCCGCCGCGGCACACGCCGATACCACCACGAGCCACGTCAGCAAAACGCAGCCACCATTGGTCGGCATGCGTACGCAGCCAACACTAACCAATACACTCGCACACGCTTGCTTGTTTCGGCCGTGCTTGGTGTGTGGCAGGCGATCACCTGGAACGGAGAGCAGCTCGGCGCCAACTTCGACGTTACCCCGCTGGCGGAATCTACCCACGTCGACGACGAGCTGAAGGAGTCGGCAGCCAAGTACCACGAGGAGCTGGTTGAGCTGGCGGTGGAGCAGGACGAGGACGTCATGATGGCCTACCTCGATGTGCGTCGTTGTTGTTGTTGGTGGTGGTGGTGGTAGCGGTGGTAGAGCGGAGCGGACGTCATGATGGCTTGCCTCGACGTGCGGCGTGGTGGTTTGTTGTTGGTGTCGCCTGGCGGTTGTGGTGGTGGTGGTGGTGGCGGTATAGCATGAATGAGGACCGGGGGTCGTTTTCTCATTCCACTTGTGTTTCGGGGCGCGAGTGGCTTGACTCTCTGACTTGACCTGCCATCCCTTTTTGTTCTTTTTTTTTTACGCCGCCGCGGTTGGTCTTCCAGGGCGAGGAGCCTTCAGTGGATGTGCTCAAGAAGTGCCTGCGTAAGGGCACCCTGGAGAACGTGTTCGTGCCGGTGCTGACAGGGACGGCCTTCAAGAACAAGGGCGTGCAGCCCCTTCTGGACGCCGTGGTGGACTTCATGCCCTCGCCCATCGAGGTGGAGGCGATCAAGGGTGTTTCGGTGAGGAAACAGCAGGGGTAATGATGATGATAGTCAACAGCAGTGGTAATGATGTTGATGTAGTCTAACAGCAGTGGTAATGATGATGATGAAGTCTAACAGCGGTGGTAATGATGATGATGTCTCGTGTTGGTTCTTTTAGCCGACTGGTGTAGTGTATCGACCGTCCTTGCCGGTTTATTTTCGTTATCTACGTAACCGCGCACACCCATTACCGTCGTCGTTGATGCTGTTGTAGATGATGATATGTTGTTGTGTTGTTGTTGATGTTGATGATGATGATGATGATGATGATAATGATGTTGTTGTTGTCGATGAGATGATGATGTTGTTGCTGCTGCTGTTGATGATGATGATGATGATGATGATGATAGCGTCGTTGTCTTTCTTGGCGTTGTTACCTGGTGCAAGGTCGACGGGGAGACCGCGATGAACCGCCCCTCGTCGGACGACGAGCCTTTCGCAGCCCTGGCCTTCAAGATCATGTCCGACCCTTTCGTCGGCACCCTCACCTTCACCCGCATCTACTCGGGCGTCCTCATGTCCGGCACCAACGTGTTCAACTCCGTCAAGGTGCGTCTTGTCTTTTTGGTGTGTTTTTTTTTTTTCGTGATTGTGACTTTTAGTCCCCTCTGCAGTACCCCGCCCCTTACGGGTTCAACTGCCAAAGGTCGGTCTTGTCTTGTGTCCGTAAAGGGGTGAATTTTCTCGTGACTTTTGATTCTACTCTGCAGAACCCCCCCCCGGGGTTGTTCAATGTTCAACTCGGTCAAGGTTGGTGTTTGGTCTTGGCTGTCTTTTTTCCATCACGATTGTATGTTCGCGTTTCTCGTGGCGTGGGTTTCCTTCTGCAGTACCCCCCTCGTGGCGTGCCCTTACCATCGGCAGACAGGGCGAGACCTAACGCGGCGGCCGCATATGCTTGAGGTCGTCCCTCGCCTGTTATTTTTTTCCTCTTCCGCCTATTTGTTCTGCTCGGTATCTTGCTCTCGCTCTGGATAACCTGTTTCGTGCGGTAATGATGTGCTCTGCACGCCGCTGCGCGTGCCTCTTCTCTCTTCTTGTTTGTTTATTAATAGCATCGACCGCGCTACCCGGCTGACCAATGAAAAGACGTCAGTCTCTGTGCGGTTGAAAACACAAACCACTTGTTAATGCCATTATCTAACTGGGACCCCGTGAGGGGGCGGCATGGGGGAGACCAATCTACTATCTTTTTTTTGTGTATGTGTGTGTTTTTTTTTTCAAGTAGCATGGACCGCGCTAGCTAGCCGACCATCGAACACACTGTGTGTGTGTCAACTTCGTGTGCAGGGCAAGACCGAGCGCGTCGGCCGCATGCTCGAGATGCACGCCAACAACCGTGAGGAGATCAAGGAGGCCAGAGCCGGCGACATCGTCGCTCTCTGCGGACTCAAGGTAGATGCTTTTGCTTGTACTACAGCGGTACCGGCCCGGAGATGAGAAACGTCAAAATCGGGTCGAGGCTCATTTTATTTTCTCGTCGCCAATACTGTCGAGCATAGATTGTTGTGTTCTAGAGTTGTAGCGTAAGGACCGACCGGTGGGGGGGGGGTGTACTCATAGTCGTGCATGCCGTAGTCGTTAGACCATTGACTTCGCATCCCTACAAAGCCGGGACGGAGCACGCCGGGTTCTCACCGGACCAGGCTCTCACATCACCAAGCGCGAAGCGCCGTGAGGTATTCGGCGGATCGACCGGTGGGATGTGTCTTTTCAACCCATTTCTCTTGTTCTTGGCGAAGTGTGAGCCTCTGTTTCCAAACACAATATTTCTTGGTAGCTGCGGGCCCGTGCATACTGCGCATGCATGCGCGCGTACGCACCTGCGGACATGCACAGCACATCGCGCCAAGTCCCTCACGGCCCTTACGATGGAACCAACCTCCCGGCCTGACGTCTAGTTGGGATTGGAACCCTGCCTTGCCCAGGTACAGCTGTAGCCTGCACAAGATGTCGTCCGGGTTTTCCTCGTGACACGACGTCGCGTGTAGTTGCTGAGATTCGAGCCTTCCTTCCGGCGGAACGCGATCTCACGTTCCTCGCACTAAGCAATGTGGTGTACACCTCAATAACCACGTGTTTTCGACGATGTGGCATGGAACAATGACATTCAGGACACCACCACCGGGGAGACGCTGTGCGTGAAGGATAAGCCGATCATCCTTGAGAAGATGGACTTCCCCGACCCCGTCATCAAGGTGCGGTGTAATTACGTGTGGTGCAATTACGCCCGGTGCGGTGCATGTGTGTGGTGTTCGGTGACGAAGAGAAGGTTGCTGTCGTAGACCGAACGAACTGACATTTGTTGTGATGCGGAAGAACTATAATAGAACACTTTCCCTTGATCGGATCGTTGCGTGTTGCCGCATTTACTTGAATCACGTTATAGATAGAATAGAGCCTTGCCTTCAAAACGTAGCCCGGTTTCGGTCCATCTCGTCGGGTGGCGTTCGGGCTCAAACGGTTCGAGAACCTGTATGCATGATTGTTTTCCATTGCTTGTCTGATCTCGATTAGCCATCGTAGGCTCAACCACGTTGAGAGCCTTGCGCTAAAAGTCGATCCTTACTACTTGGGTTAATTTTTGGTTTGGTTAGTATCGTCTCGGGTGGCCAATGGTGAGCTCAGTAACGTTGAGAGCCTTACGCTGAAAACCACCATTGCTTCTCTTTTTTTTTTTTGTCGCGTCCCAGATGTTACGCTGAAAACCATTGCCCTTCCCTTTTTTTTTTTTTTTGTTGGCTCGTCCCAGATGTTCGCTGAAAACCATTGCGCTTCCCTCTTTTTTTTTTTTGTTGTTGTCTCGTCCCAGGTGGCCGTGGAGCCCAAGACCAAGGCGGACCAGGAGAAGATGTCCACCGCCCTCGCGCGTCTCGCCGCCGAGGACCCGTCCTTCCGCTTCTCTCGCGACACCGAGACGGGCCAGACCGTCATCGAGGGCATGGGCGAGTTGCACCTCGAGATCATCGTGGACCGCATGAAGAGGGAGTTCAACGTTGAGGCCAACGTGGGCGCGCCCGAGGTACG
Organism: Ectocarpus siliculosus; assembly: GCA_000310025.1. NCBI lineage: Eukaryota > Phaeophyceae > Ectocarpales > Ectocarpaceae > Ectocarpus > Ectocarpus siliculosus. Next base: position 2,094,958 of record FN649728.1, on the reverse strand, counting down.
GTATTGTACGGTACGGTACGGTACGGTACGCGGGTGGAGTAGGGCGTGAGTGTTTTATCGTGTGCTGGCCGTCCGAAGTTCTCCGTGTGTTTTGCTGCCGCGACGACCGTCCCTCTTTTGTTCTATAGCCCAACTTTTTTTTTTCTTTCTTAAAAACACCCCTGCCTATAGTTGAGTCACCCGTTTCGTCGACCCATCCACGCCGATATATTTATATTTTTTCTGCAGGTGGCGTACCGCGAGGCGATCACGAGGCCCGCGGAGGTGGACTACACCCACAAGAAGCAGTCCGGCGGGTCTGGGCAGTTCGCTCGCGTGAAGGTCAAGTTCGTGCCGGCGGACATGGACGAGGACGGAGCCACGTCCGACTTCGAGTTCGTATCCGAGATCAAGGGTGGAGCCGTGCCCAAGGAGTACATCCCCGGCGTGCAAAAGGTGTGTTTGTGTGTGCTTTTGTGTGTGTGTCTTTATTATTATAATAGCATCGACCGCGCTAACCGGCTGACCAATGAAAAGGCGTCAGTCTCAGTGCGGGTGAAAGCACAAAACACTTGAAAATGACATGAACTGGGACCCCGTGAGGGGGGCGGCATGGGGGGGGGCTAAGTAAGCTGTTATCCTGTACTAAAGACAGAAACGGTAGCAACAGAGGAACCTGCACGTGTCTACCAAGGCTGCTACCTTGCACTCGAGTTCGTTTTGGAGTGCTTTCGCGGCCACCCTTGTTGCTTTCACCACCATCACTCTCATCGTGAGTGTGTTTTTTTGTATACATGGACGGCGCTACAAAGTCGGTTGACCAATGAGAAAGACGTCAGTTTCAGTACGGTTGACAATACACGAGACAAAAAGTGTGCGTGTGTTCGTGTTTATTTATTTTTTTAGCATCGACAGCGCTTACCGGTTGACCAATGAAAAATACATCAGTGTGTGTGTGTGTTTCTGTTTTTTGATGGACCGCGCCAAAATGGCTGACCGATGAAAATACGTCAGTTACAGTTTGGTTGGAAACAGAAAATGCTGCCAAAGGCCATGATCTGGGACTGCACTAACAGGGTGACCACTGAAAATGAGCCAGACTCTGTGCGGCCCAAAAGGAACCCGTTTCTAGTGAGTGTGTGTGGGTGTTCGTCCCTTGTATACTGGAGCCAGTCTGAACACCTCTTGGTGTAGACGTATTGACGTACCATCCGGTGTTCGACAGGAGGAAGGTCGTCCCCGCACCCCCGTTTGTTTCCTTTTCCTCGATCCCACCGCTGCCAACAACAACGACCTCACGAAGCTCATTCTTTTTCCTCAAAACCCCATTTTTTGTTGCCTTCCTTTCTTTCCTTTTTCCCGCGTTCCTCCTGCAACACCAAACATAGGGTGTGGAGTCGGTGCTGTCCAACGGTGTGCTGGCCGGCTTCCCCGTGCTGGGCATGAAGGCGGTCCTCGTCGACGGCGCCTTCCACGACGTCGACTCCTCCGTCATGGCCTTCGAGATCGCCGGCCGGGCAGCGTGCAGGGAGGGGCTCAGGAAGGCCGGCGCGCGCCTTATGGAGCCCATCATGCAGGTGTGCGCGGGATAGAGTCGCCCGCGCAGCATGTAGGGGCAAGTCTTGGTCTGTCTGTAGACGAATGGCGCTGTTGGGTGGATGGTGCCTTTCGACGCAGCAGTCGATGGCCGGCACTTGTTTGGTGTTCCCCCTCGTTGTTTGTTCATGCTGGGCACCACATTCACGCTCTGTACGTCTGCAGGTTGGCTGTTGTAGTTTGGGACCGCGCGTGTGGCTGCAAATCCTGCCCGGTGCTCCAGGTGCTAGCCAGGCAGAATATTTGACGACAACCTTGTCTCAGACACTCGCCCCCCCCCCCCCCCCAACCCCTCTCCCTCCTTCTCTTCCC
>FN649728.1:2059973-2073160 GCA_000310025.1 Ectocarpus siliculosus | reverse complement strand
GGATATCACCTTGGCAACCGGCGATGTCATCTTGACGGCCGGCGATCTCTCCGTGGGTGGCATCAGCACGATGACGGGGCTTGCCACGGCTGCTGCGGGCGTCAGTGTGACCGGCGGAGATATCACCTTGGCTAGCGGCGATGTCATCATGACGGCCGGCGATCTCTCCGTGGGTGGTGTTAGCACGATGACGGGGCTCGTCACGGCGTCCAACGGTCTCACGGTCAACACGGCCTTGCTCACGGCTGCTGCGGGCGTCAGCGTGACCGGCGGGGATGTCACCTTGGCAAGCGGCGATGTCATCATGACGGCCGGCGATCTCTCCGTGGGTGGCGTCAGCACGATGACGGGGCTCGTCACAGCGTCCAACGGTCTCACGGTCAACACGGCCTTGCTCACGGCTGCTGCGGGCGTGAGCGTGACCGGCGGAGATGTCACCTTGGCTAGCGGCGATGTCATCTTGACAGCCGGCGACCTCTCCGTCGGTGGCATCAGCACGATGACGGGGCTTGCCACGGCCGCTGCGGGCGTCAGCGTGACCGGCGGGGATATCACCTTGGCAACCGGCGATGTCATCTTGACGGCCGGCGATCTCTCCGTGGGTGGCGTCAGCACGATGACGGGGCTTGCCACGGCTGCTGCAGGCGTCAGTGTGACCGGCGGGGATGTCACCGTGGCAAGCGGCGATGTCATCTTGACGGCCGGCGATCTCTCCGTGGGTGGCGTCAGCACGATGACGGGGCTCGTCACAGCGTCCAACGGTCTCACGGTCAACACGGCCTTGCTCACGGCTGCTGCGGGCGTCAGCGTGACCGGCGGAGATATCAACTTGGCAAGCGGCGATGTCATCTTGACGGGCGGCGATCTGTCCGTGGGTGGTGTTAGCACGATGACGGGGCTCGTCACGGCGTCGAACGGTCTCACGGTAAACACGGCCTTGCTCACGGCCGCTGCGGGCGTCAGCGTGACCGGAGGGGATATCACCTTAGCAAGCGGCGATGTCATCTTGACGGCCGGCGATCTCTCCGTCGGGGGCGTCAGCACGATGACGGGGCTCGTGACAGCGTCGAACGGTCTCACGGTCAATACGGTATTACTCACGGCTGCTGCGGGCGTGAGCGTGACCGGCGGAGATGTCACCTTGGCAAGCGGGGATGTCATCTTGACGGCCGGCGATCTGTCCGTCGGGGGCGTCAGTACGATGACGGGGCTCGTCACAGCGTCCAACGGTCTCACGGTCAACACGGCCTTGCTCACGGCTGCTGCGGGCGTCAGCGTGACCGGCGGGGATGTCACCGTGGCTAGCGGGGATGTCATCTTGACGGCCGGCGATCTGTCCGTGGGTGGTGTCAGCACGATGACGGGGCTCGTCACGGCGTCCAACGGTCTCACGGTAAACACTGCCTTGCTCACGGCTGCAGCGGGCGTGAGCGTGACCGGAGGGGATGTGACCTTGGCAAGCGGCGATGTCATCTTGACGGCCGGAGATCTCTCCGTGGGTGGCGTCAGCACGATGACGGGGCTTGCCACCACTGCTGCGGGCGTCAGCGTGACCGGAGGGGATGTGACCTTGGCAAGCGGTGATGTCATCTTGACGGCCGGCGATCTCTCCGTGGGTGGTGTGAGCACGATGACGGGGCTCGTCACAGCGTCGAACGGTCTCACGGTTAACACGGCCTTGCTCACGGCTGCTGCGGGCGTCAGCGTGACCGGCGGAGATCTGAACGTACAGAATAACCTTTATGTCGTGGGCGATTCGTTCTCCAATTTACACACGGACACGTCTGATGGGAGGCTAAAGGAAAATGTTGTCAAGCTCTGCGGTTCGATGGAACTTCTTGAGCGTTTGCGTGGGGTAAGTGTTCTTGCTCTATCGCATTTGCGCTCGGTCGAGGGGACTAGCAGTCACGAGGAATGCTTAACCTTACCATGGCACAATTGGTGTGTTGTGTGGAGCGTGATTGTTTCTGGGCTCGGTGTGGGTGTCATGGTAGTCTGTAGCCGGGTTGGTTCGCACAGAATGCAGGAGGTCTTTCGTAGCGGGAGGCACACGTATGTCATGGACGGCAGCAAGCTTGTTTTTATGGTGGATAACAAGATCAGCAGCAGCAATACCACCAGCACAAGATCAGCAACAGCGACCACCAACAGGCAGGAAACGACATCATTATCGAACACGTGAATATGACATCAACAGCATCCACCGCAGCATCTCACAGGAACAAGAATTGGCATCAACGACAGTCGCTTACGTTCGGGGTTAGATCATTGTGACTTGGTCCATGGTGATGACAACTCGACATCGCGCTTTCACAGGTTACCTTTGACTGGAAAGACGAGGCAAGGAGAACGAGCCTTCACCCAAACAAGCAAGCTATTGGTTTCGTGGCGCAAGAGGTTCAAGTGGTTTTCCCCCAGCTTGTGCACAGGTACGACCGTTTGACTAGTAGGGCAGGTAGCGACGTCGTAATTTTGTAGTCGTTCTGACACGTTTCCTTCGGGGCCATAGGGCAAAGAAGAGGGGGGGGGAGAGCATCAGATATAGACGGAGACACATCGATCCGATTGACACAAATAGACTCACAGACGTACGAATATTGAATGAGACGTTTCGAGACCGATTTGAGACAGAACGAAAACGAACGAAGGGGGCGTTGGCGGGGAGTCGAATGGAGGTCTTGGAACAGAACGCCAAAGAACTTCAGTTAGCACGCATGAGACGAACAAGCATTGACTCGACCATCCGTATCGGGCGCGTACACCTGGAGTGGGCAGGAAGGAGTCTAGGAAACACCTACTCCGGGTAGAATCGAACGCTGCACTTTTGCAACGCACGACCGGAGACATAGGTTTCGCTAGACAGCTTTAAGTGTCTTCTCGACATCCCGGACGATGTTGTAGGCTCGTCAAATTTGTACCAGTTTGCTGATCCGTTCTTCGGCACCAAGTGGCGTGGTAAGCTATACGTTCCGGCTGTATCAAACCTAGGCCATGGGGTGTTTTCAACTAGAGTTCGGCGTCATGTTGGAACGTTGAGGGTGGTCGGAACCAACCACCGAGCATTCGCACCAAGTGCTAAAGCGGGTGTAAGGTTTCTGAATGCCCTCGCATGCAATCGCCATCTCATGTCCTCCCTCTCGGAATGGCCAGAGAGAGAGAGGGAAGGATATGTTGGTGAAGCCGTAAGGGGTATGTGGTCCATTGTTTCAGGAATGACACCAACATTTCGATGCAGACGTGGGTGGGATGAGACCGATTCCAGGCCCAAACGTAGCGCGGGTAGGCACGAGCGAAGCCACCCATGCCCGTGAATGTTGTTCTCGTCCCGGGTCATTCTTCTACAACTTCAAGACTGAGCCTCCTGTGCGTGTTGCCCCTTTGTATGTGCGGCTTGCCATCAGCCCACCCCCCTTCCTGGGTGAGCGCAGAAGAATGCGTGGTGTAGATTTTATTCTGATGGGGTCTATGTAACGGGTTGGCGTGCCAAGGTGTCTCTTGCTTGCAGCTGACCGCTCTGTTGTTTGGGCCACGAATGTACATATGCGCCGGGGCAGCTTGAAACCGATTCGAACGACAACTGCTCGGAAGGGAGACCACCTCCTGTAGCGGTAGTACATAGCATCAAGGGCAAGCATGTATAGAAGGTGTAATTTCGGGCTGTTTGGGCTAGAAAGCTGCATTGCGAGAAGTGTAGGGCGAATGGCGAGAATCAGGCCTTCCCCACGACCGGCAAAATTGGTCCCCAGCCTAGTCTACACCACACTCTCGTCGTTTCTTTGAACTTGTTCGTGATGTTTATGAGCTTCCACGTGCGAACCGCACAGGACCAAGGCAAACTGACGCCAGTTCCCGATCTTTTCAACTCTTGTTGGCGTAGACGGATGATCTCAGAATCACTCCTTGTTCGAGGTGGAACGCACTGAGAACCATTGCTACCTGCAATCGACAGGGGAACCAACTAGCTCCAAGACACGTTGCTGTTGTTGTTGTCGTTGATGTTGCTGCTGCTGTTGTTGTTGTCGGTCGTCGTCGTCCCCGTCGTTGTCGTTCATCATCGTCGTCGTTGTCGTCGTTGCTGGTGTTGTTTTCGCCGCCGCCGCCGCCGCCGCCGCCGCCGCCGCCGTCATCGTTTAGCACAAAGCGTTCGTAACATAAAACACCAAACTCGGTCAATTGTGTGGTCACAAGCTGCCGGTATCTGCGCCAGGCTCGAGTGGCTTGTATATGTTGGCGTGTCAAATCACGCGTAATTCATCACGACAACCACCGATAATGTCATGGAAACCCGTTGGACCTTTGCCCATGAGGAGTTAGTGACGGTTGATAGGCGCGCCCACCTACACACCCTTGAATTCGCTTGGAGTGGTTGTTTCGCCGACGTGTCAACAATCTCAGGTAGGTACACAGCCAGTGGATCCTCATCACTGCTTCTTCAGCACGCCTACATTTTCACCTCAACCTGTGCGAGTTTAGCAAGGGGATTTCCATCTCTGACATGTTTTTTACGCTACGCTTCACCCATCAGGTACGACGAATCCGACGAGAATGGTTTGTTGTCTGTGAACTACGGCGGGTTTGCACCGCTTCTCGTGGAGGGGCTCAAGGAACTCAAGCAACAACAGCAGCTGGAGATGGAAGAAGTTCGCGCTCTGGCCCAACAGCAGCAGATGGAGACGGACGGACTCAAGGAATTAGCACTGGAACAGCAGAAGCAAATAGAAGGCCTCAAGGAGCTGGCATTGCAACAAAAAATGGAGGTAGAAAGTCTGAAGAAGCTGGTACATCAGTTGATAGAGTCACAGAGCGAACAGCAGCAACAGCTTGTGGATGTTTTGAATATCAAAAGATAATCAGATGCAGAGCGAAGCAGCTACAAACAACAGCAGCAGCAAATCGCGGCAGCAGCAACAATGGTGGAGGTTAACCTAGCTTTGTAGTTTTGTAGAGGGTCGTTTCAGATTGGGAACATGCTGACTATGTTCTTTCTATCTCCCCTGGTTTTGGTCCTGGATAATAAGTGTCGTTTCCGTCATGTAAAAGTGAGCTATCCGTCGATGATGTACATAGACCATAGAGGCGGAGGAAGCCGTCTCCACAAACATACGCGGCACAGCGGAATGGGGTACTGGTGTCTTGCTCAGTTTGCGAAGGAACCTCTTCGTTTGGGACGCAGAAAATATCAGATTGAGTTCATCTTAAGGGGTGCCGTTCATTTCCGTGTGAAGCACGCCCGACGAGTTGAGTGTCGTTGGTTTAGGTTGTCCTGAGCTCTCCATTCACGAACACTCAGTCAGCCAGAAGCCATCGTGTTGGTCGCCGAAGCGTTTTACGCATGTGTGAAGCTATGGGGTGTCTTCCAACGGGATATTGGGCTCGAACAGGAATCAACGATATATCTTCGGAACCACTGACGATTTCTCCCTATCTCTATTCGCAAAAGAGAAAATTAGTGGTGCTTCACACTCGAAGGATGGGCAAGTTCGCGGCATTCAGTCTCTTCCAAACGGGTTTCGCCAAAGCTCTCCTCTCAACAAAAACATATTGGGGCACTATCTCGAGCGGGTAGTCTTGCTGATGATATCGTAGTCTTGCTGATGACATCTTATGAATGAATGTCCCACAGAGGGAGTCGAGACGGGGCAATCCACATACCGTATATGACACAAGATAACACACCCCCTGGACCGATTTTCAAAGCTCGATTACTCCACGACGAAGAGGATGCATAAACGAAACAATACATTTTCGAAAACCTCTCGACGAGACGGTTCCAACGCCGCCGTTTTCGGCGCTGTGACTCTTCCTGCTGTTGAGAAATCGAGCTTTGAAAATCGGCCCAGGGGGTGTGTTATCTTGTGTCATATACGGTATGTCGCTTCTTTGTGACCTGGGCTGCGGGAGGTGCGTCCCCGGGAACCAAAACGCCTTTACAACATCACATCATCATCAGCAGCAGACAACCCAACCTGCATGTAGCAATAATACAGCGTAGCCATCATACCCGCCAGCCTCCTGCCAGGCTGCTCTGCTGCAGGCCACTACTACTGCTGTAACACAGACGGTTGCTACTGCCATGAGCTAGCACGGAACGGATTGTCAGACACCAAGCAGTCTAGGTTCGTAGCAGCTCTCTCTGTGTGATGTTAGCTCTGTGCCTCGGTTTAGGAACCACAGAGCAGTGTGGATGTACCCTCTCCTCGTTGCGTGTACATGGACAGGTACAACCACCCATCACAGACGCACACACAGCATACGGCGTTGTCATCACAGCACTTCCTGCACGTATCTCTCTCTCTCTCTCTCTCTGTATCTCTATTTCTGCTCGAATTCACGCTGCGTCTCTCCACTCGGCTCGGACTTGCTCGAGATTCAAACTGCTGCTGCTGCTGGGGCACGGCACAACTGCATACTCCGGACTTGAAAAAAACTTCAAACAGGGGGGGCGGGGGGGGGGCAACACCTACGGACATATATGTCGCTTCTTTGTGACCTGGGCTGCGGGAGGTGCGTCCCCGGAAACCAAAACACCTTTGCAACACTTCAGCAGCAGCAAGCAGCAGCAGCAGCAAGCAACACAGCAGCAGCAAGAACACACAAACAGCCAATAGGCACCAGCCTGCTCACCTGCATGGCTATTACTACTTGGTGTCATCCACCACAGACGCTTCCTACGTCACCTCTAGCATGGAACGGATTAATGGACCCACGCACTGCCAGCAGCCAACATGGTATAGCGTAGCAGCTACATATATTTGTATACAGCAGCAGCAGCAGCAGCACAGGACTACCTGTCAAAATGTCAACCCTCTCCTCCAAGCGTCATAGATAGGCGCACACATAACCTACGGCAAGTGCAGTTGCTGCACGTGCGTCTCGCTCTGTGTGTATATGTATGGCTCTCTCTCTCTCTCTCTCTCTCTCTCTGTGTGTCTCTCTTTCTCCTCGAATTCGTGTCATCATGCTGTGTGTGTCATCCTGCGCAGGAATCAAACTGCTGCGGGGGCACGGAAACCATGCATACCCGCCTTTTACATATTCTTCATTCGTAGGGGGGGGGGGGGAATCCAAATTCAAACCGTCTGCCGGACCACACCACACCAGTGGCAGCAGTGCGCTGCCGTCTTGACGATCGCCACGAGTACACAAGGACGTGCAAGGAGGACTGCAGGATTTCGCCCTACCATAACGTTTGCCGCGTACCCCACCCACGAGAACATCCAGGCCGTCACCAAGACCAGCTTCGCGGCGTACCTCGTGAAGTACGTCGCGAAAGTGGAACCTGCTGGAAAGGTCTACAATCCGCTTGACACCGTCGAAGAATCTCAGCTGCCTCGTGCTGGCCCTGCGCAGAGTGGACTTCAGTCCGTCAACCACAAGCAGTTGCCATACATTTGGGGGCCGAAGATGGCAATGTCCGAGGCAACTCTGATTCTCTCCGGCCAGTCGTTGTGCCTCAAGTCGCGAGTGTACATGTACGTAGACACGCGGCTGCCGCACCTACGGCGGGTGGTGGTGGCGCGACCGTATTGCAAGCGACCGCAAGGCGTGCAGCGGGCCGCAAATATGCCGGACAACGTCAACGCAGAGGTGGACTTCGACGACATGACGTACGAAGAGTACTGTCTACATGCTCCCATCAGACGGCAGCAGGGAGCCACCGTCAACCTTGCCCGACTACTTCAACGGCCAGAACGCCGCCTACTGGCGAAGGAGCTCCGGGGTGAGGATCCTCGGGTTTGCCATCTACCGCCCGGATCGGCAACCATTTGAGCAATTCTACTACCACCACCTCATCCTTTCCAGACCTTTCCGAAGCCTCGGCGAATTCATCTCCGATGAAAACGACGAGGGGACGTACGAGCGACAGTGCCAATTGGAGGGGGTGCTCGGCGATGAGGAGTCCACCACTGCAAACATTTTGGCGGCTGTGGACAAGGACCTACGCAGGCAAAAGGTGAATTTCTCTATGTCATCGTCAAACTGCCCTTTGCCTCCGTACTGGTTTCTGTAGTGCTTGCTGCGTGCGGTTTCCTGTTTCGTCCCCATCCTTAACCATTTCAAATCTTCCATTCCAACGTGTAGGTTGGCGACGACCGGCGAGCCGCCACCACGCAAGAGGTTGAGGACTTCCTGTACATCAGATCCATGGATGTCGTGCTGTCGCAACCCGACCCGGACTTGCTCGATGGGGAGGCGCCAGCACCTGCGACCCACAAACAGGTTGCGGAGTGGCTGGGCCAAGATCCGGAGGTCCTGTCTGGAACTTTCGCGCCTCCAGACTTTGCGCTTCTCGCTCCATCGCAGAAAGAGTTCGCCGCCGTCGTCCTCTCCAGTGAGCCTAACTTGTACTACTTGAGTGGGCGAGCTGGGTTCGGAAAGTCTCACGTCGCGCGCTTCCTCGTTGATGCCTTTCGGTCCATGGGACAGTGCGTGGCAGTCACCGGCACCACTGCCACAGCAGCGGGCAACATCGGGGGCGTGACGTTGCACCGCTTTCTGCAGCTGTCCAAAGGGTTCGAGTCCGGCCTTGATCCATCCAACCCGCTATGGCCCGCGCTAAAGGAGATTAACGTCGTCATCATCGACGAGATCTCCATGGCCACGGCTCACCTACTCGCCGCCACGGATCATGTACTTAGGAGAGCGGCACTACCGCACAAATGACGCGCCCCGTTCGGAGGAAGGACCATCATCGCCATTGGGGACCTTTGCCAACTGCCGCCAGTGCCCCCACGTCTGTTCGGCGTCGTGTACAACAACTGTGCCGTGTACGTCTTGGGACTTTGGTCGAAATTCAAGATGCACGAGCTGAGAGAAAAATTTCGCCAGCAGGACGACCCCGACTTCCAGGTTTGCCTAGACGAGGTACATGACGGCGTGCTGGATGGCGAAGCCTGGGACGTTCTCCTCTCCAGGGTGGTGGGACTCGACGGCAATCAAGGACTCGAGCACACGACGCACGACTCCCTAATCAATGCCTCTGAAGCGACACCGTGCATTGCCCCGTACAAGAGAAGCTCTCCAGACCAAGACGACACAGTGCCCCAGTGCCACGAGATTAACGAGGACCACCTCCGAGCCCTGGGAGAAAACGGGGAGGAATGCCGCTTCCTCCACGCCCAGGCCTTCGTCAAACAGAATGGCACGAAACTCAACCGCGACAAGGGCCGCCACCCTAACGCTACCCTCTGGGATGAAAGACAGACGTACAATGCCCCAGGCGAGTGGATAGGTGTGTGGCCTGGGGTACTGTACAACGGTTCGGGTGCGGCAAGACGTATCGAGGGGGAGTATGTATGCACTTGCCGAGCGTTCCAACGATTAATCCTCTTGTCCCATACAGCCAACCAAGTGTCAACGAGCGAAGAGAGCCACACCAGTGAACAAAGCGATTTCCTCGAGAGGGGGAAACATACATTGCCTGCGCACGAACTCCCGTTGAGTACATGCACGTCGACCCGCACTGGGACCGCACACTGCACCACGCCCGAAATACCGTTAAGTGCCTTCGAGCGAAGCGAGTCGACCCGCACTGGGACCGCACACTGCAACACGCCCGAAATACCGTTAAGTGCCTTCGAGCGAAGCGAGTCGACCCGCACTGGGACCGCACGCTGCAACACGCCCGAAATACCGTGAAGTGTCTTCGAGCGAAGCGAGTTACGATGACACACTCGCATTAACTCCACACCCACCCACTATATCAACAACACACCAAACCAGTCTATGCATTTTTTCAGGGAATACTCATAGAATCACAGAAACACCATCATTGCACCCGTTCGAGGTATCACCACAGCAGCAGTCGAAGTGGATATTTTGCGCTGATTTTGCGCTGATTTTTTTGCACTGAGTGGGCGAAAAATCCGGCCGGATACTGCGCTTGTTTCGAGTCTTAACCTCAGCCTTTTTTTTGTTGTTGGCCATCAGCGCTCACAGCTCATACATACATAGCCGGGTACTTCTGCTGCTGGAGCTCCGATCCATCCGATCCATCCGTGGTCACACAGAAAGAAGGGCTTCCTCCCCGTCCACCCCTCCTGCGATGCTTCCCTTCACACTGATTTGTACTGAGTAGCAAAATTTTGTGTCCGTCCCGGTTCCGAGGAAAAGGGAAACGACATCATCATTGTATGTGAAGTACAGCATACAGCAGAAGCGTCAACATCAGGTCGAGGCTTTCAGCTTTTTAATTCCCCCCCCCCCAAAAAAAAAAGCTGCATGGGGGAGTTTAGTGTAAGGATCCACCGCTAAAGTGTGTTGACAACCCAATATTCTTAGCCTTGGTGAAAATGTGAGCCTCTGATTCTTAATGCGGGCCCCAGTTTGTTCTGTCACCCGTACGCACACAACAATTAATTCTGAAACCCGTACAATAACGGAGACGGTCTGCCATCGATACGTGGCCCCCAAGTCCGGCGATTCCTGTCTGAATGAGGCGTACCTACCGGCTATTGTTTATTATCATGAGACATGTGCGGAGGGTTGTGCCTCCCTCCCTTCCCGCGCCTGCTCTCCCACATGTGGACTCACGTTTGCCGGCAGCAGCACGTTGTCGTAAAATTTCGGGAAAAATTATAACCCGAGCACCGGGCACCCACAACGCTCTACATACAGTATGTAATCCACATCAGTTTCTACAATATTTCGCAGATATTTCTGTGCTGCAACTGGACGGACTGTTGTTTTCGTGCTATCCTATTGTATGCATATATATGTACAACAAGGGCAACCGTATCGACGTTTGTTTACAGCAGCGCAACGCACAAACGAGGGCGCGATTTTTGGGTTCTTTTTTTTTGCCACGGCATCCACGCCAGCCATTTGACTCTTTGTGCACGATTTATGGGTAGCTTCTGAAGAATCAGTCCCGTCCACAAACAACCATTTTTTTTGCCGTCTTCACATGATGTGTGTGATGTGTGTGTGGTTGCTTGCGTTTTTTTTTTCATCCGCATCGGGATCGAAAGCTTGATCTCATCCGGACAGAGAGGGACCCAACTCTACGCGCGTGCTTCCCTGGACAGTAGACAGCACGCTGGAGCGAATGCTCCTGCTCTGGGAGTCAGCGTCTCCCTCCCCAGTCTGCCAAAGTTCATCCGATGTTGCTTACAGAAGCGAATGAGCATGTTGCGTGGTCCGCCTTCCACTTTCCTGCTGTTCTGTCCATCATCCATGTGACGACTGCGCAGGGCTTCCTTTGCCCCCAAAATAATGAGCGCAGGAGGGCAAAAGGGATTCCTGCCGCATAGAAGCTAGAGTCGCGGTAGACATGAAGGCAACACCCAAGCAGCGTGTCTTTGGGAATGCGGAGACTGCTACAATCCCCCTACGAAGCACAAAAAAACCAGCCCTCCTTCTTTTGCCTCTCCGTGATTCCCAACGGCAAAACAAGCGGAAAGCTGGTAGAGGCAGCAGACCAATCTCCGTCTGCCGCTAACGGGCACCATGGTAAGTTCACCCTTGTTCTCTTCTTCCGTGGATACCCACCCTCGGATCCCCTCTCCTCACCCCTTCTGTCCCAGCGCCGGGTGGGGGGCTGGGCGTGGCTGTCTCTGGCGGCTGGCGGCTGCTCTGTGGCGAATGGCGGCAAACGTGCAAATGTGCGCAGCTTTTTTTTATTTACTTCCGACCAATATTCGGCTATTGTTCGGCCGTGCGGCCTGTCTTCAATGTAGCCTTTCATTCTTCACATCAGACGGCTTCATCAGGGGCTCAGGGGCTCAGGGCAGCGCTTGAAATAGGTGTTGCGGAGTTGCGAAGTTGCGGAAGCGCAACAATTGGATGGATATTGCGGCTTGCCGCAACGAAAAATTTTGGCCCGCAACACGTTCGTTCGCCGTACGGCGAAATCTTTTTGGGGGGGGGGTCCATTCTGGTCCATTTCGCCGTAGGCGAAATTTTTTTTTTGGGGCCCTTTTTTTTATTTTTCTTAATATGACACCACGAAACCATCTCCATCATAGAAAAGAGTCTTTTTTCTCGCCGTTATTAAATAACAACACTATTTTTGACGTAATTTCCTTTCAAAACCAAGTAAATATAAAAAAAAAAATCGCCTCTGGCGGCTCCGCAACAGCCGCTTCGCGGCTATTTAAAGCGCTGGCTCAGGGGCTCATCAGGGAACCAATCCTCCACATGCGAACCACCGACGACCCGTTCGGAACATATGCGGCGCAATTAGCAGCAGAACCGCCGCAGCCATTTCGCTTGTACCCCGCCCATCGGTTGCGAGAGAGAGAGAGAGAGCCGTGGCGTACTGGGCACCTCGTTACGGAAAAGGAGAAAGGGATAGTGGGGTGGCACGCACGGGGGAAGGGGATAGGGAGATTGCAAGCAGCCGCTGGGGCGGAGACGCCGTTTGGCGTGTTGCAAGCCATCGAGGTGTCCTGGACCACACGCAGCAGCACCCGCAGCAGCACCAGCAGCAGCACCAGCAGCAGCAGCAGCGGCAACTCTGTGGCAGATACCTAAGGGCTTCTCTCTCGTAGCCACACGGAGGCTATTTTACCCTCTTGTGGTGGTTCGGTGAAGGTAGAGGAGCTTTCACGATGAAGTTCGTGGCGCTCATCAGCGGGGGGAAAGATAGCTGCTACAACACCCTGGAGGTAATGAGACAGAGGTTGCGGCTGGGATCTATGGTACCCTGCGCAAGTCCAGCACTACGTGCCCGTTGTTGCGGGCGCGCTCTGTTTGTCGGCCAGGCTAGTCCTGATAACGACATCCATTCTGTGTGCGAGGTAGAGGTGTGGCCAGCGATCGGGCCCGGCTAACTTCGTGGATTTGGAAGAAATATCGCAGTACTGGTGGAAGTCCCTCGAGGTACAGTATCGTCCTCTGTTCTGGCAATGCTGATGCTTCTGTAAGTCATGGCTGAAGAGGCGGCTGTGGGTGCACCTAGTAGGCAAGGCGCGGCGGCGAAAATATTGGACCAAGACGAATGTAAAGCACACGTTTTGTAGTCTTATTTCGTTCTTCCCACGTGGACAATTGGTTGTACTTAAACCGTGTAAATAGTTACAAGTGATTCGGACTTCTCCTTAACTCGACATTGTTGTTCATACCGTCATCCTCCCCACCCCCTACTTTGTTGTTCTGGCCACGCGCGTCGTGCGGGAAGTGTGTTCGCCATGGCCACGAACTAGTTTGCCTAGGGAACCTGTACCCTCCGGCAGCGGCATCGGACG